>VZTB01002306.1:468479-486275 GCA_013397245.1 Thryothorus ludovicianus
AACAAAGCAAAAGTAGCCGTAATAGTCTCATCCCAGCCCTTGGCTGCAGGTCACAGCTCCCTGCAAATTGCACGGGGGAATCTGGGAGGGAGAATTGACTGGAGAAGGATTAAGGGGTGTCTTCTTAAAGATTTCAGGAAAGAAACTCAAACCTATAAAATGAAAAAAAGACAATATCTTTAAAAATCGGGGCGGGAGCGGGGAGGGAGCCTTTGTTATCAGAGGGCTAAATGAATATGGATTAGGCTGGACTGTCTGGCTGAGGGAGCAGAGCAGCTCCCCTGCACACAGAAAGCTCCCACAGTGAGACGCTGCCTTGGGTCGCACTCCCCAGACTGAAATGCAATGTTTCTTAAAAAAAAAAAAAATAAGGGCTGAAGAAGGATTACAAATCCTGAAGGGTTTTGTAACAATTATTGCTTATAATCCTTAAGCATCAGGGGATAGTTAATAGTTGTCTTAAAAATTAAGTTCTGTATTTAGTAATTAAGTAAATTCGTCTGAGAAAAAAAAATTCTAATTTGTTAATTGAGATATTGGTCAGTATGATTTCATCTGTTTGTAATGCCTGGGTGCTTTTGAATTTAATTTATTCAGTTTAAGAAAAAAAGGTGGTTTTAATCACTGTCAGCAGCACAGATTTAAAATGAGCTCCGAGGAACAAACACGGGCTTTCTTAAGCATTCTCAGAAATGGTTTAAAACAATTTAGGTCTTGAAGGTCATTCTTGTTCCTGTTTTTGTCTGTGAAGTTCCGATAGCCTCAGATCCAGCCTCCAGTGACGGTTGTGGAATCCCCACTAAGTTTTTCCGTTGGATTGATGTGAGGAGGGGAGAGAATAGCTTTGTGCTCCTTGAAATTTAGTTGTCTGTGCAGCTACCTATGATATGAGAGTTTGCAAAAAACCTCCATTACTTTTTCAGACTTCACAATGTTCAGAAGAACAACAAAAAATGAATACAGATCTATTTTTATTACTAAAATAATTCTGTATGTGTAGGCATAGAGCTTTAGCTCACAAAAAATATTCTGATAGCATAGTATTCAAATTAAGGCTATTTCTTTGAAGGTCACTAATGCATCTTGGAGAAAAGGAATATGTCTTGTCTAGATGCAAAGCTGCTTTTTTACAACTTTGCTGTAGTTCTCTTTTCCTATATTATTTTATTAATGGGATTTTTATGTGGATAGTATCTCAACACTTCCTTTGCTTCTGCTGTTTATTCGTCACTTGAAGTCATAATAATTTGTTTCTAAAGCCACAGCTGGCTGCTATAAAGGCAGAGGGAGGAAGACCGTGATTTATGTGGTGAATGAGAAACAAGAGCAGAAGAATGTAATAAATGTTTGTTACTTAGAACTTCAGATATTGTTATGAAAAAGGTAGCATAAAAATTAAATAGGCAGTATATCAGCAGGATCTTTCCTAAAGAGAGTTCAGTTATTTTTTTTTTCATGAGAACTTAATGTCTCTTAAAAACAGCACTAAATATCTGATAAACTTACAGGAGTAATGAAATTCAAACTTAAAAACTGCAAATTGATCTTTAAAGGACAATACTGGCACCTCATAAGAGTGCTCTGGTTCACAGTTACCTTTATTCTCTGGCTTGAGACATCTGAAATTGCCTTATGCTCCGTGGAGTATGTTTGTATTTCACTGTTTCTTTCAACACTGTTAGTTGCTCTTTTTCTCCTCTGTCTGCATGAATCTTCCATACAGTCACCAGAGAGAAAAGAAATAGTTGTAAGGGTAAGAAAATGTGATTAAATGCAATTTCTTTTGGGACTATGGGCCGTATGTAATGCATGAAACTGCTTAAAGCTACTTTTTAGTTTATTTGGCACTGGGATATTAAATACAGGTTTGGTCTGCCTGAAGAGTTTTACTTTATAAAAATCAGAATGGAGTAGGAGAAAGATGTGAACTGGAGAAAGAGAAAAGAAGGAGCAGACTCAGAAAACTCAGCTTTCCATCATGTAAAACAGGAGTTTTTAAGAAACAGGATTTTTTTAATCTGCCGTGTAACAAACAGTAATTCTTCTAAACAGTCACTAATACAAAAACTATGTACAAGTGGGGATTTAAAATTTTTATGTACAATTCCACCCAAATGCTTTATTTATTTTTAATCTGTGTGTTTTGGGGTAACAATTCTAGAACAAATATTGCTGTATGTATACAAATGTGAATGCTTCTGAGCCAGTTTTATAGTCATATCATCCTACTGGAGATGAAAGGCACAAACTTAAGCAATCCGTATTTTTTTTTCCTGATACTTTCTACTGTTCATGAAAGTTGGTTCTGACTGTGTATCATCCATATAGTAGATATTTTTAATCAAGTTTTATATTAGTAGTGAAAATATGAACATTAAGAGTTCTTGAAAATCAAAAGCAGAATATATTGTTTCTGATGATTTTAAATGCCTATGCTCAAGACAGGGAAGGATGAGTAAATTTATTTTTTATTTTTCCTTTAGGCAGAAATCCCTTTCGCAATCAAGGAAGGAGGGAACAATATTTTTACAGTCCTGCAAAGCGCCGGTTACTAGAAATTATTTTCTCTTTGTTCCTGGAAAGTATGCCAAGTTTACTGGTGAGCTAGTGCACTGATTTATTTATATAATATGATGTGAGCGGGGGGGGGGGTTGGGTAATGTGTTTTTGACTCAGCTAATTTTGCTAAATATGCTCTGATTCACTGAATAGATTTACTGATTTATTAAGGTGGATTTACCTAGCTACCCTGAAGAATGCAAGGGGCCTTTGCTTGCTCTCTTCATCCTTAGCTCCCCAAAGATGCAGCACAGAATATCCATTATCCATTGCATAGCATTTGGTCAGTTAAAATCCCCTCCGTTAATGGGACAGCTATAGCTTATCACATACATCTACTTATTGACCATATTTTGTCAACTGTTTACCTGAACTAGTCTAAATAACAGTGTACAGCTGCCACAGTTTCTCCCTGTCCTGGGACTACAGGCTGGTTCTTGAGCAGAGAAATATGAATACTGAGCCTTTAGCTCCAGCAAAATGGAATGAGTTATTTGTAACTCCACAGCAAGAACAAGGTCTGCAAAGCAAACTCTAAGAGGATTTCTCACTTAGTAGTTAGAAGAAAGGTTTGTTTATTTCACAAAGTGTTCCCAAAACATAATAATTAATACATAGAGATAACAAACAGTTTAGTATATGGGATCACCCTGCTCTTTCCAGCTGTCTGAGAAACAGAATGTTTTGATGAAATAGATTAAGATTTATACCAAGCAGTTTTACTCTTTACCTGCTGCCAACTTATTTGCTGCCATTTTTATGTACACATTATACATTTTGTAAAGGAGAATAACAAAAGAATTCAGTGAATAATTTCTATGAATCAGGAGTGCTCTTGTAATTTAAAAGCAAACATCAAAATATAGCACTGAGAGGCTAATACTTTGAACTAACATCCAGATTATTTTCTTTCAGAGACAGTTGATAAAAAGAAGGATCATTCCCTTTGATTCAGTGGATAGGTGGACAGATAATAACTGACATGCATGAAACTGACCATGAAATGGTGGCATTTAAGTCCATCTCTCACCTCATCCTGTGCTATCTACTATGTAAAAGTAAAGGCCTAAGCTGCAATGAGTAAGATGTTACCTAAGCACTCGGGATCTTCAGTGAAAATAATTAAATGTAGTGCTTGCTTATTATTATTACAATTTACAGTAAAACCAAACTAACATAAAAATACTTTGGATAGACATGCAAAGGAAAAGTAGAATGTGGTGACACAGGGTAGCAAGTAAAAAAAAGTAAAAAGAAAAAGAAAAAAGAAAATATAATTTACACAGCAGTTTTTTCTTTATGCCACGTTAGGCTTCTTCATAAACAGAAGAATTCTGGTCTATCATTATGTTATTTTATGAATTATTGAGTTTCACTCTGACTAAAACTAGCTAAATATTGCTGAAAGTTACTGGAGAATAAGTTGTAAATATACAGGCTTTGATAGCATTTTCTTCCCATTCTTGCTTCCTTCTCATGCATGTGGAAGAAAAAAGGACTTCTGGAAAGTACCATTCTTGGTATAGTATTTTCAAACAACTACTAGGAGAATATTTGATACGGATTTTTATATTCAGATTATAGCATAAAATGCTGTGACTGTAATGTTTATTTACCTTGGGTTTTTTGGCTGATTAAGAGCATATAGGTGTGTATATGCATTACACCTATACCCTCACATGTTCAGAATCATGCTCCTTGAAGTTTTGGATTTTTTTTAGAGAAACATACACTCTTAGGTTTTGGTTGGGGTTTTTGTTTTTGAAAAATCCTAGAGATAGCACAGCTGAAAGTACTGTGAAATCTTGCATTCTCGTCCTAGATGCTGCCAGAAAAAACAAGCCTTTTATGCTTGAGGAGGCTTGAGATGTTTTTCTGCCAGTTGCAAGTCCTACGCCTCAAAGTAAAAGAGAGCAAGTAATGTCTGTGAAAAAGTTTTCCTGACAGACAGCATGAAGGCAGCTCTCCTATGCTTTGCCAATCCATAAGTAATAAAGTTCCTTTGTTGGCAGAGAGTCAATTTTGAAACTAATAAGGAAAACTAAAACAGGTGATGCAGTGGCTATCTCTAAAGAGGGGATTTTTGAGTGAAAAGTAGAGTGAAGTAGAAACTGGGTTATGTGTCTCTGAATAAATGGCCTCCCATCAGAAAAAGATTAATTTTATATCACTGTTCTAGTTCTTACATTAAGGATAGTTTAATTCACCCAGAGCTATTTGGCCTTTAGAATGAATTCCTACAATTAAGTGTTTATGATTGAAAGTGCTGCCATGGAGAGCAGACAGATGAATATCATTTTAGGAGTACTGTGAATCATTAAATGAGTTGTAGAATCTTCTTCTGGACTTGAGCCACTTCTAAATTTCAGGCTAAGGCTATAACAGACTTCAGCATAAGGCCTGATGTGTTGCTGTACTTAGGAGTTTGAATAACAGGATAATCAACATTTACTAATGTATTTATATAACTTTAAACTTCCTACAGTTAATTGAAAATATGTGGCCTGTTGTATGTGAATATGCTGCTGAGCTCAAATACATTTTTCAAATTAGTGCATTAAGTGTTAGTGTCAGGTAATGAACTTAACCTGCCTCTGACGTGTTGGCTTCTTTTGGCTCAAGATAGGCATGGCTGCTTTCCCTGCTTCAGTGTAAAGAGAGGCTGGATGTGGAATGTCATACAAACCTGGACAGATGACAAGAAAACAGTGCTAACTGCCAACTACCTTCTCTGTGTTTGTCAGGATTAGTGCTTGCTTTTTGTCAGGATGGCTCAATGCATTGTCCTGTATCTGACTGGCATATTGGGAGGACGTAAACTGAAATACTGGCCAGACAGGCTGGCAGTTTTTAGGCTCAGGAGAGGAAACAGACATAGGGCTACTCTTTCTGGTTAAGGAAAGAGCATTGGTCGCCTTTTCTTGGCACAGCCTGTCCATTCCCAGAATCGCTTGCTCCTCCTGTAAGCAGTTTTTCCAGGTATGTGGAAATTAAAGCTCAAACAGTAGCAGATAAAATTGGACAGGCTGCTTGAAGCAGTATCTCCCCCTGTACTGTACCCAAAACCATCCTGTGGCTCTGACAGAGCTCTGCCTGCAGCAGGGGAGAGAAATTAACTCATGTATCTCCTCCTTAACACCTTCAGATTTCATGCTGGTGTTTTAAGAACAACCCCAGTTTCAGCGTGGCTCCAAACTGCCATCCATCAGGAGCAGCCTCGTGAGCTGTTTGGTCATGAGGTGACAATTCTGTCCTGAGGTGGGGTGAACGGCTTGGGAGGAGAGTAATAACTCCTTCAGCCATCTGATTTTAATCCCTTACCATGAGACTTGAAGTCCTTAGATGCCCTCTACTGCCATATACCAGAATTAACAGATGGCTCTGTGTAACCAAATTCAGATTTGCTTAAGTTTGTTATTATCTCTCTGTCTTTATAAATGAACGGAGGAGGGGAAATACTTTCCATAATTATTACAAAATATGTAAAGCGTTTTATAAAGTGTGAGTTTGGGCTAGACATATTTTCTGACTTTCAGTGCCATTGCCCTATATTTCAAAATCTAACACTAATTTTAGTAGTCTCTTCAGAGCTCATTTCTCTGATAAATTATCCCTCTATAATAAATGTGATCTGGAAAGGTGCCTAAGGCACAGCAGAATTTTCCCCCAGCATTTCATGCCACGTGATACTAGACAGAAGGAAGCTACAAAACCTGCTGCTGTAGATCAGCCTTTGTTCTGGTGAGGAAGGAAAGGATGTATTTAGCCATGGGACTTCTCTTTAGTGTAAGACCAAACAGCAGGTAAGAGTGTACCTGAAATGGAACAAGAATGAAATTTCTGTCCTACCTTTGCCTGTGTTGTGACAGGTTTTGTGTGCTGGCAGGCACAAAGCAACCCTAAGTCAAACAGAATTAATCTTGGAGGAAATCACTCTCCAAGCTCTTAAGAATCAAGTGGCTCTGTGGCTTGAGCTTTAGCTGTGTTGAGTATGTCAACTTCTTTTCCTGCTATAAGGAAAAGCCAGCAAAACAATCCCACTTTTAATTCCCTGTCCCAGGTTCCTATTCCTGATTTGACAGAGTGGGTTTGGTCCAAATTTGCAGCCATATTTTGTGTGCATTTTTAAACATGCCTTACCTTTCCTGAGCAGACTATTATTTCTTTCCACTCTAGGTGTATGCTGGTGATGTTACAAGTAGAAGCAGGTGTGGCAGCAGGGAGGTTGAGCTTTCCAGTGGAACATGTGGAAAGCCAGGGACCTGCTCCAGGTAAACGGAGGGCATGCAGGAGGGCTTCTGCCAAGCCATGAGAAAGCCTGAGCTCGTGAAGGGTGCAACTTTCACACTGTGCTTTCTTTTCCCTCCGGCACAGTCCTCTACTTTCAGGCACACTGGTCTACAATATGCTGCTTACATTTTTCAGGAGCTTTTATAATTTTTCTAGAACATTATCTCAAACTAGCAGAAGTCCATAGCAAAATCTAATTGTGAGTGGGGGCTTTGTTCTGGGAGACTATTTTTGAAAATGCCAGGTTATCAGTTAGCTATTGCATAGCTAAAAGGCTGAAACATGAATTTGTTCACAGGCCTTTGTTTCAGCATATTCATTCTTCAAGCCCTCCCCCATTTTCTCCTAGAAATACATATTAATAAATAAAGCTCTTCAAATATAAAGCTCCAGGAAATACATAAAGATCTTCAAGTCCTCCCAGCAGGTGGGCTATATAATGTTATGGTGGCAAATCTGGAAAGCTTTATCAATTTATACCACCCAACAATGTGGTTCATTACATGCATTTTTATTAGATCCCAATTCTCCCAATTTCTTTAAGGGCATTTCAATCTTTCAGTGGCTTTTTTTCTTCCCCCGTCCATCAGGGAGTGAAATCATGTGTCCACATAATGTAAATAACAGCTGTTTCTACTCAATTTGCATTTATATGCTTAGGACTTAAAAATAGCTTATTTTTAGAGGCTTTCACAATCTATTCAAAATTTCTTCTTAGTCAGAGGTATTAGTGAGACATTAATGAAATCCCTTTGGACTGTCTGATCAAAAAGGCACAGCAACAACAATGAAATTCCTCAAATGACTGATCAATTATGCTTCTGAGTTACTCTTCAGCAATCAACTGAAGTGTATCTTTTAATCTCTAAGCATTTTAAGATCAGTTCCTTGGCCTGCTCTAACTGCTCTAAGGGGGCAAAATATGCCAGGAAAGTAGATTAATGGTTAAAAAAGTCTGTGCTGAATTGGTAGTGTATTTCTAGCAAAATTAATTTATCATACAAGTAAAAACAACACCTGGCAAGGTATTTAAAGGGAACAGCTTATTTGCCAGTCTCACAGATCTTTGAATAAACAAACCCCTTATGCCCTGAAAATAACTGAAAAACAGCTCTTTGGGGTTTATACTACTATTTCCTTTTGTTGGCATTTCATGAACTCGTGAAAAAAGAGGATACACATTTTGATTTATTAATGCCTAAATGAAGATTTTAAGAATTATGTCCAATTACTGGTGGGTTTTTTCCTCCAGAAAACTTCAGAAGGCTTTCACCTCATTATTTTGCCAAGTGTCTCAACTTGAACCATATCTTCAGGTTTCTTTGATCTTCAGAAGTCTTAAAATTACAGAACAATGACATTTAGTGACCTTTGGTACAGTTCATTTACTACAACATTGACTGTGTAAAAAGATGGTTCCTCCTAAATCCAGATTTTGTTTGGTGTTAAGAGAAATGCACTTTCTCCTCTGCATATTTGTTTATTCAGAAGAAAAATTCTTTTATTTTTACAGGAGTCTCAACAGGGGCACCTCTGAACTGGAGACTCTGGACTGGTGACTGAAATTGTTTAGAAAAGACTAATTACGTGTGTGAGTTGCTATTTTTTTCTGTATGTATAAGCCTGTGCCAGACTCATTCAGTCTTGGTACTCTGAACAGACAAAGATAATCTAAGATCAGGTCATCTCAAAAAATGCTGTGGGTTCACACTACCTGATTTCAGAGGGCAAGCTTGTATTGCTAAATTTAAAAAAATGTCCCTGGTGTCAAGAAGGACTTATACTGGGAATGTAAGAGGAATATATATGGCTTATATTCACACTAGCTGGGCTAGTTCCCTCTAGAGCAGACTTCCATATTCACATCCCACAGTCCTCTTTGGACTCTTTCTGGTGCTGCCTCTAGACCCAACGTGCCATTCTGATTTTTCAGCGTTATCTTTCAGTTTGAAGTTTGTGAAATGATGTGGAATTGTCCTGCAGCCTGTGAGAAGGATGCTTTCCTGGCATCAGAGTGAGGGCACGTGTTGTACCTTGTGAGATGTGGTAAGGTTTGAGGCGCAGCCAGCTTGGGTGGTTTAGGAGAGCACATCTTGTGAAGTCAAGCAAGATGTGACCTTGGGAGCGGTGCCGGGTGCTGTCCCTGCAGCAGTGGGAAGCCATTGCTTTCAGGAGGGCTTGTGGAACAAGGTGGGGGAAATGAGGAGGTGTAGGAGCAGCAGTGGGGCCCTGAGCTTGCTCCCAGACTGCCCCAGTAACAACATGGCCAGAGGGATCCTGAACACATCTCTGCTGCCAGTGCTACCTCGGGTGTGGGAAAGCCCAGGGTGCTGGTTTCACCTGCCAGAGTTACACAGGTATTTTCACTGCAGAATAAAATGCAGCACTGTTAAAGAAATACAAGGCTTTTCCTGCATAATTTCCACAAAGTCATGAGTTAAAATCTTGGTTGTATTGAAACAACACACTCACCCAGTTCTAACAAATCAAGCTTTTGGCCTTGGACTGGACAAGGCCTGGTTAGGCACTGTGGAGGCACTGATTGCTGCTGCTCTTCTCTTCACAGGACATTGTGTCACCTTTCAGCCTTACCAGAGGCCTCCTTAGGCTCACTTCAAATCTTTCTCCAACAAATATGGCCATATAAAGTCAGTTATAAAGTCAATGAATTGTAACCCCATGCAGCCAACACACAGAGTGATTCTTTCAGTATTTTAGTACAAATACATACTCTAGAAAAGGAATTTCTCTGATATTTTTCTTATCTATGCTTATGATGAATTTCCCATGAATTTTATTTGTTCTGTGCTTCTACTCTGGATAGGAAATCCTTTCTTCTTAATCTAGTTCTAAATTTTGTGGAACTTGCTACCACACTGCTACGCCACTACTAATAGCAGGATTTTAACTGTAGGAAAAATGGCATGGGGGAAAGGGAATTCTGTAAATACCAATTCTTGGAGAATAACAAATGAACCCATACTGAAACCAATCAGTATGAAAAATAACAAAATAAATTTTTAAAAGGATATGAAGCCTTATGTTACTTATACCAACCAATTGTTAACTAATTAAGGGTCAAGGAATTCTTTTCCCTAGCAATTGTTTATTATTCAATAGAAATCATCAATTTGTCTTAACTAAAAAGCAAAGGTGAAGACCACTCCTGCAGCACAGCTCTGATGCAGTATAACTCTTACATATGCTTCTTCAGAAAAACAGTGCTTAGCATATTATTTGTTTAAACTAATCAAACACTTTTGAATGAGAAACTAGCAGTGTTTGAGACAAGAAACTTCAGCAGTGTTTAAAAAACTTGGTGATAATGACTCGGAGTGTTTAAGAAACACTAATCTTTGCATGAAACTATCAAGCTCTGTTTTGTTACCATTAATGAGAAGGAAATACATGTTTGTACAAGAGAGTCATGCTTCAATAGTTTAATCTTTTACTTAGGTTAATTTTTATTCAACATGGTAATGGCATAGTGCAATAACTTTTCACTGATAATTTAATTTTTTTCTGTAACTTTCATGGTCAAAATTCTATTAGTTTTAGCAGAAGAGATGCTAAAATACAGTTCTTGCAGATTTTTTTTTAAAACATCTCACATTTTGCCAGTAGGGAAGTCCTCTGGCTGAAGAATTAAACCTCGGTGGCAGACAAAACTGGTCTTATATAAAAAGTAAACTGCCTCTACCTGACATTGTTTTTCATCTTGACCAGGAGTAAAGCTGAATATAAGCTCAGATTTTCCTGTATTTATGTTTCATCAAGACCAGTTGGCAAAGCTTCCTTAGTTCTGTTGGCTGTGCCACCATCTCATGTTGTCTCTACAGACCAAAAAACTTTGTGGTACATTGACTATCACTTCTCACTTACATCATGACCCTCAATAAAGGGGCATGCCAGGCCATGAACTTCTCCAGAAGCCATGAGATGCAAAATTGCTGACCAAACATGCTATTTAGTTCATGCAGCTTCCACATACTTCCCACTGTCTGGTCTGCCATGTTCCAACAGCTGTAGTTATACACAATGGAACTAACATTCTGTATCAATTGTATTTAAAGTTTCAGATACCTCCATGCAAATTGCTCTGTAAATCATAATTTATCATGTTTGGTTTTGTAGCAGTACATAAGATAACAGTTGAAATCATAGGCTTTTATAAGAGGTGCCAGAAAGATACATAAATAACTATCTTATTTTTCCAAACAGTTTATTATTTTTAGCATTAGAGGGTTGATTAAATACAAGGAGGTGAGATTAAAATCCCATACACAGTGTACATTTACAAATTAAATGTGTGTGAATTACTCTATGCAGAAAACCAAGAGCTCCTATATACATACTACATAGTATTGAAGGCTAGCAGAAACACCAAAAATGGTTTTATCTGAATTTTAAGTGTTTTGTATAGATGAACTCCTAAATTTTTTTAGAAAATAGAAAAAAAAATAAAGGCCCCAATATAGATATCTGAATCTTATCTTTATCCTCCCTTCACAGAAAAGGAAAATGTGTATTCTAGACAATAAAATGTTAAAATAAGATCAACTGCCTTGTGCATGTACTTTTTCTGTGCCGACTGACCATAAGGGTAGCCTGTGAAGGCTCAGGTTTAGATATCTAATTAATATCTGTCTCAATATTGGAGATAACTCCAACTATTATGTATTGGAGGTACACAATTTGTTTCTTTGTGACTAGTGAGTTTGCTCTAGGTCAGTTTTGTTATATTGTAGCATTAAAATAAAATATACATCATCTATTACAGCTGAGGAATGCAGTCTACATCTATATGCTCTCTCCATTTTATAACTTTGTACTGGCTTTGAGGATGGAATGAGCCTGTGAGAAATTACAGCAGAGAAGCTGCTAAAATTCATTAAGACTGGAGTAACTAAGAAATACACTGCTGGCTTCAGCAAGCAGCTGGTACTGTGACTTACAATGACCTGCCACAACAATTTATTGTGGCATAGCAGAATTTGGACATGACAGAAGTTCAGACCTACTACAACAGCAGCAAGAAAGAAGTTTCCTATAGAACTTAATAGCTGGAGGGGTGGAAGGGGAGGGAAGAATTGGTGGGCGGATGGGCAGGTGGGTAACTGCTGCCTCCATGGTAGCCATGGGGAAGTGAAACAAAGTGTTGGTATTTAGTTGATGATATTGGGATAAGGGGTGGAATATCCTGGGTTGATGCTGAATTTTATCTCCATTCGTCAGTTTAGGTCAGAAATAAGTGTTGTACCTTTAAAAACTGGATCTGAGAGTGAAGGAGATGCAGTGGAATGTCTGAGGTGGTTGTTTTCTAAACATAAAGATCAGAGTTTTCAGCTTTCCTTCACACACACGGCCTGTGCTGTCTGCAGTGTGGACAGCAGAAGAAAGCTCTCCTTTGCTTTTTGTTAGTTTTTGGCTGGCTGAGGCAAAGAAGTTCTCCAGACTGTGGTTTTTTTTTCCTTTTTCTTGGAACTGTTTGAACCTGCTCTGGACTAAACACCCAAAGGGCCCCAGGAGCTCCCACCTGTGTCCCACCGGGCCTGGCCTGGGCCCGGCCTTTCCCAGGCCTGAGGGACCGACAGCAACTGAGCCGAGCTACAGCCACGGGAGAGACTTTCTGAATTTGGCATCTCTGTGGAGCAGTGAGAGGGTTTGTTGTTCAGTGTTGTTCATTTGTTGTGCTGGGGAGTGCTTTGCCTGTTAAACAAACAACTTTTTTCCACTTTCCTCCAAGGAAATTTTTTTTCTGTCCCGAACCAGCTGGGGGGAGGGGCTGTTCAGATTTGCTTTCTAGAGGGACCCCATCCAGAGGTTTCTTCCCAAATTTGCCCTAAACCAGGACAAATACATTAATTATCCACCTGCTGCCTCCACAGTAGCCACGGGGAAGTAAAACAAAGTCATGACACTTGTCATCCGAGTCCTATTACTGCCCCACTGTCAACTCATTTTTACCCCAGACTGGGATGGTGGAGCTTTTTTCTGTCTCTGATACGCCCTGCAAAAGTTAAAAGCAAACAGGCAACAAACCTTTGATCCTTTAAATCCCAGCCCTCTGGGAGGTGCTCGGGAGCTCCTTCGCCTGCACCACTGCCGAGTGTCACTCAGAGCAGCCACGGGGCTCACAGATGCCCACAGAGTCCGGCCGCTGGTGCCGGCCCAGCAGCTCCCGCGGCGAACACCGAAGGAAAAAACCCCTCTTAAAAGCACCCGTTTAGTTCCAGTCTGGGGATAATTAGAGGAGGGAAAAGAATTCTTTTCACTTAGGCACTAAGATTAATTGAACTGTGATTTAAATGGTCTGAATTCCTGTTCAGGAGCACTGGAACAGGCTGGCCAAGGAGGTTGTAGAGTTTCCTCCTCTGTAGCCATTCCAAATGCACCTGACTGTGTTCCTGTCACATGCTGCAGGTGACCCTGCCTTAGCAGAAGCATTGGACAATGTAATCTCCCAAAGGTCCCTTGCAAACCAAACAATTCTGTGATTCTGTGAATTAAGGGCAAAATTTCTGATCCGTGACTGAAACAGTTTTCTAACAGCATGCAGGGCAAGCAAGGTCTGAGAAGACTTTTAGTGAGACATTTAAAAACCAAAAATCCCTCAGTAAGATGTACCCAACTATCTACTATCCACAGCAACAAGCCTAAGAAGATCCGGAACACTCAATAGCAACTAGATACAAAGAAAATGGCTACGTGCCCAAACTTGGATACAAAGTGCCAAGACAGACTTAACATTGTGAATTTTACGCAACTTAAGTTTTCAATTACAAAGAACAAGGGCAACAGAAAACAGAAATCCCAAACTAACTTTCAAATGATTTTTTCTTGGGTGTTTTTTGGTTTGGTTTTTTTTTTTGCATAGAAGAATAATCATCAAATGAATGAATTCTGAATTCCAAGTTTTCTAGTGAAGAGAAACAAAGGCAGTTGTTTGAGACCAAGAAAACCAAGAAGAGAGCTTCAGATTTCTGTGACATCAGTATCTTAATTGTGTCATGCCTCAGGTAACCCAGGAAGATTTAGTGAAAGAAAATCTTACTTTCAGCAAGATTGAAAGCAGCAGCACAATTTAGGGAAAGACTTTAAAACAATGTTATGAATTAATAAAAAAAGAGCACAGGGTACATGTAGTTAATGTGTTTTAGACAGTTTCCAGGTACTGGTCAGAAGAGGAAGTACTTTAAAGACAGCAACTAAGCACATAATAGATTTTTAGCTATCAAAATGCCTGAAAAGCATCCAAAAGTGTTTGGGAAACATTGTGAAATCCAGTAGTTCTACAGTGATTGTGGATGCTTGATCACAAACAGGGTTTGACAGGCAAGAACAGACAAATATCATAACAGAAGAATTCTCTGTAAAGCAAAATTTTTTAGCAGTATTAGGCAGCAGTAAGCAAAAATATGGGGAAAAGAATGGGGGAAAATAATTTTAAGTTTAAATCAGCCAAGGGATATCTTTTCTTACACTGAAGTCAAATGGTGACAAATTAGGTCTCAGCTTTCCAAAAATAAAGGGGACTCCATTTTATGCATTAGAACATAAAACACTACACGAGATGTAAGTTCACCACAATCCTTATACACCACAATCCTTACCAAGCACCACAAACTGATGAAAATACCAAAATTTGTTGTACTACAAATTACTACAATCTATTTGAAAAGTAATATTCCAGGCAGAAAACCCCACTATTATGTCCATGCAATTGAACTTAGAGAATTAAGCAGAGATATTCTTCATGGAGACCCCACAGACATTACTTCACAAGAGCAGACTTATTATGTGAGCAACACACCATCAACAGGGAGCCAAAATCACTTGGCTGATGTCAGCTTGAGTACGGACTCTGATATCTTCTAAGCACAACAGAGTGAAGGAGAAAATTATTTCATGCTCTGCCATGATAAACCATTATCAGCTACCCAGCGTTTGGAGTTAAAAATGCACTGGTATTAGTCTTCTGTGAAAATTTCCAGAAGTATTCAAAAGCAATCTCTTTACACACACCTAACATTGTTTTTTTCACAAATAAAGGATGTTCAAGGGAAAAAGGTTATTCAGTTATTTACAAACTAAGTTTCACAACTTCTAAACTGAGAAGATGAGTTGTACTCAATTTCTAGCAAAATTTGTAGAAAATGCATGCTGGCAAAATGAGACTAGACTAACAGAAGAAACAAACCCCTTCCTAGGTTATCCAAATTGCTTTGGAAAGGAAATGCAATTAAAATATATGATATATATGAGGTAATTATTTTCTGATTATTTAGAAGGATCTACTAAGAAGGCTTTGTGAAATCACTGCAATCTCTGCAGTGGTACTATGTTCCAAGCTAGCCCTTTCTATCAGAGGGCTGATGCCTAAAACTGTAGGCTGGAACAAAGGTTTTTTCCTTTTCCTGAAGGAAAAATATGCTACATGACACACAATATTACAAGATGAAGAACATTTAAGCACTACAAAATGCTCAAGCAATGAAGTAAAATCAGACCAAGTTTTTTTAATTGAAAGCATTCTATGTAATAAAGGGTCAATCCTTTCTCCTCAGTGTACAACAAAGAGCAGTGATTGTCCTGCTGATGTAAACAACTTCTACTGTGATATACCTATTCCATCTTATGTATGAACACAACATTCTCACTGAGTGGTAGTTGAAGTGGGATTAAACAAACAAAAAACCACCCCATGAACAGAAATTCTCAGATATTTGAGAATGCTAGATGATTTAGAAGGGCAAGTTACCGTGTCTTGGATGCTAACAATTAACCAAGTTGGCCAGTTTGCCATATACAACAATAGGCTTAAATACAATCACTTTGCTGACGTTGAATTAAAACATGGAACTAGGTATGTTGCAAGTGTTAACAGAAGAAGGAAAACTAATTGTTCTCACAAATACCTCACACAGTATTTTTCGTAAATACTATTTCATTAATACTTCAGTATTCAAACTCACCTGCTGTTACTAGATTCCTAAAAGAAAAAAAAAATACTATTCCACTCAAAACCACCAAACTGTAACTGTCCATTTCTAGACTTCCCATTTTGACAGTAGACTTGATTGGATTCACTTGACCAAAGATGAGCCTCTGACCTCTTGAATTTAATCAGAGCACTCCATCCCTGTTACATCCTGTTCTAAGGCTAGCCCATTTGCTGACCAGGAACACACAACTGCCTTCATTGACTCCCTGTTTTGTCAGTGCCATTTTGCTGCTTTTAGTAGAAAATAACAGTCAAATCAAGTTAAGCATGTTCTGTTGGCCAAACATGTCATTCTCTGTAACTTTTATTTCCAGTCAAAATTAACAGCACAGTCCTGATGAACAAGAAGTTATCTTCGTTATCGGTCTTTAGGAGGATTAGGATTCTTGCGTCTTCTATGATACCTAAAAGAAAAAATAAGTTTGCAGTGAGTGCAAGCTGCGGACAGCCTTTATTTTCTTGGTATTTCTGCCCCCAGTGAGTGATCTGAGGTTACACAAGGAAGTCAAATACAAGATACACTTGCACAATCCATCACCACTCATTAGATGTCATGTCTGTTGTTTGTGGAGTTACATAATGCAACTCATTTCTATTGCTACATCTGCTACAAGCACGCAATAATCCAATCAGTTCTACAGCTGAATAGGCACAAAGGCTGCTGTTTATTCTTAATCCTTTGTGTGAAGTTAATTTCATTACATGGTGAGCCTTGCCTTTGGCTAAAATGATTGCTATAGAACAAAGATGTTCAAAGGAGCTGTGACAGACTGTATGTTAAATAGTGTAATATTTTGCAGAAAAATTAAAAAACAAATTCTTCAGAACAAAAATGATCCATACTTTCTTCTTAATTATGCATGCTAAACAAGGCAGATCCTGTCTGATCTTTATCAAAGTGACAGCTACCCTTTGGTCATGAAACCCTACTGTTGTTTTCCTTGTATCTTCTCCCAAAGCACATTAATTAAAAAGTTTTCTATGGACAACAACAAAAATTTGCCTGTATTGTCTCCGTAGCTATAAAATTAGCAGCTATCAAAAGATGCCACAACATGGAGTGGAAGGGAGTAACACACACCAGAATGCTGCTTGTTTACATTAGTACACCTGTATATCCAGAGCTCCTCTTTAAACTCAGTCGTGTACACGTGCACCTTCCCTCCTCCTTGATTTCTGAATACAAAGAGCACTTCCCACCACTCCAACTGAAAAACTTCTACTACTCTTAAGTCTGAGAATCATCACATTGAGGTTGCTAAGGAATTGGCAATGCATGTTTCCCAGCTGTATTTGGTTGTGTCCATTGAGGATATTTTACATACTAGATTCTATTATGGAACTGTAGTAAACACAAAGTAATAGCTAACTGGATGTATGAGAAATTTCTACACTGTCAAATATTTTATAAACAAAAAGTGAAAAAATCTATCAAATGAGCAGTGTTAAAAAAAAAAAACAAACCTCACTAGTCTTCCATTTACCCAACACTGCATTGAAAATTTTATGTAGTAGCCCAAATGCTAGAGGTATCTTATCTGATGTGTCTCACCCTAGGCTGAATCTGGTAATTAAATTATTCCTGTATTTCCCTTTACTTCCAAAAGGAACAAACAAATCAAAAAGAAAATACTTACTGCCCCACAGGATACCAGCGATGTTTTGTCGTGTAGAACATTTTGCTGAGCTCTTCAGTTGTAGGACCTCTACTGTTCTTTAGCTCTTTTTCGTTCAACCTGGATTTCAAAACTTGATCAAGGTTTTCTTCTTTATTATTCACTGGATCTGGCCGTGGTATGGGCTAGCAAAACAGTAATGTATATGTATGTCCTCTTTCTCCTTGGTTTTTTTTTTTTAATTGAGAAAGTCAAAAAAACAACCTACATAAGAGTAATCTGTAATGCTATCTAACAGCTGAAACAAAAAAAAAAAAAAAAAAACCT
>VZTB01002307.1:0-33109 GCA_013397245.1 Thryothorus ludovicianus
TGCTGCAGGTAAATGGTGTAAACCTTCTCTTGATGGTCTTTAATATTTCTTAGTCTGGTCAAGTCTGGATTTTTATATAAATCCTATATATTCTGCTATAATTGTTTGTTTTTTTTTTAAATAGGGATGCTTCATCTCCTTTCTATGGCTGATTCAGTCCCTGTGTTCAGCCCTGGTGTCACACAAATAATGAGATAACTCAGAAACACCAGGTACAGTGGGGACATGAGTACTGATGATGCTGGTTTCACCCTTCCCAGCCTGAAAATGGGTGTTATCAGAAGGATAACGAGCTTTTCTTAGCTAATTATGTTGTAATAAATCAGAATGTTTTCCAAAGGCAGCAATGGCCCTTTAGTCCTTCCAGTCTTACTCATCCAGTGGGAGGGATTTTTGACCTGGGGGAGGAGAAAATAACTCTTGGTCCTGAGGCTCAGTGAGTGAGAAAGGATCCAGAGGTGTTTGAAATTCTGTCCTGCTTTCTCCAGACCTTTGTGGTGTCACTCTGGTAAGCACAAACTGGAAAAAAAAAAAAAAAAAGTCAGATGTCTTGACATGTTGACATGTAGAAAACTCTGTTCCAGAACCCGATAAAAATGTACTGGAAGGTGAGCTCATGTCATTTAGGAAGCAGCTTTTCCTGGGTAAGTATTGCCCTGAGAGTGTGCTCATGTTCCAGTTCATGATTTAAATGCTTGGCTTCACTTGGTCTGAGATCAAGCAAATTCAGGAAATTTGTTTGAAATTCTCTCAAATTCCAGTGTCTCAGCTGTTGTAATTGCTGATGTATTTAAGAGCTGAATTTCCCCCTGGTTTGTGGTGTTGGAGCCAGAGCCTGGGTGCAGTGCTGTGAAGATGGATACTGCTAGTAAATAATTGGTTTATTACAGTCCAAAGCCCTTTCCTGGGAGTTTTGGGAGAAAGTAATAATTCAAGGCAATGTAAATGGATGTTCAAACACACCAGCTACTAGAACTAAGGGACAGACATTCTCACATTAAAACTGTTTCCAAATTTGTGATAAAATCCATTTTAGCCTTGTTAGGGACAAGAACTTTGCTAGACAAATGCTGTTCTTCATTCCTTTCCCATTTCTGCAGTACTTTTACTTACTGAGTGAAGTTACCAAAGAAGGAAAAATAAAATCTTTCCCTCATTATCAGCTGCCTAAAGAGGCAATTCTCCAGTCCTAAAAATAACCCAGGGATCTGTAATGGGGGCCTGCCCTTGGTGAGGGCTCGGCCATGAATTTCAGGGAGACCAGGGCTTGGAGGAGTTGCCAGCTCCTGAAGCTGAGGTGTTCTGGGCAGCTGTGGCAGCTGCCTCTTGTTCTTCTTCCCAGAACAGCCACTTCCATAAAGTGTTTACCACTTACAAATATGGAATAGGTCCTGGAGTGAGCTCTCCACATTCCACTTAAAAACACACAGCAAATGCTACCCTGAAACTTTTGCTGGGGGTTATTTTTAGTTGTTTGAGATTGATGATCCCTCTCTAAAAAAAAAAAAAAAAGGCAAATTTAATTTGCCACTAACTACAAATGTTACAGCTGGTATGTTTTCCCCACTGGAACAAACAAAAGGGTGCTAATGTCCTGATTAATTTGCTTTGTGAAATCCTTTTCAAGTGGGAATTTATGTGGATACTTCACATTGACTTTGCTGTCTAGGTTTATTCTTTCCCAAAAATGTGCTTTAATGTTATGAAGGTGTCTTATGGAAGAAAAGCCCCACCTGTTGGAATTTATTCATGTCATGAGTCAGGTTTTGATTTTTCTGGGCTGTCAAAACTCTTCCCTGAAGTTCTGTGTGATGAATAATGTTTTGCCTCATATGTTGTGATATTATTTGGGGCAATCATGACAGACTCCCTAATGCAAATGTGATAAACTCAGTAAAATCAGTATTCAGTAAGTGATTTTTCTTTTAGAATATCTCTCTCTGCTTTATATTAATGAGTGAGTTTTTCAAAACCATTTGACATCCAGCAAGGGGGAGCCTCACTGTTTAAAGGCAAAATAGTGGAACTGCTTAGACAGAGAAAGCATCCAAGTAAGTGAATCTAGTGGCATTATATCTTCTCCAGCTCTAATTCCTTCCCTTTATTTCTTTGGTAATGACAGAGGACCCATTCCTTGTGGACAACCATGAGTTTGCTGATGCTCTCCTTGGCTGGGCTCCTGTGTGAGCATAAGCAGCACTTCATTTTTGAAGCTGCCTTGGTCCTTCTGGAAGGAATTATAACCCAGTGGTTACCCACAAATTCACATTTCAGTTCCTTGCGTGTTTTGGGGGTGCATTCTGTGAGGGCAGGAGTAGGAACAGTATTTCACAGGAAGTTTTTAACTTAAAAATGGTATTTTGTCCCTGATGTTCCTGACAGAGTGCACTAATATTGAAATAATGTCCTTTGCAGGATGTTATGGTTGGAATGGGTCAAACATCCAGCAATGTAGGGGATGAAGCACAAAGTAAAAGAGGGATCCTGACACTGGAATATCCCACTGACCATGGAATCATCACTAACTGGAATGATGTGGGAAAGGTGGGTGTTTTATTTTATTTTTTATTTATTTATTTTAATATATATCTACATGATTTATTTATTTTATTTTATGTTTACACATACTAGTCAGTCATGAAGTTTCTGCTGAGACAAAGCATTTGACAAGGATAGAAAGGAGATAAAGTTAAATATAAAATACAAACTGCAATTCATCTGAGGTGAATTGGAGAAATACTAAATTACTGAAATTGGGAACAAAACCTATGGGGTGCTGGGAAGGGATTTTCTCTCCTCAGAACTGTCCTGCATGAGCAAGAGAATGGGTGATGCCCACATGTCACATTCCATGTGACATTCTCACTGTCACTTCCAGGGGAAAGGACAGACTGAGGATTCTTATCCCTATATTGATCTTTTGAGAGGGAGACTTTAATATTTTTTGTCCCTGAGGCATGTTTTTCTGTTGCCAAAAGTTAGCTTTTCATGTCTGAGTGGTCAGAAGGCACCTTTATTCCCACTTCCTTGGCATTGTGCAATGAGCTCTGTGGGAAATGCCAGTTCCAGGATGTCCCAGGTGCAGGCAACCAGTTGTGCTCATGGGAGAAGCTGCTAAATATCTTAAATATCCCAAGTGTCCTGGTCTCTTTGGCAAGTATCTGGCTCTGTATGGGGAGCATACTGTACCGTTTTGGGGGAAAGCTCCCCAGGGAAATGCTCCTGGTACTGTTTTCCTGTGGAAAATGCTGCTGAAAGGGAGATCCAGGGCTGGCATTGTTCTGTACTCTGCTTGCTAGGATGGGGTGCAGTTATAACCCACATATCTGAACTCAGTTCCTGTGCCCGACCCGTGATCCCAAGCTGTTCCAAATGGCCAAAGCTGATCCAGCAGCAGTGGGAGTTCCTCAGCTGATATTTGGAAATAAATTTCCCACCTACTCCTCTAGATGGAAGCACAGCACTTGCATTTCATTCTCTCCCTGCTTGCTGCAAGCACACTTTTCTAACTACATCCCATTGCGTTTTTCTACCTCACAATTTTCCTGCTGTCTGCATTCACCAAGAAATACCATTTTCCTGTAGGAAAAGAAAATAAATTCAAATTGTGGGCCCATATTTTATGTTCCTTCATCTGCATCTGCCAACTGTCCTGTGCACAGCACACACTGGTGCCTGTTCCTTGGATGCAAGAGCAGACATCCTGAAATTGAGTTAGAAGAAGGAATTAAGGAAGGTTAAAAAGGTGAAATATACTTTCCTGGAGTGTGATTATTTTTAGGGTGTAACGACCTGGAGGCCTCAGGCAGTGCTGTACCTCAGACCATGGTCGGGTATTAAATGGGCTCTTGCAGCTGAAGTTTTCCTTCTTTTTGTCTCTTGGATGCAGGAATTACTTGGAGAAGTGGCTCCTTAGCCCAGACTGGTAAGGAAGAGACAAGAATCAGAGTTGATAACTTGTAATTACTGCAAATAAGAGGAAAAAAAGGGTAATTTTGATCCTTGTGTGATTTTGATCTGAGCCACAAATTCCTTCCTAGCTCTTGGAAATCCTACTCCTGAAAGCACCAGGATGTAGAGGAAACTAGAGAATTCCTGGGTAAGGTGCCAAAAATGGGACAAAAGCACAGCAGTGCAGTGCCCAGCCATCCACAGGGCACAAAAAGGGGGTGCCCAGAGGCTGAGGCCGGGTGTGTGAGGGGGAGCAGCAGTGGGAATAGGGTGTGGGAGTGGAGGAGGAGGAGAACAGGCAGCCATGGAATGGAGCATTCCTGCTGTCCCGTGCTTCAATTCACAATATTCTGTGAAAAATGAGGTTCACTTCCTTGGTAGGATTTTAAAGGTTTAGTAAAAGACAATAAGGACAAGGCAATAAAGCAAAATACACAGCCGGGGTGTCTGTGGTCATGAGCCAAGAGCACACACTAACTCAGAACACACTGCTTTAAATCCACCAACATATTGTCTCTTTATAGACCCTCATGCATTATTTAAAAATATTTCTTTGAGTTCCCCAACCTGTCTCTCTTCATTTCTTTTAGTTTTAGTCTGTTGCAGATCTTCTGATAACAGATGATCAATAAATTCCTTCCCTGGGGGGTCTGGTGTCTTCTTCATCCAAATAGGATAATCCAAGAATGTGAAGAATTTCCTGACTATTCCTTCACCACTCTCTGAGACAGCCACAGAAGCTCCTCACATCACACAATTATTTCCAAATTTTACCAATAGCAGAAATAAAAGAAATCACACTAACACAACAAAGTTTCTCCACCCTACACACACAGCATTCCCTTCAATATTTGCAAAAAGCCAACTTTATAATGTGTTTATAACAATTCCAACTGGGAAATGCCACAGGCCATTGGCCATCCCTGGGCATCTGTTCCCAGGAGCTGACCTGACAATGGATGGGAGGGAAGACGTCAGGACTCAGCATTTTCTGGCTCTGGTGGCTATGTAAATGTTTAATAGAAATGCTGGGATAATTTGGGATAATTCCTCCTCAGTAATTTCTCTTTGCTTGTGTGCTTGTTGCTCACATTGAATTCTCATGACCTATGAAATCAGCCCTGGATTGTTTTGGTTCTTGCAGAGTATGTCTGTCCATTAACATTCTGGTGATCATTAGGTAAATTTAATGGGCTGTGCAGGGCCTGATTGTGCCTAGTTTTGGGGGACAACCTGGAAACTGCCACAGATTTGGGCAGGAGCTTTATGAGTCCAGGTTTGTTCCTTACTGATGAAACCACCAGTAGTTCAGGAGTTATGCAAGCACAGAGGTTTCCTTCTCTTCCTTTATTTCTTTCCTGTCTGAAATAGCAGTAATTTTCTTCTTCCATCTGATTTATCTACATATATATTTTTTTTAAAACTTCTACGTAATTGCTTTCTGGTTTATTCAACTTCTCCCTGCATTTATATTCCAAACCTTCAAATGATAGATGGCCTGGCATTACAAAGCCCAGTTCTGGGAACATCTGGTTATTTCTTTTTCTTAGAAGATTGATATAGAATTGAGTTGCTTTTAACAGCTGGTGATTTTAATGAATAACTCCAGCTCTGGACAGATGTGGATATTGTAGGTGCTTCAAATATAGAGAGGATCTCTTTTGCCTTTAAGTTCATTTTGGGGCATAATAATACTTGTTTCTAGGATAAAATTCTTGTTTCTAAGATATTCCTCAAATAAACTTAACCATAAAAACTATCCTGATATTTTGTGTTAGGTCAAAAAAAATGAGCTAAAAAGAGAATAAACATCCAACCCAATGAATTTGGTCGGATTTGGTGAAAAGATGTGAGTTTGGCAGATTTGCTTTTGCATACTTTCTGTCTATTTTAATATGGCTGTAAAAATATGGATAAAATTTTTAAAAAGCAATTATTTTTATGGTATGAAATATAGTCCATGTATTTAAAATATATTATTATGTAATATAATTTACTATATTACTTACTGAAAATAATATAATAAAAATACATTACTCAGGCTGTATTTGAAAAACTTATGGCTTTTGGCCAAAAGTCCACATGGTAAATTTATCCAGGGATAGAAGTAAGTGTGATTTAAATACAGAATATAGGTATAGAATCACCTGGGGAAAAGGAGATGTGGCTCTGCACTTCCCTTGGTGCCCACTTTTGGCATATATTTAATGGGAAGATTATGCATCCGTTTAACAACAGTGTAAATAAATTAATTAAGTTGTGAGCTTGACAGCAGGAATGGCTGGGAGAGAATCCAGCTGGGAGATAAAAACCACCAGCAGCCCCCCAGAACAGCCCAGTTTGTAGCAGCCAGGAGCTACAGCTCCTACAGGAGACGTGTCTAGGGCCCGTTCTCTGTCATTACACTGGAATGATAAATTTGGGTTTCAGGATTGTTTAAAGGCTTGTTGTTCATTACTGACGGCAATAAATTCATTACAGTGATTACAAATCATTGGTAATTTGCGTGTTCTTTAATTGAAAGCATACTTTCCATTAAAAGTTGACTTTATTGGTGAAGGCATTAACTTCTGAAATTCATAACTGGAGTTTGTGTTTGTGTATATGTATAAACCTTAGATTGCTGCATTGTTGCAGCCTTGCCACCAGGGTAAAAAAACTCATCTTCAATTAATATTGTCAGTAAAAACCTGGGTTAATGGAAAGGTATCCACTGGCTTGGATGATTTATCTTTTTAAATAAAATCCTAAAGAAATCATGGCATGCTGTTCACAGAAGAACCACATTTCAGAAGGGGACTGTTCAGGAGTACTAACTGTCAGTATTCATTTTAAAAAAAATTAAAATTGGCTGTCCCTTCAGTTCTTGTTGAGTGTAGATCCTAAAGTTTTCCCAACTCTTCCTTCCAGATCCTTTTGGAGACATTCCATGTGCCAGCCATGTATGTTTAAAATCCAGCCATTTGTGTGCAGAAATGCCTTGTTCATTTTGAGTGGGAAATGTGTGCTTCAGGTCACGTGGCATTGGATTTGGAAAATGAAACAGCAGCTGCTGCCTCCTCCTCCTCCTCCTCCTCTCTTGGGAAGGGCATGGAGCTTCCTGATGGACAGGGGAAGGAATTGGCCCTTGGCAATGAATGGTGTTGATGCCCAGGAGTGTTTGCCTTGTGTAATTACTGTGCTGGGGTTACAAAGGAGGGGAGTGGAAGGTGCTGTCCTTGTCCTTGCTTTCCTTGTCTCACACAGCTGGTTTTTTGTTTTTGTTTCTTTTTTCCTGGAGTTTTCTTAGGGAGACAGCTTGGGCTAGTGAGCCTGCCACAAGTATCCATGAAACCACTTAAAGCAGTATTGTGAATGTGACTTTGACTTCCTTTTGGATCTCTGTGAGGAAAATGTCCTCTCTGGAGAAACCAGTGTGTATCTTGGGGCTTGAGATCATGTGCAGAAGGAGAGGACAGCTTTGTCTCCAAGTACAATGAAGATTAAGGTGATTTTAAACAAGTTTACTGCTGTCAGTTCCATCTTAAGATGAATTTTCCATATTCAAATCATCTCTTAATGGTAAAAGCTGCAAAACCTGTCAAAAAGGAATTTTCCAGAGTTCTGTTCTAGTTACCTAAAAGTGACAGGGGTTGATCTTGCCTTCATTTCCTCTTTTGAACAGCAGGAACCTCAAATTCCCAGCATCCATGTCTCAAGCAAATGGAAATGATAAATTTCTCAGCCTCTGAGTGAATTTTACTTTATTATTCTGGTTTCAGTTTGTATGGCTGCTCAGGTTGATAATAAATCACCTTACATGTAGGAATAGCACTATTAGCTGGCCTTAGAACCTGCCTGAGCAACATAAGTTACGTTTCCATCTTGACCTCTTGTAGGTTTGATGGTCAAGAGCACCAACCTTGGTCCTCAGATCTCAGCAACAAAGTTATATTTGTAGTCCCCTTAGGATCAAAGCAAAATTCCATTCAATTTTCTAAGAATTTACTTGCCCTTGTTTCAGTATTAATGGTGCAGGATGTTCTTCATGTTTTCAATTTTTAATTTTGGTTTAATTCAAACTCTTTTGTTACTTCCCCAGTTGCTTCTGTTTAATTTGGTAATAAGCTTCCATTAATCCGTGTAATTGCTTTAACAAGGAAATATTGTCGTCATCATTTAAATGTTATTCTTTCTAAATGGAAGAAGAAGCAGCAGGCATTCCCCCTCACACTTTTTTTTTTCCAAGAGGAAACACCTTCTTTTCTTAGGAGTAAATTGTAGAGAAAGACATTCATCCCCAGGAAGGTTACCTTACATATAAACCAGCCCAGGTGCAATGGCTTCTGTGGGTACATTTTATTAAATCCACTGAGTATTTGACACTGAGATTTTCAATGGGAGTTTTGGAAGTGATTGCTGAGCCTTCAGCCTCCTCTAACTCTGCAATTCAGTTCTGTATTTCCCATCAGGGATGTGTTCCTGGTAAATGATACAAGATCTTAGGGAGACACTTGTCATCAGTTATGTCACAGGTCTTGATGTTCACTCACAAAATACCAAGAGAAATTTGAAGACTTCTTCTGGGGTGATTTCCCTCCATTTTTGCTTCCAAGATAGATGTTCCATTTGTGGTGAAATTTTCTTGGAGCTAGTGAACTCTTTATTAGGGCTTTGCTGACATTTCAAGGATCTCTAAATACAAGAAAATATGTTTTTTAAAAAGCAGCAGTGGTTTTGAGACACAAAATGGAAATGGAAAATCTTGCAACTAATCATTAGCCATTCATTAAAATGGTTGTTAGTCATTTTAAATGAGGGTTATGGGCTACAAAGAAGAAATGCCATCTGCTTTACCTCATGTGTGCAGAATAGGGAGGGAAGAGGGAAAAATATATAGCGGTGAAAGCAAATCACCTTGGTGGAAAACTTCTTCAGGTCACTGAGGACACCATGCTTGGGACAAACTGACCCCTTTTTCTATCTATGGCAAACTTTTAATGAAAGAGGGAAAAGACCTGGTGATCTTTTGCTGCAGAGGTTAATAATGGATGATCCTGATGAGCATTTCATGTAAAAAGCAAAGCCTGCAGATCTCATTACCTGGGCCTCCTGATTGTGCATTCCCATCCCACAAGAGGAGTGGAAAATACACTTGACAGAATTAAGAGGTTATAGTGGGCAGCATTCACATTCCTGATTCCACTCCCAGCACATTTCCCTTCTTAATGGGCACAGAAGAGGCCCCTGAGGTCACCCAGGCTGCCTTCCCTCACACTGCTGGCTGAGACACGTGGCTGACCGCAGTGAATGGCGAGGTGAGAACAAGATTTGGGTCCCAGTTAGTTGATTAGCAGTTGCTATAACTCTCAATTGATAAAATTCTATTTTGCCTGCATTCATTTTCAGTAAAGCTCTTGATTTCTCTGCAGATCTGCATCCAGAAACTCTGGGCAAGAGGTGCTGGACCTTGTCTGGAGTGTGGCAGCGTGGCCGAGTCCCCATCACACTGACCAGTGTGCAAAGCACAGAGTAGTGAAACCCACCCAGGTTCCACAGCCCTCTGTCCTGACACCAAAACCACAATTGTAAAGTGGTGACAACAAGCAATGAAAGGTGCAAGCTTTGAGGTGAATTAAATTATTAAATTATTAAATTTGCAAAGGTGGAAGCTGAGCTCAGCGGCGTGAGAAGCTGCTGTGGAGGAGAATGAGATTAACAGGGTAAAATATCTCCTGTTTAAGGTTGGCCTCAGGCAAGAACAAGTTTGTCAGTGCAATGTGTTGTTGAATTTTAATATGGAAATATCTCCTGGCATGTATTTCAGACACACTACAAATAGTGATATTGATCTAACCTTCAATTAATGGGAGAGGTCCTCTGTGAAAATCAGATCTGGGTTTGAATGGCAAATAGCTTTAATATTCTGAGGACAGTGGATCATTTGCACAGCTCAGAAAGAGACTATAAATCACCAGGATTATTTTTTTTTCATTATCATTTTAATGCAGGCTTGCTTTCCCTGGAGCAAGGTACCAGGAGTGTGGTAAATCATTAAAGAATCACGGAGATGGTGTCAGTAGGTATGGACAACAAATAATCTGCTTGTGCTAAAAGGAATTATTTGAAATCCATTCATTCCTGCTCTCTGTTGCCATGTTTTTTAGAGACCTGCTCTCTTTTGGGATAGAATGAACACTCTCCCTTTTGCTTCTACACAATCCATGAGTGTCTTTTCACTTTTTGGTCCTCAACAGAGCATCCATCCTAAAGGCCATTTTTAGAGCAGTCTGAGACAGAACAGAGCTGATTATTACTTGAGATGGGAGTAGCCAGATTATTCCTCATGGCTTCTTCCAGCTGTGTCTTCTGTACATTTTATGATTTTATGTGTATATTTGTGTGTATGTATAAGCCTCTGACTGCTTCATTGTTGCAGCCCTGCAGAAGGAAATAAAAAATAAAAAACACTGTGGGCAAATAACCCTTCTTAGCCAAGAAGTAACACATGGCTTCACTGAAGTTGATGCTGATATTAAGCAGTTTTCTAGAGAGCTGTTCATGATCAGGCTGTGAATTTAGCAGGTTTATTCTTAATTGATTTCCTATCTGGCCCAGAGAAAACGATGTTCTCTAGAAGATTTGGAAGACTCTAATTAAACCAGAGAAGAATTTCAGCCAGTCCTGGCTTCCACTGCTCTGTGAAATGCCCAAGGTGAGAGATCAACTTGAATGTGTTCAATTCCCTGTCCAGCCAACATCTGTTGGGGATTGTCAGGAAGGATTTCCTTCTAGGAGCTCCTTAGCTCTGGCTGTCCTGTAAAGAGTATTTTGCTGGGCAGGTTGCTCCCTGGATCAGCTACTTGGCTCTCCCCCAGAGCTACTGAATTAACGTGATGTGACCCAGGGATGCAAAGGGATTTCTTTCATTATCGGGGCTGGGATGCTCAGGAAAACACAAAGATGGGTTTCCTAGACAACAGCTGATGTCACTGGCAACTGGGAGGAAATACAAGGCTGAGAAGGGAGTTTGTGAAGAGTAGGGATCAATTTAGGGGAAAAAATTCTGAATAGCAAAGTTGTAGATTGTTACAAAATATAAAACTCAGCAGAGAGACCTGTTTCTGAAGTCTGGGAAACAGCTCTTGTAAATAAAAATCCCTCACAAAGAAATGCAGTTTGAAACACAAGTGCATCGCCTCCTGAAGCTTCCACGTGCTGCAGCCTCAAAGTCACAATCCTCAGTGAGCTTTTTCCCCAAAATAAAACAATCCAGAATGATAGTCCTGCTGGAATAAACCCAGATGGCACAATTGACATAATTTCAGTTGGATGAAGTTTTACTTCAAATTCCATGCAGGATAAATAAACCATCTCTGCTGTGAGTGTGCTCATGGTAGGAAGGCTGCTGCAGATTTCTGGTTCCTATTTAAGTGGCATTTCTGACAGCAGAGTTCTGTGCATCAGCTTGACAAACCAGCTTCTGTCTAGCCCTGTGGTTCATGTCTGAAAACCAGGTTGGAAACTTGGATGCACCATTCATTAGCACCAGCAGCTAGAGAAGGGTTAAATTTCCCTCATCTGACCATTTTTAAATTATTTTAAATAATTTTTTTCTGTGCTTACAACGATAGCCCTATGGATTTAATTTGGATCTAATTGCTTTAGAGAACTATTTTAGGATCCTAAAGGTTTGGAGGCTGCAGTTTCCCAGACTTCCAAGCTGATCTGTTGGCTTGCTGCCATCAGCAGGGCGGGGGCTTTCCCTCCCCCTTCAGCAGCTCTCCTGCCATTCCTTCGGCCAGCTCTGGCCAACCAAAAGGTCTGCTTTTGTTCCATGTTGACTAATTAGCTTCCAGATGGGTTAGTGAGTGGAATTGTCTCGTGGATGGTCCTGGCAACCATCATGACTGCTGCCAAGCAGAGTGGGAGTCCAGGGGGCTGTTGGCTGCCCCTTCCATTGGCAGGATTTCATTGCATTGCCCTCCTGTTTCCTGGAGCTTCAGCATCAGAGGAAGGAATGTGGGGTGTGCTGAGGAACAGGAGTTCTCATCTGTGGCCAAAATCCAGTAACACCTTTCTGTAGTCTCGGACCAGGACTCTTGCATCATTCACCTGAGGATTTTATAACCTTTACAATAAATTCTGGTGAATAAACTAATATGACAGGAAAAAGGAGGGTGGGGACCACAGGGCTGTCAGCCTTGTCTCAGTCTTTGGGAAGATTATGGAGCAGTTCCTCATGAAAACTCTTTATTGGCACATGAGGAACATGAACTCCAAAGGTCTCTTCCAGTCTTTTTTTTTTTCCTCATATGTCATTGCTTTGCCTCCTTTACAAATGTAGGGTAACTTTGACCAGAGCTGCTTTCAGTTCTATTTATTAGAAAAAGGAGGAATAGCAGTAAACACCTCTGACTTTATTGCTTTCTTTGATTGACATCTTTTTCTCTCTCAAAACTATTTCTTAGGCAAATATCACTCTAAGGCTCACATTGGGCAAAGATGTTGGTAAAGTTTGTTTGGAATAAGAGCTTACATAAATTCAGAGCTCTGGGAAACTGCAGTTTATTGAGCTGCTTGCTGAATCGATTTTCCTCTCTACTACCTGCCAGAGGATGTCACACTTACACAAAAGTGGTGCAGTAAATGAGCCAAATTTCTACCTCTTGCACTAAAAAAGTGTTCTTGCATTGTCTTTACAGTCCTCTCCAAGAAAGCTTTGACTTCAGCAGGAGAGTAGCCTGAGGAAGGGAACAGAATTCAGCCTAGACTGTGTATTCAGTGAGGATTTATTTTGTGCTTTATGAACCTGGACTGAAGGCTTCCTAACAGATGTGAGAGATTTTACTGGGAGGAATTGTCAGCTCTCCATGGGAAAGGCTTTCTCCCTGGTTTTATTAGTGAGCTGTATCCATGTGAGGGAATTCTGTTGTAAATAGAGGTAAAAATGAGTGTCACAGTAACAGTTTCATACTGATTTTATTATCAGGGCAATGCACTCCTGGCATTTGCTTCTAATTCTTTTCATTGTGACTTTCTGTGCTCTGTCCCAGCAGAACATCAAGGCAGTGAGGTGCTCCTGCTCCTGGGCTCCTGTGCCCTGGCAAAAGCAGTGTCAAGGTTATTGTGGGAGTTGTATTTAAATTGGGAAGCATTTCAAAATGAGCACTGCTTCAAATGGCACTCCCTGCAAATCCTGAGGGGTCCAAAAGGAGCTTCCAAAGACACTTCTGAGTGCTGGAGAGATTTTTGCCATTCCCCGAGGCACAAGAAACTTAAGAGGCTTAACCAAAAACTGCAGGAGTTCATTGTGAGAACCCTGGGCAGCTGCCAGGAAAACGGAGCCATTTCTCTTTAATTTATTTTTTTATTCCATTGCTGAAATCTCATGGATTACAAACAAACATAACCAAAAGTAAAAAAAAGCAAACAAACAAAACCCCAAGCACAAAAGAATTAGTGGCTAAATGATTTCAATTGCCTTTGCTGTCCAAGATACTCACTTGGAAACTGATTCTCAGAAGCTAAAATTAGATTGGCATCATATTTAAAGCCCTGGGATTTGTCTTGGTCAGTAGAACTGAAATAAAAACAGTTTGCAGCAACCTTCCTTTCCTACAGAGTATCCTGCTAAAGTCTTCTCAATTATTCATCATTTATCAATCATAATGGTGTCATGGTTCTATTAATTAATCTCTAGGTTTAGTCAGACTAAACTTTCTATCTCTCCAAACAACATTGTTTTATTATAACAAAAATCAATCTGACTTGTTAAACTTCTAAATTAAAACGTAGAAAGTTCTCTGCTGTTTTTGTTTTTCCTCCTCCTCCAGCTCAGCATTAACACAGAGCTTTTGGTCGTCATTAACTAATACAGATGTTAATTAATTAATCATGCTTGCATAGTTCTCTATTAAATTGCCAGTCTACTAAAATTCATCCTTTCTGTTCCCTAAGGGTATTTGGTATTTCAGCGAGGTCTTCTGTTAATTTTCCCTTTTCCACAGCACACTTAACCTTCTTTTGCTGTCATTTGGAGGCATTATTATCTCAGTTATCCTCTCTTGAACTTCCTGTGTTGTCCATTTTTTTTCCCTTGCTCTAACCAGAGCTGTGTAGTCGCCCCAGATTCTCTTTTGATGAAGAGTAAAAAGTCAGGAAAAAGACCTGAATCAGGGTTAACTCTACTAGAAGTCAGACTGTAGAATCAGACCTGACTTCTGCTTCATATTAAGATGCAATTGCTTTGATTTGTATTTATTTTTAATAAGATTTATCACAGTGTGTGATTAGACATTGGCTAGTAAATTGTGTCTAGCTTATGTAGAGAGAAAAAAATAAGAAACTTGGAAAGGTTATGAAAATAAAAGATTTCGGGAATTATTTGGAATCTCAAAATCATCGTCACTAATGAAAAACTAAAGTCCAATCTACTCCAAGATACGGGAACTTGGAGAAAAGCTGTAGAACCTGCAGGGAGAGGATTGAACAGAGCTCTGAAATCAAGAAAATGAAACAAACCCCAGAGTTTGGGAACTGGAGACAGAGGAGTTCAGGGTACATTTCAGACTGGCTGAGAGTAATTAACCATCGGAACAATTAACCTATGGACAGAGAGAATTTGTTGAAGTATTTAAATTGAGACAAAGTATTTTTCCTAGATATGTGGAATTACTGGGTGAGATTTCTTGGCACTTCTGTATGAAGTCAGAATAATTCATCATAGACTCTTTCAGCCTTGAAATTTAAGTCTCCAAATGTCATCTGCTCAAAATCCAATTTTGTTTCATTTTTTTCTAAGTGTTTGGAAGGAAACACAAAACATCTCCTCTCTTGGGGTTCTTGCCCACACACATTCCCAACTGTTTTCCTGGGAATAGTGCAGAATATACCTTGTGATTCCCTTTATTTCTGCCCTGTAATGTAAAATCTCTTTTAATTTATTCCTGTTCTTTGCTATTGCACTGGCTGGAGTTTGATTGTAGTGGTTGCTCTCCTGTTGATATTTCATTTCCAGCTGGTTTTATATACGTGTGGATATAAATATGTATGTAAATAACAATGTTTCCTGCAGGCCATGTAATTATACCTGCAGATTTTCTCTCTGCCAAACCTTTCCTGTTATTGCTGCTTCCTCAGTGAGGCAGTGGGAGATGTGTTAGGCCAGCTCTCTGTGGGTAAATCCATGCTGCAATTTAGGTATCATTTGCTAAGTGTTCCACACCATCTATTTTTGTTATTCAAAATTATTTGTCCTGCTATTTTTGTTATTCAAATCATTCTTGTAGAGCTGTCTTTTTTTTTCTTCCTCCTATTCTTCTGGCTCTCTTTAATAAGTGTAACACAGGTTTCGTCTTACTGTTCTGTCAGTTCCAAGGAATCTCTCCCTGCTGTTCCAGCTGCATGGCTTTGGCTGATTTCTGCCAAGTCAGAACTTGAGCTGTCATTTCTTTGCCTCTCCTCCCCCTTGGTTTTGTGTGCATCTCCTCCTCACTCTCTTTGTGTAAACCAAGTGAAGGATAATGAAGTTTGTGCCTCGCAGGACAACTTTCTTCCATTTCCACCTCTTTTTTGGTCTGGTTTATTTATCCACAAACCTGCTTTTCTCATCTACCTGTTGCTCCCTGCCTGGAGGCACATCCTGTGTGGTATTTGGCATTCACCTCGATTGCCCAAATCCCCTTCTCTCCAGTGTCCTTGCTATAAAACAGTGTTTTGGTGCTGCCCAGGCTGACAAATGGTGAAGTTCTCTGGCACTGAGCAGCTCCTTGCTGTTCCCTGCGCCTCACACCTGTGCTGAAAGTGTAACATCTCTTCAAGGAAAGGATGCTGAAGCCTCTTGCCAAGGCACTGATGACCCATTTTTATTTCCCTCGTGCTGCTCAAGGACAAAAGAAGGTGAGAGCATCTGAGGGAGTTCTCATGATTAATTGGTCTCTGCTACCTGTCCCAGAATGCAGATTGGAACTAGAACGCGCCGGCTCTCCGAGCTGAATTCACAGAAAGCAGCTGGGGGCTTTTCTAATAAGCAGCAGCAACACACACCTGCCACTAAATGTGTGAATGGTCTTTCAAATACTGGCTTGTTTCAACCTCATCAAAGCAGCCCTGGCTTTGGGTGCAGTTATTTCAGCCCGTTTGCATCCCCTCCCTCGTTGTCTGTGCCAGCTGGTGAGAGGCACTTAAGGAAGGATGCTTTCCTGTGTGTTACATTCATGTTTCAGTTTAAAGCCACGGGAGGTGCCTGATTTCCATTCTTCTGCCTGCTCCATCCTCCCTGATGAGCTGATCCTTTGGCACACCAGCGAGGGGGAGCCGTCACTGTGGCGCTCCAGCAGCCCGCTGCCACCGGGGGGATTTGTTTTCCAATACTTAGGAAGTGAGAGAAGTGACACCCCCTTCCCATCAATGGGGAACAGCAGCGCAGAGGGGGGGAAGTGCATCTGTGTCCCTGGAATGAGGAACATTGGAATCAGCAGGCCTCCTCACAGCAGGCAAATTTAGCATTCAGATGAGTGTTGGAAGAAATGAGAGTAGAACAAGCTACGCTTTCAGCCCAGGAACATAAAAAAGGTTTGGACAGGTGGGAAAGGGATCTCCAGAGCCACTTCCAAGGCCCTGTGGCCAGCTGGAGGGATGTCTCACTTAAAAGCAGACTTGATGGGAGAAGGGGCAGTAGGAGATAGGGAATAATTAACTGGGCACTTTGAAGTCTTTAAAAACATGGTTGGTAATTTGATTGAAAAATACTTTGCAGTGACCTAATCAGCTCTAAAATGAGCCTGTTTATTGATCCTTGTTTATGAGTTTGCTTCTGGGAGGGGTGGGCAATGTAGGGGTCCTGATGGCACTTTTACTTCAATTTTTGTTCCCTTTAGAAGCCTCCAAGCACATAACATGTGGTCATGCTCCACAAGTGTCACCAGCTTAGCAGATGTTGGCATTTGCAGCACATTAATTCGGGGCATTGCAGGAAATGACTGTGTTATGCTTTCCCTCAGAGCCTGAGGTTTTATCCTGCCTGCCTTGCTATTATGCCTGGGGGAAACGCAGCTTTAAGTCAGAAGTGCTGGGTCACCAGGCTTCAAGTTCTTCATTTGCATGGAGGAGTCGTGCCTAGAGGAGCAGGCTTTTGTTTTGGGCCAGATTGCCCAAATTGCTCTGTCCTTACTCCATGGTGGGCAGCTGGGTCAGAACTCCACCCTTGCCATTGCTTGCAGCACGTGAAGCAACTGATACCCACAGGCCAACCCTCTCTCCGAGGATGTGAAAGTGGAGACCCTGAATTATTTAAGGGTGTGAAGCGTTCCAGGGATCCAACCTGGCAGCACAAAGCCTTTCTTTGTTTTCAAATGGCTGCAATATATTGGAAAGTGTAATACAATATAATATATATGATAGATACATTCACAGAATCATTTAGGATGCTAAAAACCTCTAAAATCAGCAAGACCAGCATTCCCACAGCACTGCCAAGCCCAGCACTAACCCATGTCCCCAAGTGCCACATCCACATGGATTTTAAATCCCTCCAGGCATTTCCTGGCTATCCAGATATTTAAATGTATATATATATATAAAATATATATGACATTTCAATAACTGCAGGTGGTTGGGGAGTGTGCTGTGGTGCAGAAGACATTTGAAACAGTCAACACCTGGTTTAAAATCCCAGCATTAGGCCAGAAGGGGTAACTGCAGTGAGGGCTGTGGGGAGCACAAATAACACACCACGATGAAGTTGTGCACTGTGTCAGAGCCTGAGGAAACCCAACCTGGTACAGCCCTTCCAGAGACTTCTGTGCCACTGCTCATAAATTCACTTTATCTTGAATGCTGCTGGGTGGTGCTCAGCACCCCTGGGGCGCTGTGAGTATCAAAGGTGCAGCAAACATTTCCCATATTTCCTGCAGAGCCCATCCAGCCCAGCCCCTGTCACTGTAGTACAACCCAGGAGCGTGGGGGTGGCAGTCAAGGGGAGTGTTTAGCTCCTTATTTCTGGGTTATCATAAAATGAGCTGTTCTGCCCTGCAATCCACAGACAGACAATCTGGGACAACAAGGCACATAACATCATTTTGATATTTTGAGAAATGGGGACAAAAGAATTAGAACAGTCTTGTTGGCTGCCTGCCTTCGGAATTTCTTTGTGACAGTCAGTAGGAATTTTTCAGTAGGGAAGAAATTCTAAGCTTTTTAACTGTGTTTCTGTTGTGGTTTTTTTTTTAAGCAAAAAGGCAATTTATTGACATTTTTAGCAGTAAATGCAGCTAATAAATAAACAAATTGAAAAAAGATACTCTGAGTCTTCTGGTAATCAAACCATATGATTGCATTTCCCTCATCACTATAATTTACTGGAAGGACAATGTTGATGAAAATTAGACAGGATTTTAAATTTTCTGTCATTCTGGCAGGAATTTATTGTCAGTTTTAATGATGTCACACATCCCAGTTTTATAACACAAATTTAACTATAGAAATTGAAATCACTGTTGGATCTAACACATGGAAAATTAATAAACAGATAAAATTCAGTTTGGCTTAATAAGTGACTTGATGTCCTGTACAAAAAATTGTGAATCATAGAAACAAACACCACTTTTAGGGAATTATTTTTTCNAGTTTTTTAACTGTTTTTTTTTTTTGGTTTTTTTTTTTTTTAAGCAAAAAGGCAATTTATTGACATTTTTAGCAGTAAATGCAGCTAATAAATAAACAAATTGAAAAAAGATACTCTGAGTCTTCTGGTAATCAAACCATATGATTGCATTTCCCTCATCACTATAATTTACTGGAAGGACAATGTTGATGAAAATTAGACAAGATTTTAAATTTTCTGTCATTCTGGCAGGAATTTAGTGTCAGTTTTAATGATGTCACACATCCCAGTTTTATAACACAAATTTAACTATAGAAATTGAAATCACTGTTGTATCTAACACATGGAAAATTAATAAACAGATAAAATTCAGTTTGGCTTAATAAGTGACTTGATGTCCTGTACAAAAAATTGTGAATCATAGAAACAAACACCACTTTTAGGGAATTATTTTTTCTGCTGTCTTTTGCTTTTAATCCACTTTGCTGTTATTAACTTTTACCAAATATAAAACCTTATGAGCTGCATGTAAACAATACATCCCATGAAGGCCCAAGTTGTCCTTACAGCACCATTTAAAAAATAAATGATTACTTTAAAACAGACAGAAAGCTGGACTCTGCTGAGCTGGTGATGAAGGAAACCTCTGAGATGAGATCATAACTAAGGTGAGGCTTTAGATCTGAAGCTTGAGTAACTTTGGGTATGGAGGAGGATGGATGTGTCCTCTTTGGAACTGTGACCCTAAAAACTCCAGCTGGTATGAATCAAACTCTTCAAGGACCTTCCAACATGCACCAAATGAATGCTGCAGTAAATGAAATTGCCTTTAATTTCTTCCTGTGAAGAATTGTACCTGTTTTATCCTGGGATTTTGTGCAAAGACCTGCAAGAAAAAATATGGAGTTAAGACAAAAATGCCCTGCTTTGCTGCTGCCTGTATGTGAGACCCAGCATTGACCAGCCCATAAATTTTCTCAGTTAAAAGCTACATCTGCCACTCAGGATAAAATAGGTGTTCAGGATGACACAATGTGAGTTATAGAGGAGTATGTGTAACTGAGGAGAATTTGCAAGACACTGGATTAAATTGAATAATGGAATATTTTTACAAGCCTGAACATTGCTATATTTTATTTGGGCAAGTACTTGGGCAGACAAACATCTGGTGAAACATAGAAATAATCCCAGCTGGGTTTTCAGGATGTTTTTCAGTTTGTTACCTATAGGGCAATTTGAATGTGAACTGCAAGTTTTCTTTAAAATCTGATTTTAGACCCTTAAAGAGTGCAAGGAAGATGCTTCATTAGCTTTAACAGAGTTGATTTCTGGTTGGTTTAGCTGCCTGTTGATGCCAAAATATTTGCTTGGTCACTGGATTTCCTTTCTTCACTGCCTCCTTCACAGATTTCAGCTGGAGATTTCAAGAGTCAGTCAGTTAAAATCTTCAAGATCAAAAGCAGCATTGAATTGTTATAACTATTTGTTTAATGGCTAACTTAGTTTTCTCTTCTATAGCCCTGGAGTAAGTCAAACCATGTTTTCAAGCTTTTTGCAACAATCTGCAGTGGGCAGTGACACAAAAAAACCCAAGTAGGTGTGAAAAACAGAATTAAATTTAAAACAAAAGAATGTTTCTAATCTAAAACTCAGTTTGTTCTGAAGGAAACATAATGGAAATTCTGTGATTTGAAAACACAAATCCCGGTATTTTTGAATTATTGTTTATAATTTTGTTATGCAAGTGAAGTGGAATGCCTGTGAATCTCTACTCAGTTTTAGGCAACCTGTAAAGAAGGGAAAGCTTTAAAATATGTGTATATACTTATATATAACTCTATACTTTTATTTATTGGCCTATTACTGTCATTTACTGGGAAGATACTGCAAGTTACTTTTAATTAAGGTAGTGATCCCTAGGGAATGGACAGGGAAAGAGGGAAATTCCATTGCTTGGGAACTTGAAGTGAGGGAAAGAGCAGTTAGTCGTTAAATTGGATTGCAAATAGCAAATCAGAGAAATTCTGTAGTATAGAAAACTCTGACACTGGAAGTTGCATATCGTTTCTCCCTGCTGAATGTTCTTGCTCTTACTTTACAGAACTGCTCTGAAATGGATTCTGTATTTTTTTTCAACGTGATGATTATTCATTAGCCATGAATATTCAAGATTTGAGCTATTATTTGAATGCAGTTGGCCAGATACATTGTATGTCGTGCCTGCTTCTTGATTGGAGAAAAACTGAGCAATTCTTTGTTCAAATATTTGCATCCACACATTTTCTATTTGTTTTTAAACAATAGTCCATACATTTGAATTTAAAGTGGCCATGACATGGCCTGATACCCTGCTAGGAATAAAATTCCCTGGAAGGATAAACTTGAGTGTTGAACTTGGGGAGCAGATTTATAAGTGGCACAAATATGGGTGATGAGTTGCAGTGTCTGGTTTGTCTTTAAGATCACAATTCATAGAATCATTTAGGATGGACAAAACCTCTAAGATTATCAAATCCTACCACCAACCCAGCACTGCCAAGGCCACCATTGAACCATGTCTCAGGGTTTAAAAATCCACAGGGATTTTAATTCTCTGCAGGAATGGCAACTCCACCATTACCCTGGAGAGTTGTGCCAGGGCTGGACAATCCTCTTGATCAACAAACTCCTGGAAGCATGAAATGGGAAAGTAGAAATAATATGGAGAATATGGCAGAGAAGTTCTGCCCATGCCAGGACTCCCGAGGCAAAATAAGAAATCCCCTAAAAAATGAAGCTCCCTATTTCCATGTATGTGTGCAGTGCTGGCCTTGCAGAGCTGGGCCCTACTCTTCCTTTATTTTTTCCCTTCTTGAATATTGAGGATTTGGGGCAACCTTTTGCTTCAGTATCTGTTTTGGGGCTTCATTTTCTTCTTCCCTGGATATTTTGGTAATACATGTCTTGCTCCCAGTGGGAAGGAGCACCCACAGAGTGTGGCAGCCTTGTTTGTGGCTCCTCAGTTAGGGGGGACAGCGCTGCAGTTTCAGCTTGGATGAGCTGATGGGGGAAATTCAGGGGCTCAGAGGTGAAGGGGCCTTGGAAATCTCCTGTCACTTCACTAACTCCTGCTGGTGCCACTGGAATTTCCCATCCTTCCTCCATGCAAGATCCTGTTCCTTCTCTTATGTGTCCTTGCTGAGAAGGCTGTGGGGTTTCTGCTGTCCTCCAATATCTCTTTGGAGCTGTCCCAGCATCTCCTTGGTCCTGGAGGGCAGAGTAGGTGCACAGGCTGTTTTTGGCCATCCCTGTGCTCACCTCACCCCGGGGAGATCCAGCTGTGGATCTCTGGACCCCAGGGAATCTGTCTGTGCAGCAATCCTGCAGACCTTGCAGGGGGCTGAGGCTCCCCAAAAAACCTGATGAATGCTAAGCATCACAGAATATTCATGGCTTCAGTGTTCTGAAAAGCAAGGTTTTAATTGTAAAAGTTTAAATAACTTTTAACATAACTTTAATAGTCAAAGCGAGGTTTAAAATGTAAAAGTTGAATAAATGACAATAAGAGACAAAGCCATAAAGCAAAGTTTTTGCAGCCGAGTGCTTGGCATTCAGCCAAGAGCACACCTACTGTGCTTGGAGACACTCTTTAAATACTTCTTTTCTTGCATTAGTCTATTGCAGATTTAATTTTTTTACAAAATTATTTTATATATTTTAGGACCTCCTTAGCACGGCCCTTCCTTGGGCCCGCCTTTTTAGAGCATGCACATTTTTCAGCTGTGGGTTTAGTCTGTTTTTATTGTTATTTCTATCTTGGGCCTTGGTCCACATTTTCTTCAGCCAATGAGTACTGAGTGTTGGAATATCAGTAGCAGGGGTCCTCATCCTATATTCAGTGGATGTTATGCCCACCAAGCAGGCCATTCATAACTGGATCAGCTATTCCACTACTGTGTCTAAGTTCAGTTAACAGCAAAGAATAAAATCTGTGTCTTTAGAGCAAGATTATTTTAACCTTATACATATAGCACTCATCTTAATATTTGTGAAAAGCCAATTGTTGTGTATTTATAACTGTGATGTAAAATGATCTCATAGTCAAATTCAAGTTTTCTTCCTCAGCTTTCCTTCTTTTCCCAGTGACCTAGTGCATTCCTAAAGGGAAAGGGAAATCAGTCTGCTCCATGCACTGTCAGTTCTAGTTCAGCCAATATGTATAACAGGATGGTTTCTTTTCTGGGGGCAATAAAAACTGTATGAGATTGCAAAAGGTTTATGTATGTTTTATAGCAGGAGCAACCATTAGAGCAAAACTACATTGTTTTCCTCTTTCATGCTCTCTTTCTGCTTTCAGACCACATCACTGTGAAGTCAGGCAGGAGGTTCTTCAGCTTCACAACATGACTCAGGGAAAAAAATTAGCAATAATGTTATGTATTTATGCAGTAGCATTAAGCAGATTGTAAATGTTATAAATCAAACAAATAGGAGGTTAGGTATGTTGATGCAGAATGTTTCCCATTCAGATCCCCTAATCCAGCAGAAAACCCAAGGTGTGAAATATCTGGTGGAATTCACTGAAGTCAAAGGCTGGTCATTGTCAGGTTACCCTGGGTGGGTTCCACTGGTGCCTTCTGGAGGCTGACCTGGAACAGACACTAGACAGAGCAAAAGGATAAAGCAGGGATTTATTAAAATGCCTCCCTGGGCACACCTGGGCTGCACAAGAGCCCAGCTGGGCCACACCCAAGATGCCCCAAAATGGTCACAAAAATGGACACCTGATCACAAGGTCCCACACTTTTATAAGTTCTGACCCATCAGCATATTGAAGTTAATTGTCCAACCAGAGCTTCAGGTTATGAAGCTCCATCCTCCTGGTATTTTCTTCTCACTTCACTGTTGTTTTTGTTCTTGGACCTGAAAGTTGTCCTTGGTCCCAAGCTAGAAAGGAATTGTTTTGTGTCTCTACTCTGTGAAGAGAGCTCAGTAGCACTTAATATGAAACCTAAAATTACCCACTAAAACAGCACAGAATCTAAACTATAATAACTAAAACCTGAGACATCACCACAGCTCACTCACTCCATCTTATTTCCAGGACAATGGGATTTTCAGCAGTCATAGAACAGCTCAGATTGGAAAAGACCTCTAAGACCACCAAATTCAACTACTAACCCAACACTGTCATGAAATGTAAAATTACACTCTGAAAATGCTCAGTGACAAGCTTAGAGATGGCATAAAGTGATTCAGATGGAGTTATGTAGGTTCCATGTCACTGCCATTATCAATGAGTGGTGGAAAAGCAAAGTTTAATCCCACTGAACGTGTTGGTCGTGTGTTTTGTTTGGTTTCTTGCTGGAAACATTGCTATGGAGAACTGACACATGTTTTTTTCAAGGAATAGTGAAATGATTTGCAAAATTCTGGGGCTGTCTGTGCTTTCTGCATGTTTTGTTTTTTTTTTCTCTAAGTAGATGTTGTGGATCTCTCAGATTAGAAAATTCAAGGTGCTGCTGATAAGTGCAGACAAGTTTTGATTGCAGGCAGTTCTCCAGTTCCAAATTCTTCTGGAAGGCTTCTGGTGCTGAGAAATTTTCTGTCAACTGCTCCTTCTCTGTTTCCTGAAACCTGGATTGACTCCTGTCCTCCCTAAAGGTAGGGTCAATTTTATTGCCTTTGAAAGTAATAGGAAAAAAACTCTCAGTATAATTTTGGGAAGAGGCAAGAGTGGAATGTGCAATTATGCAAAACATATAAAAGTTAAAAGCTAATCACTGCTATCTCCCCCCATCAAAAAACCCCCAAAAATTAAATAGCAGGATTTTTGGTAGAAACAAAACCCCACAGAACTGGCTGGACTAATCAAAGGATTGATGTCATATAGATATATCCCCATGGGAAGCTGTAAATGTTACTCTGCTCTACATCAGTTTGTCCTCAGATGGCCTCTGACAGAAAAAATCTTTTTCCTATCACTAAAATCACCTGGTATGGAAAATTAAAAGCCAAACTAAATTTGAGGCCTTTCCCTATCCCTGAAACAAACACTGTTATAATTTACCTTGCCTTGAATATCGTAATAGTTGCAGCTCAGTTTAAATGCTAATTAGCATCAAAGTACTAATTAATATTGGCATTTTCCATCAAAGAGGCTAAAATATTTGCCTACATTAGTTCCTGCAAGTCAGTGTTGAATTCTATGGAAAACTGAGACTGCAGTGGCTGATCATCTTCTGCTGACAAAACTAGGTAAAAAAAAATCCATTAAACACTAGCAGGCTGATTTTTCTTGTACTAATCCCAAGGAGTCCAATGACACCCAAACCACTCTGTTATTCTGTTCTGTTCTGGGATACTTGGAATGTGTGGCTATTGGATTAGTGTTCTGATGCTTTGATAGTTTCAGGTTCATCCTGTACTGACTGGTTTTTAAACAGTAGTAAATCACTCTTTAGGACTGTAAAATAAACATTAAGAGGTCAGTTCATTTACAGTTTGCCCTTTTGGAAATATTCTTACACAGGTCCATTACTTTGCTGTATTATGGAATAAGATCCTTAGCAGTCCCCATCATAACCTTGATTTTAGCATTGTTTGTCCTTCCAGACTCCTCTGGGACTTTTTTTCCTGATAAAGAGAAATATTCTCTATAGACAGCTGAACAAAATCTTTGGGTCCATGTTGGGATTGCTGAACTTGATACAAATCCAATCTACAGCCAGTTTTGGCATTAAAATTTGCCTTCTATGGCAAATATCTTCAACTTCTGATAAACGTGGAGAGTTGTCCCATTCCAAGAGCAGCCCTGGAGCCTGTGATATCTGGGCTTCTGTTTCATAGCTCTGAAACCCAGCTGACACTACCAGGAGCAGAATCCTGTATGTGAACCTGAGAACTTGTGCATCAACTCTGCTTGTTCCAGGGAAAACTTGTTTGCAAGTAATAAACAAAATATTTAATTTCACTTCAATGTTACTACTGTTGAAATGACAAAAATCACTGGCTGAGTTTGCCTTGCCTGTATTTCAGATGTCCCAATTTCATCCATTTGGGATAGTTCCAGGAGCCTGAGTATCACAGAAAAGAAAGTTTTTAGCAGTTTCTTGTCCTGACTGCTTCATTTCCTAAATATGTTAGTTTCTCACTGCCTACAGCTGGGGTTTTGTCTTGTCACTGCACTGTCTTGGGTGTTTTCCTGGAAATATGAGCCAAGCTGAAATGGTGGAGCTGTTGTTCCTGGAATTTTTAGGTGCAAACCTCTGATTCTCTTTTGACACCCCACTGTTCTCTGTCAGTATAGGACTGTTGATGTTATGTACAAACACTTGTATTTGCAGGAAATGCATGGAATGCAGAGAAATAACAATTTTTTTTCGTTTCCAGTCACTTCACACCCAGAGATTTATTTTGACACTGAGTCATTTTGCTCTTTCTTTACGTTACCTTGGAAAAATAAGTTATTAAATGATCATTTGGCTTAACTTGCTGCTGGAGCCAGGAGCTGGCAGAGGTTGCCAAGGTGTCTCCAGGAGATGGTTGGTGACATTTTGAAGCTGGCACGTGTGGGAGCTGAGTTTCAGAGGGCACAGGGCCCTGTGAGCAGCTGCAACTTTGCTCTTTTAAGCTGCCTTTTACTTGCTTGAATAACTGTGGTTTTGATGAAACCAAGGAAAGCAGTGGTGAAGGGAATTAGATGTAATGACTGTAAAAAGAAGTGGAGGAGAAAGGGGACATCCGTGGCCTCAGTGTAACTTATCTTTGACAAGCTGATCTGTTATTTCTCACTGATGGAAAGGTTAAATCCATTAACTGGTGGTCTTCCACTGAGGACAGGGAGCTGACAAGGCATGAAGGGCTCAGTCCAGCAAGACCACAAAGTACTTGATCTTTGAATGCATGGCTTTTATTGGCAGCAGCAGAGTCTGCTTGACTTTCAGATGTTCCCCCTACGAGTGAGGAAGTGAACATAAATTAATAGCTACAGTAATTTCCTCTGGGTAAATCTATCTAAATGATCCCAAATACCAGGATGCTGAAAGGCTAATGGCTTCCCTGTCTGACATGATGAACATCTGCAGCTGTTTGTGGAGCCAAAGGCAGGTCTGGGTGCTCGCTGTCTTTCAAAATCAGGTCACAGCACCAATCACATCTTTCTACACAAAATCCCCTTGATTTCAGTAAAATTTACATGAACTGGATGACAGCCTGATGTACTGATGCTGTTTCTGACTTTCTAAATATTACAAGGCTTGGAAATGACTGCTCTGTTTGCTGTGAGACTCCAGGTGGAGTGTTTTTATCCCCAGCTGTTGAATGTGTCCCTCTTTTGTACTTTTATCTATACAACAGATAGTCAAAGGGGCAAATTGGCAAATCTGGGGGACTTGCTGCCCTGTGATGGTTACACATATCCAGCCTTGCCCAGCACCAAATGAAACAGACTAGCCATAAAGTTCTAATTGAGTACTTAATACATGGCTATTTAAATTAGTGAGTTTACCTGCCCCTTTGGTGAGGTGTGGAAGCATGTGTGGGTTCCTCCACCACTGCAGTGAGAAGGAAAACACGTTCCTGTGATTTTCTAACCCTTGTAATCCACAGACAGAACTCTTGCTCAGTGATTTGCTACCAGTCACTGTGGCCTGTGTTGTCAATTCAAATGAAGGACAAAAGAAAAATCAAGAGAGAAAAAAAAAAATGTCTGTTTCATGTCCTTTTTATTTGCTCTGGGTCTCTGTGACGTGGCAGCCATCAGACAGTAGTCACATATATTTCATTTTTTGAAATTGATTTGGAGTTTGCTAGAGGCTGAGAAGCAATAAAGTCTAAGCTTACCTAACACCTGGTAGCATTAACTGCAGTTCAGAAACTTCCAACTAATATAAGAGGGAACATAATTTGGATTTAGCAAGAAGCAGGATTTATGAATTCTTCATTCACTGTGACTAACTCATGCCCTTGGGAAAGTTTGTCCATCTCTATTTTAGCAGATCCATGTGGAAAGTGAACTTGGCACTGAAGGTATTTATGAACTTTGGAAATTCTGTGTAAATAAACCCAAGTAGTCAATGACTGGTAAATACATTTAGCCTTAAAAAAAAAAAAATTATCTGCTCTTGTTTACCAAAGGTTGCTGAGATGTCCCTGAGGTGCTGGTTGGTGAATGCTGACTAGAAGAGGGTAGTGCTCTGCTTTGTTTACAAAATGGGGATGATATTCCTGCAGAATAAAAGCTGGCTTTAGCAGGGAGCATCTCTTCCCCGTGTTGAGCAGCTTCCCCCTTTGGCAGAGACAAGCTCCATAAAGATCTAGTGCATGTTCAGCTTGACAGCAGGGAGCCCTCATGGGTTTGATGAACTCCATCTTTTACAAATAAACTTCAATAAACTCTCATTTTTAAAAATGTGGAGTCTATGTAATCCCCACTTTGTACAATACAGCTCTGTCAAAATCTTGTTGAGTAACTTTCAAGCAAACACCAGCCTTAGCAAATGGGTATTCATGGCTGTGAGTGGTTAAATGTGGCATATTCCTGATCCTGAGGAGTGAGTTTGGAGGTGGAAAACCTTAACATGAAAAGAAGAAATGTTAGTAAATATTCCTATTGGCAGGAGAAGGAGAACATCTGCTCAAGTCACTAGTGGTTTGTTGCCTGAGTTAGCAGCAGGGCAGCCTACAGCTAATTAGCTATGGCTTGATAAGACAACAGGAGAGCAGTGGAGAGAAATGTTTGTCATCTGAAGTTGCTTGAAATCCCTCTAAAAGCATTAAGAACATGACACTTGACTTTCCTTTTAAATTCTTTTCTTGATACCTTTGGAAATTGCTGCAATGACTGCTTAGCTGTGAGTGCAGACCCCCACTGAAACCTCTGTGCATGAAATGCCCTGATTTGCTCTGGTTTTCATTAAAGCATTTCAGTAAGCACTTGTCCATTCCTACCCAGAAATTTGCACATAAGCACATGCAAAGCACTGAGCACATCTCCCAAACTCCAATTTAAACTCAGATTTTTCACAGATGCTGAGGCAACACTGAGATCAGCCAGAATATGGAATTTGCATTCTTTTAAGCTTTTATTATGGGTTTGGTCTTGAAAGCAGCAGAGCCAGGCTGAATTTGGGGGCACAGGCTCCAAACATCTTTACTGCTTTTTTTCCTAAACTCACCTTGTGCAGGAATCTCTCAGATTCAAAAGGGATCCGTCCATTCCAGCACCTTTGAATCTCAGATATCTGCAGTTGGCTTTGGTGTAAGGGTGAGGTAATTGTGGGTGCCAACACAATTAACCTTGCATGTCTGCTATAGTAATTCCTAAGACAGGCCTGCTAATGTGAGGAAACAGGAATAATCTCCAATATGTTTCACTCTTTTCCTCAGTTCCCTTCAGTCTAAGCCTGTAATTTATATTTTGTGTAAGATGCTTCATTTTGGCATAGCTTCTGTGAGAGTTAAACGCTAAATTCCCTTGAGAAGAACGTTTTTAAAAATGATACCTATTTTTATAGGCAGAGAAACTCTATGCATTTGAACAAGGTGAGTAACACTTGTTTTCCATTGTGTTTGTGACTGACATACACCTCTGATGAATCTTCTTTGGTCACCTGCACTCACTCAGCTTTGTCCTCAGCCAAAAGTGTGGTAAATGAGCTGCTTCCCTGATTATTTCTGACTGCATGGATGGCTGCTGTCTTCCAGTTTTATTACTGCCCAGATACAGTAAAGGACAGAACTAAGTTGGGGATCATTCAGCAAAAGCCAGAGGTCCCATATGTAAATTCCAGTTTTCCTTTGCTGCTTTCTGCTTTATTGTTCGCATTGATTTCAATTAGTTCAGACAGGAAATCCCATTGATTAGAGGCTTTCAGAGGACATGTGCTCCGGGTGAAGCAGAGGCACAGGAGCACATCTGCTGCACACAACAACCAAAGTGAGGAGATTATTTAAAAACTGCGTTTGTAGCTGCAGGAGGCTGTGCTGATGTGCAGGGATGGTTGGGATGGCTGGGGTGCAGCTGCTCTGGCCTGGGCTCAGGAGGGAGCCACAGGGAAGAGGAGGAGGAGGAAGAGAAGGAGACCCAGATTAAACCACATTTGTCCTCCAGGGCTTCAGATTAAGCAAGATGCCTTTGATACTGATGTATAAAATTCTCAGGTTGCTTTATACAAAGCCAAGCCAATCCTACTTCTGTGGCTTGTTGTCCCTGGGAAAGGAGTGGCAGTGGAGCAGCCAAAGCACCGTGGGCACTGGAGAGGCCCCAGTGGTTGTGGTGATGTCCAACAGGACAGGCCAGGCTCTTAAAATAAACCATGGTGTCACTGTGTCATCGTGCTTGTGATCTGAGGACAAAATGAATTTATAGTGGAAATCAGAAGAGCCAAATCACAAAACCATCAGAAGAAAAAAGAAAGACACCCAAAATTTCAGTACAGGAAATTGAGATGATTTATTTTTGCTGCAATTTTTGGTTTTATACTATTTTGTAGAAGAATTATTTTCTTCAATGTGAACGAGGTAAGGAGGGGAATTTAGGGAAGCCTTTAATTCTCTTTTTTAAATGGAAGAAATGCAACAAATGACTCAATGGTATTTTATCTGTAATGGGAAAGGAACAGATTTCTTTCCTTGTCAGTCATTAATTTTAAAAGGTATTTTATCTTGGAGAGCAAGGAACCTAGTAAAAATTAACACAAAATTTTTTATATTTAAATGCCTTATTATCTTAAAGGGCACCATAATTTTACATCAGGAGACATTCATGTATTTAACACCTCTTCCAGATCTGTGTCTAACTGGTGCTTTTAATGACTTCTATTATTCCTGAAGAACAAAAAGAACTGCTGGAGGAATCTATTCACAGACATAGGAAAAAAAATGTCTGCATTAATTTAACTTCATATTGGTTTAAGCTTAATAAACTGGCTTATTAAGGCCAACAGATAAACCATGTCTGAATAGAAGGGGGGAAATAATTGCTGAAGAAGTATGGAAGCAAAGTACAATAATGGGATCAAGATGTCAAAACATCCCTCCTAAAAAGAGCTTAGGAAGTCAGAGAGTATTGAACAGAGCATAGAAAAGGATTGGAAATTCAGTGGTGAAGGTCATATGGGCCTTAATAGTAAGAGGGTTGGGACCTTGTCTTCTAAGCAAAAAAATTCTTCAAAATTATTTGCAAGATTTAATTTGCCATGAGGCTACTTTTTATGGGGTTCAGAAAAGGTGCAAAAAATGCTAAATAAAATTCACAGCTAATTTATACAACCAGATGATGTATAAGATTTCATAAGTTTGGAAACTTATGAAATGCCAAGGGATACGAGGTGGTATTTTTTTTTTTTTTTTTACAAAATATTTAGCTTTTTACCTCTTGTACAAGAAGCCTGAATTTGGAGTCAGGCACATTATTGCTTTAGTCCCACTTCAATTTCTTGTTATTCAGCTGATGCAGGGTCTGTTTGACTGTTTTAAAAATCTTATAATAAGCATAATGTTGGACTTGCATTTGAAATTACCAGAATACACAGAAATCAGGTCATTAATCTGAAACGAGAGGTTAAAAAGTCCTTGAAACTTCTTTTGCTATGAATAAGAACCATGGGTTTCATCCCACCTGCCCCTCTCAGCCTACAGTGTTCATTCTCCAGGCTGGTATAATTAATAATCAGCTGTACCCATGGAAGGAAGTTCCCTGGAGCTGCACAGTTGTGTAATTCCTATGAAATATGGAGATTTGCTCTTGCTCCACCTCCTTCTTCTGAAGGATGAAATGCCTCAGACAAGATTTCCTAATGCCATGTGCAAACTTTCCAAGTTTTTGAGGCAACTGGTTGTAGTTGGAGGTGGCTGCTTTGCCCTGTTTTTTTTTGGCTCGAGAAGCTCCTGAAGGTTACCGTAATATTTTCTTTTGAAAGGACAAAGCCTAAACATCTGGAAACTTAAAATTTATTTAATTATAGATAAAGCTTTGGCAGGACTTAACAAGGGAAAGTTTTAGACACAACAGTGAAATTTTTGGGGATATAAGTTTGTGCTTCCAGCAATATTTAGGATGTACTTGAAGGATGCTGAGTTGCTCTTGCATCTCAGGCATGGCAAAGATATGTGCTGTTTAGTTTGGTCATACTTTGAAACTATTCATGTGGAATTTGATGAATTAGATGTCAATAAAAATATTTTTTGTTTCCACTTTTTGTACACTGGTCATTGGCTACGATATTGAGTTTTGAATTAAAGCATAAAAATTCATGAAAAACTGTTGTTTTGCATGGTTTGCTCCCCCTCTTTTGTTGCTGTTCACTGTTTGCAAGTTTTTAATTGTAAAAGATGCTGTAGATGAAATTTTTCTCCTTAGCACTGCTGTCCTATTTTCCCCGTGATATCCCCGGGGGATCTAACATGAGTTTAAGTAAGTCCATTTTTTCTCGACTGACAGAGCAAATGTTCAGATGCTTTAAAATTTAAAGAGCAAAATGTAGGGATGGGTAAATTAGCTCAGAAGAGGTAGGAAATTCCCATTCAAGCCAAATAATCTTCTTTTGGTTTCTTTGCTTGCTTAATTCTCCTTGGATTTGTTTGCTTTTAATTTCCCATAAAGACGTTGCATTTTGAGAGCTTGGTATTCCCAATATACTTCGCTATGTATTCCCACTATCCTTCTCCATGTTTCACCAGGGACTTGCAACCAGAAGAGCGAATGGTGTGTGAACTTTGCCAGTGAATGCACCTATGTGCACAGGTCCTCTTGCATGAAAATTATTTTCCTGGCTGAATGTTCATTAATATTCATGAGGTAACATAGTTGCTCTGTATATATTAGAGAATAGTCCCCTTTTCAAGGACATTTCTTATTTGAAAAAAGAGCTACCATTACAAAAAAGTTTAGTAGCTGTACAAAGCATTTCAGGAAGTCCAAAAGTGAGCTACTGAAGATATTTACGTGCATTTTCTGTTCTATGCAGTTTGAAATGGCTTATATGTTAAAAAAAGTAGCGAGGGTCATTGTGCCTATGGGTTGACACCTTCAAGTGGTCTGAAATCCATATTCTTGTGTGGAGTAACTTGAGATGTGCTCTAAATTGCATTATTGATTCAAAGTTCGAGTCCTCTGAGGACAAAAGGAGTCCAAGATGTTTTGAGGATGACACTTTGCCGAGGTCCTAACTTTGTTGCATCCACCAAGGGCTCGGACCGTGGTTCTCCCGTCTCCCAGTCCCTGCAGTGCCTGGGCAGAGATCGCAGCTCGGCACGGGTGTGTGAGGTGCGGTCCGTGCCGCGCGGTGCCTTCGGGCTGTCCTGCCGAGCTGGGACTGTCCTGCCAAACTGGGACTGCCCCGCCGAGCCGGGACTGCCCTGCCGAGCCGGGACTGTCCTGCCGAGCCGGGACTGCCCTGCCGAGCCGGGACTGCCCTGCCAAGCTGGGACTGTCCTGCCGAACCGGGACTGCCCTGCCGAACCGGGACTGTCCCGCCGAACCGGGACTGTCCAGCCGGGCTGGGACTGTCCAGCCGGGCTGGGACTGCCCTGCCGAACCGGGACTGCCCAGCCGGGCTGGGACTGTCCCGCCGAACCGGGGCGGTCCTGCCG
>VZTB01002307.1:33172-64377 GCA_013397245.1 Thryothorus ludovicianus
CCTCCCCAGCCGAGCGGGGGCTGCCCCTGGAAGCGGCTGCGGGGCGGCCGGGCACGCGTGGGGAGGCGGCGGCGCAGTCGGAGCGTGCGGGACCGGCACATCCCTGCCCACATCTCCAGCCGGGATCGCCCCCGGCTCCGCATCCGCGCTCCGCGCGCCCTCCGCACGCTTGAGCTGAGCCTGGCGCCGTCCATTCCTCGGGAAAGCGGCGCGCCGGGAGAAGTTTTGGACGGAGCCGTTCATCGCCAGCAGCCGCAGCAGCAGCNGGTGAAGGGATGAGAAAGGAACGGTGAGGGGATGGGGCGGTGAGGGGATGGGCAGGTGGAGGTGAAGGGATGAGAAAGGAACGGTGAGGGGATGGGGCGGTGAGGGGATGGGCAGGTGGAGGTGAAGGGATGAGAAAGGAACGGTGAGGGGATGGGGCGGTGAGGGGATGGGCAGGTGGAGGTGAAGGGATGAGAAAGGAACGGTGAGGGGATGGGGCGGTGAGGGGATGGGCAGGTGGAGGTGAAGGGATGAGAAAGGAACGGTGAGGGGATGGGGCGGTGAGGGGATGGGCAGGTGGAGGTGAAGGGATGAGAAAGGAACGGTGAGGGGATGGGGCGGTGAGGGGATGGGCAGGTGGAGGTGAAGGGATGAGAAAGGAACGGTGAGGGGATGGGGCGGTGAGGGGATGGGCAGGTGGAGGTGAAGGGATGAGAAAGGAACGGTGAGGGGATGGGGCGGTGAGGGGATGGGCAGGTGGAGGTGAAGGGATGAGAAAGGAACGGTGAGGGGATGGGGCGGTGAGGGGATGGGCAGGTGGAGGTGAAGGGATGAGAAAGGAACGGTGAGGGGATGGGGCGGTGAGGGGATGGGCAGGTGGAGGTGAAGGGATGAGAAAGGAACGGTGAGGGGATGGGGCGGTGAGGGGATGGGCAGGTGGAGGTGAAGGGATGAGAAAGGAACGGTGAGGGGATGGGGCGGTGAGGGGATGGGCAGGTGGAGGTGAAGGGATGAGAAAGGAACGGTGAGGGGATGGGGCGGTGAGGGGATGGGCAGGTGGAGGTGAAGGGATGAGAAAGGAACGGTGAGGGGATGGGGCGGTGAGGGGATGGGCAGGTGGAGGTGAAGGGATGAGAAAGGAACGGTGAGGGGATGGGGCGGTGAGGGGATGGGCAGGTGGAGGTGAAGGGATGAGAAAGGAACGGTGAGGGGATGGGGCGGTGAGGGGATGGGCAGGTGGAGGTGAAGGGATGAGAAAGGAACGGTGAGGGGATGGGGCGGTGAGGGGATGGGCAGGTGGAGGTGAAGGGATGAGAAAGGAACGGTGAGGGGATGGGGCGGTGAGGGGATGGGCAGGTGGAGGTGAAGGGATGAGAAAGGAACGGTGAGGGGATGGGGCGGTGAGGGGATGGGCAGGTGGAGGTGAAGGGATGAGAAAGGAACGGTGAGGGGATGGGAATGGGGCAGTGAGGGGATGGGGATGGGCCCGGGAGCGAGGAGGGCGCGGTGAGGGCCGGACGGGCCGGTGCAGCGGGCTGGAAGGCTGAGGGGGGCACAAGGGCGTCCCGGCTTCTTCGCACTGAGGGGAGAGGGCAGGAAATAAGCGAGGGTGTGAGGAAGGATAAATCCTCGCTCAAACGCAGAGCGAGCTCCCCTCATGCTGTCTGTAGGACCGCGAGAGACAGGTTGAGGTGGGAGAGGGAAATATGAGTGTGGATAGCAGGAAAGTGCCTCCTAAGGGCTTCCCGCGGTAGTAAAAGCAGTGGGAAACTGAATTGGGCCTTGCTCTTTAGCACAGAAGTCATACAACCTCTCTGCAAGTGGCTGAATACACCGGTGAATGGATTCTTCTGAAAGGTTTTACATCCATGCTTTTTCTCCATCTTCCCATCCTCCAGTGGCCTTGGCTCTAAGTCCCCTCAGAATAACCTGCCTTGTTGAAGGGACTTGCTCTCAGGGGAGTAAAAAAAAAAAAACAGTCTTTGAAAACAAACGCTATCTTTGTTTAAAGCTATTTGTGGATCAAGGTTGTGACTTAACTGTGAAAGAGAATGGCTCTCCCTTGCTTACATTAAAAACACAGTAACACATTAAAACAAACTGAGTCTGGGGAGGTAACTGGGCTAAAATGAAATTCAGCAGAGTGAGACCTTAATGCAGATTTTACAGTACCTCAACTCTGGTGCATAAATAGGTAATTAGTGATTAGGCTTTTCTTTTTGTGTGTTATTTGAAGAAATTCATCAGGGTAGATGTGGTAATTGATAATATTTTTAATCTCTTCCACTTTCTTCCTGAGGCCTCTAACTATGATTTTTAAAGTCCTTTTCAACCCAGACCATTCTATAATTCTGTGCAGAAGTTTAGATGGTAAGACAGCAAGAGAAGGGTGAAATATGGATCTACCGTTTCCAAATTTCTGTGCTGTTTAAAAGTTGCAGGTACACTCAGTGAGCTGGAGTACCTGCTGGTAAATGTTTGGGTTTGTTTCTGGTTGCCAGCACTTGTTCCCAGTCCCAAATTTGATGGCCCATATGATCTTACATCTATCAAGTATAAGCACTTACGTATATCAGGTATTTGCAATGATTTTGTGCAGGCAGGCACAGAAACTCCAAGCTACACAGCAGCTTTGGCATTTCTTCTCTAGCCACAGTGGGTTGGCCTAGAAGGATTAAAAAAGTAGCAGCTGAATTCAGGTACTGGCCAAAAGAAGTGTTACTCCTGCACACTTTTCCTAGGCGTCCTGCTGTAAGCTCGAAATAAGAATCCTTGAGAATACATCTGAGGGAGGGGTCCTGCAGCTTTAGGATGTGTCCATCGGAGGAGGGCTGGGAATTGTGGTGCTGTTTCCCCAGCCCAGCCAGGAGTGCTTCAAGGAAAGTGAATTATGCAAGAGACTCCACTGGCTCGATCAAATTTCTGTCTTCAGTTTCATTGGCAGGTTTGAGTTTCACAGCTCCTGAGGTTGGCCTGTTCTGCTGGGGGCTGCAGGAGTGTTCCCCTGGGAGTTTCCAGAGAAGCCCCTCAGAGCCTCAGCATGACGTAGATCTTCCCATCAAACTAGTTTTCCATTAATTAAAAACGTAGGCACCCTAGATAGCATGAACTCCTTGGTGAGGATAGTGAAGTTATTTATCTTCAGCCTTTTCATCCTTTCCTTTTTGTGGCCTTTGTTTATTTCCTCTGTGTTAGTTATTCACATCTCTGGCAGACCCGAAATGGCTTTGCTGAGACCTACAGGAGGATCACTGCTCTATTTTCTAACTTCTCAATGTTGTCCTAATCAAAAATGTAAATACATGCATAATGATTTGCATGTCATTAACTTCCAAAAAACACCCTCATGCTAAAATCAATGTTTTTTGAAACGAAATTTTCCTGCCTGCCTGAGAAGTTCCACCTGAAATTTGCAAATCACAAATTCTGAGAACATAAACTGCTTTCAACACTGCTGTTTACTTTCTGCTTTATTTTTTGCTTTACATTCCATCCAGGGAAGAACAATACATTAAAAAATATGTTGATAGTGATTTTTCTAATCAGTTTCTTCCTTCAGTCTTCATATTTCAACAGAATGTTTCAAAATTAGAAATGAACAAAACTGGTGTGGTGTATACTCACTGTACACTCGTTTTGCCACCACTGAACTCATCCTGATCCTTTACAAACACAGCATCTAACACATTCCAGAAATTCCAGGGAAGTGTGGCTGGGAGCTTGCAGATTTCGAGGAATACAGGGAAACTGGGAGAAAATAGTGTCCTTTTGTGCTAGGCTGGCAGAGTAGCTGCCCCTGGATTTCGGTTTCCGTGGCACAGAGCTCTGTAGCTGCCCCTGGATTTCGGTTTCCGTGGCACAGAGCTCTGTAGCTGCCCCTGGATTTTGGTTTTTTCCCTGGCACAGAGCTTTGTGTGTGAGCTGAAGGATCCGGCTGGGAGTGTCTTCGTGGAGCAGCAATCAGCAGCCCAGGATACGGCACGGGCGCTTTGCCAGCAGTTTGCAGGAGTGTGGTTTTGCCTGATGTCAGAGATGCTGGGAATGAGAATTCCCGGGCGCTGGCGCGGCCGCGGAGGTGACTGTCGCTGCCATCTCAGAGAGGCTGAGCGCGCGTGTTTGACGGAGGAGTCGCTGCACATTTCAGGATGAGCAGATGAGGTTGGATTCCCGTTGAAAGCGTGGAATGTGCCTTTGCTATGCGTGGCTTGGCCAGAACTCGGGGCTTGTTTTAATAGGCTGCCTTCAAGTCAGTGAGTCTGGGAGCCAGCACAGGGTTACCCTGGATCAGATGCCAGAGCGTGTAAGGGCTCTCCCTCTCTGGAAAAGCTTTGGAAACAGGATTAACAGCAGCGCTGCAAGCCCCGCGTGCTGCTGGGTGTGTTACACTGTGGTTACAAACGCAAAATCCCTGGGGAGCAAACAGAGAGTGCCGCTGCTATTCAGCGTAGCAGCTTTAACGTGTCCCTTCTTTCGGGAAGGAGGGGAAAACAGTGTGCAGCAGTTGTTGATAAAAGATCTAAATAGCAGGATAAAACACATGGCAAACTGTGGATCGGCTTGAAGTTCCGGTGATATTTGAAAAAGCGTTTTGGTTTCTGTGCTGGCAGCTGTCTGACACCTGAGATATATTTCACACTCAACACTGCTTCTAATGAATTTTTGTGTTGAAAGTCAAAGGTGTTTGATATATCACTTAGGAAAAAGCCCCAAACAAACACTTTATTTTAGAAACCAGTTAGGACACTGTGATGAGAAGAAGCAGGAGAAGGCAGTGCGCCCGTGTTCACTCCTGAGCATGGATTCTCCTGCTGTAGCATGTGAGGAATGTGCATTGTGCTCAGGACACTGGGAGCACCCAGGAGGATCTTGGTAGCTGTGCATGGTTGAGCAATGGGATGCTTAATGAGGGGGTGCTGAGCTGTGCAGTCAGCGTTGTGCCAGCACCAGGGACTGTGACTGCCTCCACAATTCAGTAAAATAGGCCAGTGGCTCTGCTCCATCCCCAGGGCCAAAAGGCACAGGTCCCTCCCACGTGCTGAGCTCGCTCCTCTCCAAAGCAGAGTGGGACTGACCAGGCTGGCTGTGTCCAGAAAAAGAGTGGGACTGACCAGGCTGGCTGTGTCCAGAAAAAGAGAGGGACTGACCAGGCTGGCTCCTTCCAAAATAGAGTGGGGGTGACCAAACTCACTCTCAGAAGTGAAGCCTTTAAATTCCTGTATTTGGGTTCTAAATATCGCTGATCTGGGTTTTGGTAGCACCATCACACTTCACCTTGTTCACCAGTTCATCACTGGAATTTCAGACTCACAGTGCACGAGTGCTTTTGTTTAATTAAACTTTACTGAAAAAATATCAGCAGTGACAACATGAGAGAATTGTAATGAGGATGCAGTTGGAAATACACTTCTGGGACTCACATCCTGTCAATTACAAACAGATGATGCTTACTCTGAGTAAATTTTGAAAGTGAACCTCAAGAAACCAGTTAGTTAAACTCTGAAGTTGTGATACCAGCATCTCAAGCTTTAAATTTAAAGTTCAATCACCAGAGTGTAACAGAGAATACGTTTAATAGTCCTTAATCTGATGTCTTATCAAGATATTCCTCCTTTAATTTGCGTTATGGCTTCAATATAAATATTTCAAATCATCCAGCCATTCCACTGTAATGAATGTTACCCGAGGATGTGAAAAGAGACTGTTCATCTTGAACACTTTGAATTCTGCAGATGATGCTTTCACATTGCTCTGTCTCACAGGGAGATCTGTTCTGGGGCATTTTTCATAGCTGGTGGTAGCAGCTGGAAAGAAGCCCCAACTGCAGTTCTGAGGGAAAAATGTAGGGGAGGAAAAGGAAGAAAGAGGGCAGATATTAAAGAAAAAGAGAAGTAGATTTGGAGGGAAATTACCAAGAGTTATTTATAAACAAGGAGAAAGTGCTTGCAATAGAAAAGACAACAAGTGTTAGAAAAAGTCCTTAAAATATCACATATTTAATCCTGCTGGTAAAAGGATCTCTGTTTCTAGTGGAAAACTGATGTCTCAGTTTTCCAACCATGTAACAAATATAAAATGCTTTCCCAAATTTAGCTTTACTCCAAACACAACCTTTTGGCTTCCTGCATTTCTGATTGAACTGCTGCTGTCTTTCTTCATTAAGCTGTAAAAGTTACAGTTAGTCAATTTGCCTCTGAAAATTTCTGATGTTGCCTTAGGTGTAAAAGGTTCTCCCCTTCTTGGGGAATATTTTAAAAGTCTTCTCTCAGAATTTTTTACTAAGAAAGCTGAACCTATGTCTTGGTAGCTTGAGTACCACTGATGGTGTGTTTATAAACCAGCTCCAACTTAATTTTTAACCAAAATCTTCAATTAAACAAGGCATGCAATGAAAGACTTTGAAAGAAGACTTTTCTGGGTACCAAGAGAGGCTTTAGTGATGAGAAAAGCCTGAGCACAGATCCCATGAAACAAATATTAAATGAGGGCTGATGGCAGAAACTGTGATGTGCAGTGGCCTGGTAGTGCATTTTGTTGATGTTCCTCACAAATTTTGAAAGCAGCTTTTCCAGGGGAAGAGAGTGATGTGAATAGGGTGTGTCACTGAGAACCATGCTGGGTTTTGGTTAAGTCACATTTTTATTAAAATTGATGTGTACCAACACTTTTCCATCTCCCTGCTCTTTTCAAATGTTTTGCTGTCATGCACGGTGATGTTTTTCAATTGATCAAAAGCCCAGTGCACTGAGTTCCTCCAGCACAGAACATTCCCACCTGAAGAATGGGACACCTTCCCCCACGAGTCACCTCCTCTCTGGATCTGATAGAAAATGAAGTGTATTAAAACCTGTGTCACTTGCCAGCCTCTGGATTACTCCCAGGGCGTGTCCTTACAGCTTAGATATTTCCAGGAAGAGTAAATTTTAACCCTGCAGGTGAGAGGCCTGTGAAAATCTTCCAGCTGCTTTCCTCTCGGAGCCTTCCAGAACATGGCACTGCTGGGGCAAGCTCAGCAATTTGTCCCCTTGGTTTAGCCTGGCCCGTGTTGATGTCTGTGGCCATTGCTCCTGACAGCAGATGCTGAAGCACACTCTAAAGGACCCTGGCTGCATGAAAACATCCTGGATTCTGAGATGATCTCTATCCAATGAGACAACATTCTCATAGGACAGGACTGGGTGTAGCGCATTGCTATGAGTTTTGTTTCTGTGCATTACTTTAATGATGCTGCCTTCAGTGCAGTGGACTGGACAATTTCTGTCTTCTCCAGGAAATACTGGGATAGGATTTTCTAAAGCCTGCTATAGCCTGGGAAACATTAGCCAGATGATAACCATTCCTGCTGCTGCTGCTCACCTACCCTTTGTTACCCTCTTTGGGACAGACCTGGCAAAGATGAAAAGTTTCAAGTGGAATGGCAGTTTTTTGGTAGACAGGTCTACCTGTCAGTTGTCTCCCTGTCTGCTGCAGGTTATAAGGATGTAATTCCTATTAGGACAAGCAGGATGTGCCAGCTGTGGGTTCCTGAGAGAAGGAATGGAGCTGTTCTTCTTGCCACCTTCATCTCTCTGAAATGGGCTTGGAAGTTGCTTGGGAAGTCAGCAGTTCACAGAAATGTAATGCTTTCCCTGCTTTTTGCTTCCAGCCCTGTTCCATCCCGTCGGATCCATTCTCTCCCCATTGAAGGCACCATCCCACCAGGACACAGGAGCAGGCTCATCCTCGTGGGTGCCTTCGGAGCCGCTCCGCTCGTCGGTGCAGAGGTGAGGTCACAGGGGGGCACAGAGGCTTCTCACAGGGGGAAAAGCCATTTCAGGGTCAGTACTACATGTCCCTCCTGGTCTTTCACCCCACAGGACTTGTCTCACACCTGTGGATGCTGGTTTTTCCCTGTTTTCTGCAAAACCAAACTGACTCACCATTTTCCATGTGTTACAGAGGGCGAACACGCACCACTTTGCCATGAGTATAGCGTTTACCTGACAGTAAAGACCACCCTAAATGAATATTTAAAAATGCTATCATGGAGCAGCTTAACTTCTGGAAAATTCTGCTTTTTTCCTCTTGGCCTTTGCACTTGTACAGTCAGGTCTGAAAAGTGTGTCACTGAGAATGCCACTTCGCCTGTCAGTTCAAGGCAACTGAACATGCAGGATAAAGCCAAGTGAAGTTTTTACATTTCAGAACCCAGGGAAAACATTTGAGGAACAAAAGTGTTTATTTTCCCTACTTGCAGGTCCTCAGCTGGTGTCAGCAGCTCTGCTGTAGTTGGTTATTTATGCCAATATTCAGACTTCAAAACAGCAAGTGTTAATGTAGAGAGCTGCCTTAAATGCCACATGGAAGAAAATATGTCAAGGTCCCTAAAAGATTCATCCCACAAAAAAGCAGTCCAAGGCAGTATTTTACTTTTTCTTCTTTTCTCTGTTTCCTCGCTATGATATCCCAAAAACACTGCATTCCCCATTTTCCTCTTGAGGACAGCAATATTTCCCACATAACTGTGTGATATCAATGCAGTGCCTCATACCCCATGGAGCTGGATCATGGGGCTCTGTTTCTTTGTTTTCTAGGGGATTATATTTTTAATCCCAAATGCCTGTATATCACAGTGCTGGTAACTGGTGGCTTTTGCGCTTCTCCTTCTATAGAGGACGTGATCTCCATTTTTAATGAGTTCCTGAAATAAACACTTTCTTATGTTTCAAAGCACAAAAGAGAAAAAGGAGCTTTTTTCAAAGTTCAACTGAAAACTTAAACATTTCCTTGAAATTTTCTCTCCCGTGGTAATCCACCTGTTTGATATGACTTTCTCTTTTGTCAACAAAGCTGGGCTAAAACTTTGAGGATTACTCTGAAACTTTCCTCCCATGAGACTTAAGATGGTATAAAACTTCATGAAATTTAACTCATCAAATTATGTATTGCTTCCTGCTTTGCAAAACTCCCTTGCTTGCCAAACCAGATGGGACAAAATACAGTGCAAATTATGCTGAATGAACCAGTTTGGCTCTCAGTAGAACCCTTTTAGGAGAAAATGCATATTGAATTTATTTGGTACAGTTTACTTGTGCTTGTGACTTTTATTCACAGTGGCAGAATATTGTGTAGTTCAAAAGGACATGTGCAGTAGTATACTCATTTAATTGATATTTATTGATGCTAAGTGCCTATGGTTTTTAACTTAAACTGAAAATAATATCCTACTGAGATCTTCAGATATCAACATTTCCCCACTGGTCAGCTGGAAGTGTGAAATGGTTCTGTGAAGTGTAATCTAAATAAAACCTTCTCATAATTTATACTCCCTATCAGTATAATCATTAAACCCAAGCCTTGCTCCACAATGCTGTTGCAATTGCTGTTTTTATTTATCTTAGCACTTGTCCACAGCTCAATTGTATATGAAATTGCTGTTCAGTATTTCAGCTTCTCTCCAGTGTGTCAACTTCTGCTTTGAAAATTACTTTGTCTCTTTTTAAAATTAAAAACCTGCTTGACCTACATGGTAGTTTTAGCTTTTCAGTTTGAAATCTGGATTTTTAAAATTTTTCTTTTTTATTTCTGTAAACAATTTATTCTATTGTAATATGCCTGTAAGTAACTATTTATGATAAATTTTATTATGGAAAAATAATATTTAAGTTAGGCTTTAGTTTGTTGTACCCACAGCACTGACATGCACTTTGTCCCAAGGAAAAAACCCCTACCTACTTTAACTGCTATTTACAAAGCAGTTTATAAAGTGCAATCAATATGAGTGAAAATTGTTCTGTTTTTTTATTTTTCAAAGTAGGTACTATATTGGATGAGTACCTGATGCTTAAGGAAAGACTTTCCCAACAGGGCAAATATGCTGCAATATCATGAAGGCAGTGGATTAAGTTGGACACCATTGTTCATTGAGCTCTGCACCATGAGCTGGAATTTGTAGTTGAAATTTGGGGTTAAAATTCGGTTTAGAAGGGAGAAAGGACATTTTTGCATGATGGATGTTGTACTTTGTGTGGGCTTTGCAGAATGTGACTCCAAGGAGAGAGCTTTTAAGAGGGGTCAGAGTCCTCTTGGAACAGCACAAAGAGATTCCCACTGCTGCTCTCTGAGCAAGCCCAGACCCCTGCACCCGAGTGCTGCTGCACTGGGGAGTGTGTCCTCCTCAGCCTTGCTCTTCTCTGCTCACTGTGGGGAAAAAACCTCAGCAAAGCCGGCAACAAAGCACTGCCAACACAGTGGGTGTTGGAAGGCTCTTAGGAATTGGGCTTTATTTGGGGAAAAGAGAAATTGATTTTTTTTTTTTTCTCTCTATGAAATGATGTCACGATAGGTGCCAGGTTTTCAGAGCTTCTAGGAAGTCAAAAAATTAACCTCAGTGCATTGTGGGGAAACTTGGTAAGCTCTTAATTGAAAATGTTACATCTCAGGTGGGACTTCTACTGATAGGGTTGTGTTTTAAACTCTTGAAAATATTGTTTGCAAATTGAACGATGGATAATGAGCAGGAATACCCAATTTGCTAATTGTGCTGCTAATAGGTTATTAACAGCTGATTCTGCTTGCACTAATTGATGGTACTTGTTCCAGGTTGCTTGCCATTGTGTTTAGCAGTATTGATGAGGCACACGAGGTACTTGTGTGATTTGTCCTCTGAAGGACCTAGCAGTTTGTCTGGAGTTGGTAATGCCATCATGTTCATGATGCCAAGAGGAAAACTCTAAGGATATGGCTGGTGGGAGCTGAGGTGCCCTGGAGATGCAGCCACTCACACCACACTGCTGTCCAGACAGGAAAAGAGTAGGGCCAGGGCCCGAGTTTCACATATTTTTATCATGATTTAATGTCTTTGACTTTGTTCTTTATTTCTTCCCCAATATCCCGGTTACTCCTGGGAATGCAGCATGGAAAACTGACATTTGCACAAGGCTGTCTTTCTGGATTGGGAATAATCAACTCCATTTCCAATGCTGTGTGTTTGGAATTGTTTTTGCCCAATTCCTTCATGTGTCACTTCATGTTAATCAACTTCCTATTCAAATTTCGTTTTCCTTCCCCAGTCATCTCTCTCCTGCTGGTCCCTGTTGCCAGCTTCTCTCCTCCCTTCAGATTTCTCCCAAACCTTGTTGAAAGTTAAGCTGGAAATGCTCAGAGTGGTGTAAGTTTTGCCATTTGCTGCAGCTCCACAGACAACTCCTGGTTCCTTCCCCGTAGGAAATAGGACCCAGAGCTGTTCTTTGGGGGAAGAGCACTCGCAGGAATCCCCCAGGATAGCTCAGGATGGTTGGGCTGCTCAGATCTTATTCTGGATTATTGCAAATAATGGCTTTTGCAGCTATTCTGTGCTCCCTGCTGTTCTTTCTTTCTTTCATACAACCAGGAAAGCCTTCTCTGTCACCTGGAGATTAAAGAATTGCTTAATGGAAGCCTTATACATCTTCCAGCAAATGACTGTTTTTGTATTTCACACACACAAATGTGCGCTTTGAAGTTGCAGGGACTTTCTCTTTTTTTTTTTTTTTTTTCCCTGTGGTGTACCTTGTAGCTGTGTCTCAGGTCAGGGTGACATGGTGCACATTAGTTTTGCTTTGTTCCTGACAGACACACACCTTGTCTTTTCAGGGCAAGGAAGGGAAAGGCTGTTTCTCTCTGAGGTTGCATTTGAATAAAAACACCCTGTTTCTCAAGGTGATGGTCACTTAGAGGCTGCAGATACCTCATGTATATTGAATTTTTGAATTCCCCTAGCAGGCTGCATGGCCACATATTGCTTAGGGGCATATTAACATTTATTTTTTCAGCATGGAAGGTCAGTTCTCCATATAGCAATATCCATATTTGTATAGCTGCTCTGTAATAGCTGAGTGTCTTTTTATAGGTGTGTATGACTTCTTCGATACTTTACTTTTGGGGCATAAATTTTCTTAGTATTATATTATTTCATTGTTTTTATGGGGTTAAACAAACAACTTGGTGGATAACAAAACTAAGTCACAAGGGCAAGACTGACTAACCTGTACCAGGGAAGGGAACAAACTGAATAGAAGGAACACATGACTAAAGAGAGAGTTACCCATATTTGAAAGTGAGAGAAAAATGTATCTGTTTAAACTGTGTTTACACTTTGGGTACTGTAGGCAGAGCCAAGTTTGTGCAAATGGACTACCTTAAATTATGATAGCAATGAGCAGGGATACAGTGCTGAATAAACACCCTGTGGAAAGAATAGGTGTTCTGTGCAATAAGTAGATCCTTACTGGGAAATCCAAACAGATGAGTTGATGCCTGGCTGCCTGAACTCTGCTGCAAAATGTTATGTGAGCAAGGAGTGTGTATCTGTGGCTCAGATGCTCTGTTGGTGTCAGTAAATGAACTTTCACTCTGTGCAGATCCAGAGAAGGGATAGCATTCTTCACTTCTCCCCAGAGCCCAAGGCAGCAGACCTCAAATTCAGCCCTTTGATTTGGCACCCAGAGTCAGTACAACAAACAGCCTCAGTGCAGAGGGAAGCCAGGCCAGGGCTGACACACTGGTGCTAAGCTCATCCCGCAGCACTGGGGATGTCACAGCAGCACGGGTGACACTCCCAGGGGGACGATGTGCTCAGAGAGGGGCAGTCAGTGTGACACAGCAGTGTCTCACAGCTGCTCCACTGCAGACAGCTGGGATCGAGTGTCCTCTATGTGAAATGTCAGGAACTGCCTTCTTGGAGGTTTCTTTTCCAGCTGTAATTCTGTGATAATAAGTATTTCAGTGTGTGTTTTCAGCAAGTGTTGCATAATTTTCTTGATTGGCATGGGTTTTATTCGTCCAGCTTGAGCTCTCCATTGAGATTTGGGTACATCTGTCAGTTTTACTCTCTTTTCTCCCATCCCTTTTTCAGGGACACATTTGCCTGGGAGCAGTGGCTTCCCTGGGGATGGTGGGCTGTTAAGGAGACTCAAAATTTACACCTGGTTGTTTCAAACCAAGATCGTTATCTGAATGCATTACTTGCATGTGGCTGTCCAAATTGCTTGTTAATTTCTAAGTAGTGAAAGCCTTTATATTCTTCCATTTGTTGCACTTCCAGTTTCATTGAACATTGGTTTTTGCTGTCTGTGCTCCTGAGGGAAAGAAGAGAGTCCTGTCTCCACGTGGACTGGATTAGGGGGTCCATGTCCAGATCTTGTTGATCTGGAAGCTGAACAACCTGTATTTTGACAAGCAACCTACACGATTTTTATGTTGTGTGTGATTTTCCCTTTTTTAACTTGTTTTGCTTGTAATTTTCTCCATGGAGAGCCTGTGCACCATCAGCTTAATTAGGCCTGATGAATTTCTTGAGATCACACGGCTGCTGCTCTTAACCTTTGTGGCTTGTTATGTGCATGGTGGTTTCCTTCCTAGACATCCTCTAAACTTTAGAATTAGCACAGATGTTTCCTTTATTATTGAGGTGACTGCCATAGTAGTTTTTGGAAGAACAGTTTAATCTTCCAGGTGAGATTGATATACTTATTTGAAAATTATTCAAAATATTGCACTTTGAAGTGCAATATATTGCACTTTAGCGTGCATTTCTCTTTCACTTAAATACTGCTAGTGATAGAAACTGTTTTTTAAACCAACACCCAAAATTAACAATCCTGTCCACTTTCACCAACCTGAATGTGTTGCCAAGAAACTGAAGAGGATGGGGCCGGGTTGACCTGTGTGTTCCAGTGGAGTTGCAGGCAAGATCTGACAGCTGAATAATTCATTTGTGAGCAGGTCACCAGGGCTGTCCTTGCACAGGTCACTCAGGACTCTGGGCTCTCTCCCTTTCATTACTCCATCTTTCATCTCTTTCCACTTAGCATAGCTCAGCCAGCAAAGTTAATAGATTCCCATCTTTCACTAAAATCCCTGTCTTGAAGGGGATGATAAAGAAGCAGAGGCTGCAGCTGCCCTCAGTGATTTGTGATTCATAACTGAGGGGAGAGATCTCCCTCCTGTTGTCACAACAGCGACAAGTGTTGCCACAATGCAGCAGTGATTGTTTAGATGGGACGTGTAAATAAAACAGAGCCATCTGGGCTGCTAAAAACACAGCAAACACAGAATTCTGCTACTGGGAGTGAATTCAGGCTGTTTCTCCCTTTTAGGTAATCAGAATCCGTGGGTTCCATTCACTTCTTGAAAGCTGTGGTGTAGAAGAAGAGATTACAGGCGACCTCACCCCTGGTAAGTCACAGTTGTACTGATTACCAAAGAAGAGGAACAGCCTTGCTTTTGAGAGGTCACAGGTGTGACTAATAACGATAGGTGTGATAAAAGGGGTGGGTTGGCTGGGCAGGGGAGCCTTTTGAGGAAGAGGACCTGGCAGAAGAGAGCCTTGAGGGAGAAGGAAAGATCCAGAGAGACACACAGAAGAACAAAATGAGGAGGAGAGTTACTGGTTGCAGAAGGTCTTCTGTGAGGTAGGGCTGGGTCTGATGGAGTTAGAGCCTGCTGTTGGGGCCTGCAGACACAGTCAAGCTAGCTAAGGCTCATGTTCAGAGTCTGCAAATCAATGTTTGCAGCCACAGCCCAGCAGGAGATAACCAGCACTCAGAGTCTGCAGCTGGACCCCACAGTAGGAGCTTGCTGTAAGCAGAGTCAGGATGACAGAATTAAAGTAAAGAAAAATAAACCCAGGACCCTTTCCACATTGTTAAGTATCTGTGTCTTGGTTAATTTCTACCCCTAACAAGAGGTCTACTGCAGCAGGAATTATTTCTTTTTCTTTTTTTTGATCAGCAGCCGGTAACATTTACAACCCTTGGAAAGCACTGAAGACAAAAAAACCACCAGCCTGCCTTTTTTTTGGTACATGCAATCAACAGGTTTTCCTTTGAGCTAAGGCTCAACATCTGGTTTCCGGATAGGTAGGAATTGGGTGCAAATTTTTCTGTGAATCTGAGTTTCAAAGTTCTCCACGTTTTCATAGAGCAAAAGACCAGAAAATGTTGTGTGTGAAATTTAGGATGGAATTCATTGAGTTGGACAGAGCTGAGGAGTTACATGAAAAATTGCATCCAAGGTGAGTGACTTCTGGCACTTTGGAGATCTTTTATTATTTAGCAGTTATTAGGGTTTTTTGTTGTATTTGGGAAATTCAATAATTATGAGCCATGAGCAGAGGGCACGTTTTTCATTCATCACTGATTGCTGAAAATTTGCAGTAGTCTGTGCTACTTTAAATATATTGCCATTTTATGTTTAGATAAGCATAGCAAGGAGGGATTTTTCTTTCCATATCTGAATTTTTTTTAACCTACTATGGCCAGTCAGCCAAAATGTATGATCTGATGCTACACCTATCTGGAATTATATTATTCTTTAGATGTTATGGCTATTCTTTAGATGTTGTGGCTTTAAGTGCCTTCAAAGCAGCAATGTATGGAGTTTCTTTGTCTTTAATATAAGTGAAATTAGCTGCGTATATTAACGTTGTTGAGAATTGGACAGGAATTACATTTTGGTATTTAATATTTTGCTGCTAGCATTAACTTGTTGCCATAAGGAGTGAAAAATCTGAAGGCACAAAGCATCTGGTGTTTCTGAAGGTCATTCTTTGCTGCCACACAATCTACAGGCATTTAGGCCATTATGTTTAGGCTGCTGAGGAAAAAAGAGTAGTGGGGCATAGAAAAAACACCAGAGACACACAAATATGAGTCCATTCCAGCAAGTGTTTGAGCAGTTGTAGACTTCATATTTAGTACTGAAAAGGTTCATGTGGAATTCTATTTGGCATTTTAAATGTGTGCCCAAATATGGTATCTCCTGATGAAGAAAATAACTATTTTTCCAGTTTCTTGAGCAGTTTTCCTGATTCTGTTTGCATTTCCACCTCGTGACCAGGCTTTGTTTGCTCTGGCTTTACATAATGGCAGGATATTCTGAGAGTAGCCTCCCAAAATCTCAGGTAGCTTTTCCCTTGCTACACTCGTTTTTCAGCTGGTTGCCTCCTTCTATTGCTGAGCTGAAGTCAGATTAGGTTTGGTTATTACATCTCTCCTGGGCAGGATTTGAATCCATCATGTGCTGGAGACACAAGCCTTGGTCTTAGTGCTTCCCTCAGTGGCTGAGCTCTCAAGTGAACTTGAGGAAAAGTAGAGAATTCAGTGTGGGTGTGTTTGGGGTCTATTAGTGCAAAGGACACTTGGGAGTCTCTGAGAATTGCCAAACTAATGGACTGCCTACAGCCTGACAGTGCAAAGTGCCTCAGATCCCTATAAATTACATGACTTTTATGTTAAAGCAGCTGCCAGGACTTCCATGCAGCCTAACCTGCTTTAGCAGGTTTTTAATGAAAATGGGTCGTGTCAAGTGTTCTGTAGTCAAATGAACTCTGCTGCTATTCACACTTGTGGACATCAGTTAAAACAGAACTTTGATTTCAGAGGCTGCTAGGAAAAACATAGGCCTATGTGCCACTAAAAGGGCCTTCAAGGCAGGTAACATTTTTACACAGCTGACAACCGAGAAAACGGGATGCTGTGAGAGTGTGTGTGTCAGAAAAGTCAGGGTTAAATGAATGAAATGTGTCATTTGAAGCTGTATTAATTTAGGTGTGCTCATCCTGTCACTGAGTGCTCCCAAATGCTTCGTTTCTGAGTGTTTCAGTGTATCCCTTTTCTGTGCCATTCTCATAAATTAACAGGGATGGATGTTTCCCTGTAACTGTGCAGATAAGCTGGCTGGTCAGCTGGGAGCCAGAAACAGAACCTGGGAATTCTCTGGCATTGGAAGAGAATTAAGTTAGGCAGAAATATTCCACTTGAGATTGCTGATAGGGTTGTATGATTTTTCTTTACTTGCTTGTGTGAGTCAGAAGAAATGCATGCTTGTAGTTGAATTCATTTTTGGTTTGTAACTTTTACTTTCTTCAGCGTGTACCTGAACCTAGAGAAACACCCCCAAATAAGGTTACCTTCCTGCTTGGAAAATTCCTTAAATGATTAAAAAAAAAAATTGGGAAAGTCTTGACACTTTCATTCAGCTTGCTAAAATTCATGCAATTCTTGGAATGTTTTCTCATTTTGTGAGATCTGGAGGAAGGTTTTCCCTGTGTCAGATTTTTTTGGGACTGTTCCCTCTGCAGCACAGTGGTACAGTAAGGGTTTTTCCTCCAGCAGTGGCAGCAGCTGGGCTTGTGAGGCAGCATCCCAGCTGATTTGCCAGGGGGAAAAGAGCAGGGAGAAGGAGCTGAGGAGAGAGGCCTATAAATACTGCATGGCTGCAGCCCTGCTGCTCCCTGAACCAGGTTACCACTGCTACAGTGCACTCTGCAGAAATGTCACATCCCTTCACTGCTCAGCACTGAGGTGGGTGGAAATCCCCCACTGCACCCTTTGTTGGGGTTGGCTTGGACTCACCGTGGTGTTTTAGAGATGGATTTGATCAGAAAAATAGCTTGTGTGACTGTGCTGTCAGCCTTTCCTCCCTTCCTTATCCATCCCCTACCGCTTTCCAGTGGCTCTGGAATTTACTGCTCAACTTCAGCCAAAGTTTCTAAAGAATCAGGAATCCCTGAAGGTGTTACATTCCTGCAAACACTTAGAAATGGGTGGTTATGTGCAGGAGGGACCCCCACTGGAGCCCCTGCAGGGGGAAAAGCACCTTGCCTGTCATGGTTGGTGTTTTTCTGGGGGGATGAGCCTGTGCATGGCCCTGCTCTCTTGCCTGGCCACACATGGAGGTGATGTCAGGAAAAGAAACCTCCTGCAGGAGGAGGTGCTGGGGATATGCAGTAACAGAGGCTCTCGCAGCACAGAGATTTATTTAGGGATGCATTGGAGGCTCTGAGACAAAGAGATCCTTCTGCTCCACTGACCCTGTGCTTGAGGAGAAGGAAGAGCAGGATCTGGGAGGGGTCTTGTTTTTGTCTGCCAGTGGGTGTTAGGGGAATCCTATTGCAGAAATAGCAGAGAAGACAGTTGCTCACTCTTCCAGTGACAGTGCCTTTCTCCACTGTATAACATATCCAGTCTTGTTAAGAAGCCAGGATTGACACAATTTCTTTTTTTTTTCTGTGAATTTGCAGTGTATAAATAGTCAAATTTAAAGAGTTTTTCCAAGCTCTTGGCAAGCCATGGGTTTACAAGTTGATTTGTTTATCCTTAGGGTTAGCTCTGGACAGCACAGTGAAAAATAAGTCAACATGCATAATGCAAAGTAGAATCATGCTGCTGGGTAATTTTTGTAAATAGAAGAGTTTGGCCTCCATACAGAACCAGCTTCTGGCATTCCCCTCTCTTCCACAATCAAGTGCAAGCTGTTGCTGTGGTCTTACCTTTATTCAGTCTGACCAACTTGAAAATCTTTCTTAGAGGCAACAATGCCTGGTCTTGGAATATGTTGAGCTCATGTGTCAGCATTTGAGAACAGTTTTGGAAAATTTTCTCTCTGATATATCCAGTCCCAGGTTATTCTTCCTCTCTCTGGGTCCATTTAGAAACTGAAAGCTGGTGTGTGTAAAGGAGAATTCAAAAGTAGAAGCAGTTTATCCCAGTCAGAGATTGAGAAACCTCTTAGGTCAGTTTACTTTGCTTTACTTTCAACCAGATGTCTTCTTTCCTTGCATGGATTCTGGCTTTTGCTCTGTGAGAAACAGCTGCTGAACTTCAAACCTACTTTTCCTGTATCCCCAGTGATCATGGAGACCACATTTTTCTCTCATCCTAAAGGTGCAAAACCTACCAGGCTTAATCTCAAACACAACTGACACTGGTACAAAATACAGTAGTTCAGTGTGGGACATGTCCTTCAACAGTTTCTTTTGCTGCTTCTGAAAGAACAGAATCAAACAGGTGCTAGAGACAGATACGTAAGTATTTCCTTCCTACTCAGGACATTTTGGATAGGAATGTTTATTTTTAGTGAAATATGTCAAAATCTATCTTTAAAATAAAGAATGGGCTTATATACACTGCAAGTACAATAATTCAGCAGTATTTTCTGATGGAGAACCACACAGCAGAGCATAACAAAAAGAGTTGGTCAAATTTGCTATTGCAATGGAAATACCTGGATTTTCCCTTCCATTTATATCTGTAAAAAGAGAAAAGATACGTAACATGAAAGAATTTTTTTCAGCATGAGCTTCTAACCATCAATGAAGGCAATGAAATTTGAATCCAGTCATGCACACTTGGGAGCACAGCTGGATAAGGATACCTGGATGTATGCTATGCCCAGAGCTGGACTGGGATGCTCAGCAAATGTTTGCTGATTTGGGGAATCCCTCTGGGGCCTGCAGACAGCAGACCCTAATTTCAGGAACTCAGGTGGACTTGGGGAGGCAAAACCAAGCATTTTGGTGCTCCTACCCGGGCTGTTCAGCAGATGCCCATTCCTGGGATGCTCAGAGCTTTGGCAAGGCTTAAATCAAGGAAGATGTTTGTGAGAAACAGCAGAGCAGCACCTTTCACCTTCTGTCAGATCTGGCCTGAAATGATGCCATTCTTGATAACCAGAAGAGCCTATTTTTGTCTCAGTGCTGACTTCATGCTGCCAGAAGCACTCAGTAGTGAGTGAAGCCGTGGGGGGCTCTGCCCTTGCAAAGTTATGCATAATATTTATGTTACAGTGTGAGGAATGCTTTGGAAATTTGCCATGTGGTAATATTCTTCTCTCCTTCTATCAAAATCTTCATGGAAAAAAAAATTTCCTTGAGCATTTCTGCTTTATAGTATTTAAATAGGGTGGCCATTGGGTCACTTAATTTCTTTCTTCAGCTCTAAGTCTTTATATCTTTCTGTGTTTTGTTCAGGAATCTGAGATGAAAGAGAACTAAATTCTGATGATCATCTTGACACAGTTGCTGTTGCCTGTGTTGACAGGTAAGTGTGCCAAGCTGATTTTGGAGAGAAAATGTTTGAACTGTTTCTGTCAGGTGGGCAAAGCTACAGTTATGGCCCAGGACCTCAACTGTGGGTTATGCTGGATTCTGCAAAGGTGAGTTTTTCAACAAACAGCTGGTCAAAAATGCTTCCAAAACCTTCTTGATCTCCAGAAAGGAAACTGTTCCTCCTTCTGCTTTATGGTGGTGGGTGTGTTACAAAAATGATTTCAGAGCAGAGGAATTTGCAGTTGAACTGCAGTCTGGAGTGAAGATGGCTGGAAGAACTTGTTGACTTTTATCCTCCTCCCCAAAGTACCTGAAATATGAACCAGTAGGTAGGCTGAAGTTATCATTCTTCTTGTGTTAGACATGAGAACCCCTGTTTTTATCTCAGGGCAGTTTATTAATGAGGTCCCTGCAAATTTGCAGCTGATATTAGGACCGGATGAAGCATTTCTTGGCTTTTGTACAATTAGGTGAGAATGATGGACTCAAGCTTCTTGTGATACAGCACAATCATATTTCTTTTCTCGCTTTTACCTTACCTAAATGCTGCATTTTCAGTGTTTCCTATTAATAAAGACTTCTAATCCCTACATTTATTATAGATGTCTTTATCTTTGTTTTGAAAGAACCAGAGAAAAAGCACAGTCCAAAAAGTTTTGACTGCACTCTGGAGACAACTTAGAACTTCTTCTGCAGAACAATTTCTTGCAGTAACATCACTTTCTTGGCTTCCAGTTCAATCATTGCAAAATAAATTGAAACATGAGACTCAGAAAACTAGAACAAAAAAGGCCACTGATTGAGTTAGGTTTCCTTTGGTGAAGTGTGATGCCTCTGTATGATCTGAAAAACTAAAAGACTCATTTTCTCTGTGATAAGAGGACCTGAAGGTGCCTTTTCTTGCACTGGCCACTGCATTTATGAACACAGCTCAAGGATTAGATAGTGAGTCCTTACAGTGCCTTTAGGTGAGCCCTGGAAGGAGAAAGAAAATACAAAAAATGTGTAAAATGTGTCAGATGGATTGCTGTAAAGTGTGTGGTGACATGAAGCTGTATAATTTGGATCAGCAGTCTGTAAAAATGGAAAAAAGAGAAAGGGATTTAAAAAAATGTGTGTGTCTCAAAGCTCAACCCAGTGAATTTCTAGTTTATCAGGGCATTTAGTAATTGACTGCTTGCTTATCAGGGCATTGACTTTTTGTTTCTGTGGTAGGGCCACTATCAAAGATAAGCACACAACTCTAAAGAGAGAGGTGCAGAAGCAGGTGTGCAAATTTGGATTTTAAATGTTGTGTTTGCCAATGTGTTGAGTTGATGGGAACAACTGTGTTCTAGTAGCTGAAATATTTAAGTTTGCAGGGACACCTTCCACTATCCCAGGATGCTCCAACCTGTCCTTGGACACTTCCAGGGCTCCAGGGGCAGCCACAGCTTCTCTGGGCACCTGGTGCTAGGGCCTCACCAGCTCATGATTAAAGAATTTCTCCCTGATCTAAATCTCCTCTCTTTCAGTTTAAAACCATTCCCCCTTGTCCTGTCATTATCTGCCTGTGGAAAAACTCACTCTCCTTCTCTTGCATAACCCCCTTTTAAGGAGCATGTAAGAAAATTCAGCTGATATGCAGAAGTGGTCACTCTCCATGTGTGACTGAAAAACCAAGTAGAGGAGTTTGGGTTCATTAAGAACTGCAGAAAACTTTTGAGGTGAGGCAGCAGATGGTGGCAAGTGTGGAAAAAAACCCCAAAACCAACTGTGAGGGAGGCTACAGAAAAGCTGTGGGGTAACATTAAGCAAACATAAAACCTAATAGCAAATCTCTTTTTAATGCTTTTTTTTCTTTAAAAGTGTGAAAACAAAAAAATTCTAATTTTATGTTAATGTTGAAAATGGCTTTTCTCATGCTGGCTCAGCCTCCTTCCTTCCTGCAAATGGTAAAGCAGAGAGAGGGTCTTGTAAATCTCATTAATGGGAATGTCCTGAAGGGTTTGGTTCACATAATGGGCTTAATTATTGCCTTCCCTGCTCAGCTGCCTCGGTGCTCCTCCTCCCCTCTGAGCAGGTGCAGGCACACCTAGCTCTGGCAGCAGCAGGAAATGAGCTTTGCATCACAATTGTTCCCACCAGTAACTCACCTGGAGGCACTGGAGCAGCAAAGTGAGGGGTGCCTCTTACAGGGTCACCCCAGCCCCCCTGGGTTTATAGAGACCCAGGAGCTTTTCCAAGAACAGTGCTCCTGAGCACCACTGCTTGTCATTCCTAGGAAGTCACAGTCACACGTGGGTGTCCTTCACAAAGGTTCTGTCAAATCCTCTATCAGCTTTGGAGCATTCAATAAAATCTTTTTCCAAATACTTTCTCAGTGGCAGAAACTGATAGTAGTATGCCTGCAGTGCAAGTGATGCTGGTTTTCTTATTAGGATTATTTTCTATCCTGATTCAGTCAAGTTGTGTGGGGGTTTTTTTGGTTTTTTTTTTTTTTTAGATGTGCTTTTATATTCAGTTTGCATATCTTGATTAGACTCTGATAATTTCCATGGTGGAATCTCCAAAGTGTGCTGTCAAGAAATTATAAATGGTAATGAATTCACTTAATCAGGACTTTCAGGAGTACAATCAACATGAAATCTAGTCAATTAGAAATAAATTTGTTTAAAGTATTTCTGGTTCTCCAACAGCCTCATTTGAGGCTTAGGTTACCTGACCTGACTGAATTAGAGACCTACACAGACAGATAGAAAATACACTATATAAAAAAAATCACTGTAAAGGGGTATAAATGAATCCAGAAATTTAGGTGGTGAAATTTGCCCAAATTTCCATTATAACCTAAGTCGCACAGACACCAGCTGGAGAAAAGTTATGGTACCAGCTTTGACTTGGCACTCTGCAGACCACATCTTGCACCTTGTGTCCAGCTTTGGGCACAGCAGAGGAAAGATATGGGCAAACTGGAGCAGGTTCTGTGGAGGGCAACCAAAGAAAAGGGGGCTGGAGTATTGTCCTGCAAGGAGAGGGTGAGAGAAGCCTGGAAAAGAGCTGGCTTCGGAGAGATTTTCCAGGCAGGCCTGGATAAAAGCATGGGCAACCTAAGCAGATCTCATTGCTCTGAGCAAGAGGTTGAAATAAATACCTCCAGAGACCCCTGTGACCCAAATGACTTGGTGATTCTCTAAGGCACAGCAAAGAATCCAGGTCGTTGTGTTTAGGGAGGCTGATTTGATTTTGACTCTGCATTGAGAGAGAGATACTTCAGAAAAACAGCCTTGCTGGTATCCTAAACTGTCTCTAAATCAAGGATGTTGTGAGCAGATAACCAAGCGTGATTTAGCATGCTATTTATTTTTAATATTGAATTCCAAACTAAACCTGGCATTTAAATAGCAAAAGCTGGAAGAGTTTATGAATCTGTGTTTTCATTCAATAGTATTCTTTCTATTTTTTGTTTCCCTTCTTTTGCCTAATGGTCACAAAAATGGATCTCAGTGTTTTCTTCTTGATAAGAAATAGTATTTTATTTCTTGAGCTGTTTACTGAAGGTAATAATTAAGCCTTGGTAGTCAATGAGGAAACTGGCTCTTTTAATCAGTTTAATTGGGTTGATTGCCTAATTTTTGGCTTGCTATAATTTGGTAAAAATGAGTTTCTTATCTGTATAATGAATTGAATCAAAAATCTCAAATGTCAAGAAAATAATTTATTTCTCAGTTATTCTACAGAGTCACTGTGCTGCTTCAGTCAGTTTGGCAGATCACTTAACCATTCTAAGCCTGCAAATATTTTCTCCAGTCTGTCATCACCATCCTTTACCTACAAAACCCTAAAGAACATCCTTGGTTGTGCCATGAGCACAGGCTGGAGTATAAATTAAAGCTCAAGATACGCTTAAGCTTGGGTTGGAAAATAGCTGGGGAAGATGCAGGTAAGGTCAGTTGAGCTCCTTTTTCAAAATTACCTCTGAAAAAGAAAAAATTCAGGGAAGTTTTTTCTGCACTCAAGAGAAGGCTGGAGCCCATCTGTCCCTGGGAAATAAGAGTATTCACTGCAGACAGACACAGATGGGCAGAGGGATGGTGAGGACAAAGGCTGTGCTTGCTCTGGAGTTTGGCTAAACCAAGGGCTGCTCACCTGCCCTGCTTCTCCTTCATCCTTTCTGGGTCACCATTTGTTTGTTGCTTCCCCCTGGATTAAGGAAAGAAATGAAGCTGGTGGGAAGGCCAGGGAAAATCTCCCCCTACGGGCTCTTTGGCAGGGACTGGAGAGTCTGAGCTCTGTGCTCCCACATCCCACCTGTAGACACTTGGTGTCCTCTGTAAACCTCGAGGGGTGTTTCCTGCTGAGTTGAAATAGAAAGGAATTTGTTAAAACTAATGAGAAAAAAAAAACCCAACATGCACAAGGAGAAAAAGGGTAATTGGTTTTATTTGTTGTAGCAGCTCTCAATCAAAGAGCACTCATCCTTTTTTAAGAAAAACAGAGCATCTATTTGAAGCGTTGATTTTTTTTTTTTTAATGGACATGTTATTCCAATCATTAAACTGAAGCAAGCAATGAGACTATTTCTGTCCACACAACAAATCAAATGACATAGTAGCCCCCACCAGGATCATATCTGAGGAAAATTCAGGTTAAACTTCACGTCAAACTCTAAATGCTAACCTGTGTAAGAAGGAGAGGGAATCTACTTCATCTGTTCTCAGGGCTTGATCTCATCTACATAACAAGACACTAGCAGTGCTTCTCTGTTAACATTTAATTCTGTTTATATTTGAATTATCAGAAAAAAGTGTTCTATGGGTAAAGAGGAAAAAGGTTGATAAGCATCAAATGCAAATTAATAAGCAACAAAGTTACTTTGTCCATCAGGGATATGAAACTGAGGTAAATGTGTTCAACAAGCTTTGATTTTTTTTCAGACTCCTGTTGTAAATCTTTTTAAAGTCTCTTATGTCCTTTTCCTTCCAACATATCATAATCTTTTTGATATTTACGTAGCTAAGTGCAAGCAGAGGCTGGGAGCAGAAAGGCTGGAAGATAAAATGCCTTGCCCTACGTGCTTCTGTTTGGTAAGGAAATTTGTTGGGTGCCCCAAAATGACCATTTAATCTATCTTTTTATCAACAGTGACTATTAAAAATGGAAATGGTGTAGTACTTCAATGTTACTTCAAGAACACGTCATAGGTACTCACATTGTAGCATTCTTGGCTTGGATAACGGAAGGGGAATATTTTCTTTCAGCCAGTGCATCTGCAGCTTGTTTTGTCATAGAAAATTTTCAATATAGGGCACCCACAGCTGCTCTGGGCAACCAGTGCCTTCCTTCCTTCACAGTAAAGAATTTTTTTGTAGTATTTGATGTAAAAGCTGTCATGTTATGAAGAAATGCCTTTCTGGATCCAAAACTGGATTAAACTGGATAAACTTTTACATGATTCATGTTGGCTTTTCATAGCTTGGGTGTTGTTTTGCTCAATGATACAATGTTGAGTCTAAGAAGACATCTCAATTTTTGGATGCAAGTCTTGTACAATGTGCTTGGTGCATTTCCTAAAACGTTTTATTGCTTTTCACCCTATTTGAAGTAGTTATTTAGCTGCTACTTATTTAGCTTTTCTTTTTGTTTTGTTTATCATTTGTTTAAAGTGGTTTAGAATTCTGGATCAATACATACTAAACAGGTGAATTTTCAAACTGAGTGTTGCTTTTACAACAGAGTGCCGGCAATTCCTGGAAGGATCTTATTTAATGCTTCAAAGTGATTATTATTTTGCCATAAGTAAAATACATAAACTATTTCCACTGCAAGGAGTACTTAAAGAATGCCTGAGGAGCACCATTGTCTATCTGTTGGAAAGCAGAAGTTCTAATAAATGTGAAAACCAGAGTCCATGCTAAAAGCAACTGTGGAAATGAACAGAGCCTGGAAGGTACCTCTGTGGGGCTCACGGGGCTGGGCCTAATTCCCTGTCTGGAAGAAGGACCTTTAAATAAAGGTCAGCCAGAATTGCTCTGGAAACCTTGCAGGGGCTTAAAAGAAGCCACTTAAGAACTTGTATTGCCTTTGGGAGTTGGCCTTTACTGCAAACTTCCCTGTGCTGTTTAACATTTATAGATACTTGCTTTGTTTCCCCTATTAATGTGTTTGAATCAGTTTTTTAACATTTTTAACCATTCTTACCAATTTTACTGCTTCACTCTGTGCTAAATCTTTACACCTGGTTCCTCTTCCTGCCAGCAGGTTCTGTTTTCTCAGAACCTGCTTATGTTGAAATCCTACTTCAAATGTTTTTCATGTTGAAATTCTCCTTTAGACATTCAAAAGCTTTTTCTACATCTGCTTCTCTGCTTGTCTTCCAGCCTTCTTCACTCAGCAGAAGTTGTTTCTTGTCTCCTATACTTTTTGTGTCTATCCTTCCCCAAAATGTCTCTTTACATCTGCCTGGCTGAACTTCAGCCTTTCCATGGAGATACCATGACCAGCTGAATAGTTTACAGGGAAAATAAATGCTAAGTAGAAGAGACAGAGAACAAAGGAGAAATTCAGCATCCAAAGCTGCTTGGTAACAAAACAAACTCAAAAAACTGCCCTGTATTTGCAAAATAGGCTGCTTGTGTGGATTTTGTGTGTGTGCAGCAGTGATAATGGTGAAGCACCTATGTTTAAAAATGCTAAAATAAAGAAAATTACCTGCTTACAGACCCCCTTTAATCATATGTTGTTGGCATTTAAGACTCTAAATACCAGAAGTTAATAGGGTTTAGCCTCTTCTTGGCAAGTCTGTGCAAATATACATGAACAAGAGAACTCAAGAAATAAGTGGCAGATTCAACAATTTCTTCACACAATTTTCTTCTTTGTTTCCTTAAAAAAAAAAGGTGGGATGAAGTCTCACTCTTGAGCCCTTTTGCAAAACAATTCGACACTTGTGCTGATCACCCAGCAAAGAAATCAAGGGCTGCATAAATCTGCTCTTTAACAGAGCAGTACAATCTCTGGTGGTGCTGATGAGAACCGATGGATATGGCCATTGACTTTGGATATTGATTTCCAATCAATAATTCAGTTTGGAAGCACGAGATGCCACGCTGAGAAAAAACAGCTTCAGAGAAAAATACGGGAGGAATTTTTGCTCGTCATTCTGGTACGGTAGTATTTGTGTCAGCACTCATCTTCTAAAATATTTATCTGAGTGTTTCAGTTATTTAACAGAAAGATCAAAAATACATCACCAGGGAGTGAATTTAAGTGAGGGACTGATGAATGGGGAATAAAGCTGTAATCAGAGGGATTGTTGTCCCTGTCTGGTGGAGCTAGGAGAACAGGGGAGCTCCAAGGGCCTCAGCTCCCTGAGGTTTTGCTGTGGATTGTTTAGCACTCCTTGTGCATGTTCCAGCTTTCTTCTTGTAGATACTTTCTTTTAGGTTTTGCATTTGTCTGGCTGAATTTTTTGTGTGTGGCTTTCAGCCCTGCCCTGGTTGGAGTTGTGGAATTTGGATGCTGAGAATGTTTCTCTCAGGGTTAATCAGGTGTTTATGGAGTTCTCTTTTCTGTCACTCGGGCAATGGTGTCTCACATCCACTCCGTGCTGGCAAACATTAATGCTGCCCTTGGATAAAGTGGTTCTGCCCTTTTCGAGCCCTCGCAGTTCACTTCTGGCCCTGTGCCATCTTTCTCCTGCTGCTTCTGCAAACATTTGCATAGTGATCCAGTTCAGAGGCATGATGGATGTTGAAACTAACCTCCCAAACAAAAACAAAACCCTGAAGTTTGACCTGGATCAGTGCTTTGTTTTGATTCACTGTTTGTGTTAAAGCAGTCTGGGGACAAGTGTGGAGTGCTCTGGAGTGAGAAGGAGCATGAGCTTGCTTTTTGGGAGGCATTGCTGGTTACTGCCAGCTTTAAAGTTGGAGTGCAGAGGGAGCTTGAACCTATCAAATTGCAAATTGCCCTTTGGAGTTGGTCTTCAATTCAAATTTTTTGTCTGCATGACCTTTTCTGCTCAACCATGGGGAGGTGTGAAATGCATGGCATGCTGGGACTCAACCCCCCATCTTCAGCTCTCTCTGAAGTGTATTTTTGTTTTAATATTATTATAATTAGAAATGAAAATGCTTGATCTTCTCCAGCATTTTAATTTAGTGCCTCGTCAAGCTGGTTCTTGAGCTGATATGTATAATCCTCAATAAAGCCACAGAATCCAAGTGTTGGGAGCCCTGGCTGGTTTTACACAGAAATCCCTTTCCTGAATAGTTTTCCTTTCAGAGTTAATTCCTAAATACCTCTTTCCAGCAGTGACTATTCCTCTCCCAGCAAACTTTTCTCACAGTGTGGTTCATGGCATTACTGAGCCTGTGACAATGGCCACTCTGTATTCCAGGTATTCCCATAGGCAGGTGTGTAACTGGCCTGACAGCAGGAGTCAGGAGGGCTTCTCCCTGCAGGCAACAGGGCTGCCATTGTGCAAATGAGTGTTTATATAAAATAGATTGGTCTTATCTTGACTAGGAGCCAGTGACCCCTGAATTCAAAACCTTGCTCTGAGACCTGACCTCAGTGGCCTTGGACAAGACATTTGGTGCTTGTGCCTCAGCTGTATTTTAGGGACAAACAAGACCAGGAGGGTTTGGTATTTTGTGGGGTCAACAAAAATCACACAGAACCATAATTAAGCTGTAGATTTTCAAAGGTGTTTTTTATAGTGGATTTATCTGATAGTATACGGATGTTTAACGAAGATCCCCTTGGTGTGTCTCCCTATTGATGATATTTTAAACTCTTTCACATCAAGTTTACTATATCTAGGATACAAATAAATGTAAGCATATATATTTATTGAATTCCTTTTGTATGATGTTTAGCAACCTTAAGGCTCTAAAGAATAGATTATTCCGTTGCTGCTCTTGGTTTTTCCCCTGCTGTGTCTGTTTGCACTCACTGTAGCACACCTTTCACCCTGAGAGTGAGCTCTGGGGGTTGAATTTTTCTCCAGCTGATAACCTGTGCACTGTTTAATTCCAGCTTTTTACAATTGTAAGGTTTGTTGGTCATGGTTTGGACTGTTTCAAACTCTCCTTTATGGTGCAGTGGCAGCAAATGGCAGAAGAAGAAATTCCAGCAGATTTTGTAAAAGCTGTGGGCTGGATGGAGAAAAAACAAATCTAAAAATAGCACCTGTAAAGGGAAGGCAGCAGTCTGAGCTCTACTTCTTTCATCTGGCCTGTTAGTCTGAGAAACATCACCTGGCCACAGCCCCAGAGGCTGGGTGCACATCCCGCTGCTCCCACCGAGCTAAAGGGCAAGGTGCTAGGGAGAAGCCCAATAATAAAGGAGCATAAAGCCATCCTTTCACTCTCTTCCTGCTTTTTTCTGGCCTTCCTGTGTCAAAAGGGGTGCTTAACCAGCTGCAGCTCCAGCTTGCTTTGCTTAGGGGATGTGCAGAGGCCAGGGGAGGACAGTGCCTGGAGCTGGGACACACTCAGTGTCCAGGAGTTGAGAAATGTGAACAGAGGATGTGAGGTGGAACAAACCCAGTTGGCATGACGCTTTTCATTGTGTGTTTATTGCCAAGATGATGGCAATAAACATAAACATCTCCTTTTATTCATTACAGAGAACCTTGTCAGCATCTAGCACTTCTCTACACCAAAAGCAGCCGCAAACAAAACATGATCAGTTTAACTGTAGGAATCCTATGTTCTGTTGGGTTTTTGTTGTTTTTTGTTTTGTTTTTTTTTTAAGAAAAGGAATCTTCCCAGACAGCCGTGATAAACCTTATCTATATTTCAGCAGTATTGAACCAATGAATTGCCAGCTAGAATTTAAGAACCTGGGATGCAATATTTTCATGCGTTATACAAATATTAATTAGTAAGCCAGGCAAGCTGCCTTATTTTCCTGATGTAAGTTTAACTGTGGAAAAATCTTTTGGAATATCCTTAGGATGTAAGAGAAATGTTTCCTAAAAGATAACACTTTTCTGTGGGAGCTGTGATAGCCAGTGGCTCTGGTTAACAAATGATGAGATCTTCCACTCCACACAACTTGAGCCAAATAAACTGCCAGTTTCTCCAGTATTCAAATAGTCTTGTTTAAAAAATGCTGTTTAAATTATCTGTTTCTCCACTGTGCTGCCAGGGCCCATATCCTGTTCATTTAGCCACTGTGGATACAGACTTTCATTATCCTCTCTGTGCTTACTTGTGCATTATTTTCCAGAAGATTAGGTGTCTTGAGCCTTGTTGACAAGTCTCCAAGGAGTTCTTTGTCCCAGTATTTATTAAACTTCAAGGCTTGATTCGTGGGAGCTGGTTCTTCAGCTGGAGATTTCCCTTTATTATTCTAGAATGAGATATTCCTGGGTTTTGCATGAAAATCCACGTGCTAAGACATAGGGAAGAGTTTTCTTCCTAATTCAACTCTTTATTTGGCTACTGTGTAACTGCAATTTACTGCTCTGTGTCAAATCCACTGCCCTGGAATGTGTTGCACTCTCAGATGGCTTTAGGGATAGACAAACCATGTGATGGTCTTTATGTTTTTCTGCTCACACTCACTAGCCTGTACCTCATGCCCTTAAATTCTGTGTATTGCCCTGCTGTATTTTGGGTTCACGTGTTTTAGCAGTGGCAGATAAATAGAGAGGCCACAGAAATGTTTATGCTTTTTATTGACTTAAGGTGCTTTGGAGAGCAGCATTAATCTACAGTTCAGTGAAGCAGCAAAAAAATGAAATGCTCCCTGCAGAATTTTCCTTTGTAAATAGTGCCTTGCATTGAGCTGCTGTGAACTGGCTTGCTTTCAGATTTTTGAATGCACTAGTTTTGTCTTCATTAGTAATTGTAGCTGAGGGTAATAACGCTGGATTATCCTTCATCAGAACCAACAATAAGGCTTGATGATGTGGGGATGAGATGTGATGTGCTGTGGGAGTGCTTGTCCTTGACCCCCAGCCTCAGGCCTGACTCACCACTGCCCGCCAGCCTATGGGCACCTTAAAATGGAAAATGACAGTGGCAGCCTTTGGTCCCTGCTCTGGAGTCCCTGCTGGGGCAGTGACCAAGCAGTGAAGAGGGAATGACTTAAACTAAAGTGGCTTACCCTAAAGTATTAGACACAGTGGTAAAAAATGTTCTTTTTAACCCTGGCTGCTGTTTGACTTTATTTACTTGGGCTGATCTGGCTGAGAGGTCAGTATAGAAATTGTGTATTTGGATACCTCAGCACAGTCACCTGGTTTAGGAGTGACCTCAGTCAAGTCACTTCACCCTTCCGTGCTTCACTTTTGCTTTACTGTCTCTTTTTAAATGTGAGCTGACAGTGGAATTGCTTGCTTGGTTGGTTCTCCCTTCCCTTCCCTTCCCTTCCCTTCCCT
>VZTB01002307.1:64438-130344 GCA_013397245.1 Thryothorus ludovicianus
TTCCCTTTTTTTATTTTTAATTAAAAAGTAGATGCGTTGTCTTGGAAAATTACTCACAGGAAAAAAAGAAAATTAATAATACATTTTTTCTAGCCTCCTAAATCTGAAAAATTACATGATATCCAAGCACTGCAGAGTTTATTGTTGGTATTTTCAGTTTTTTCCCCTGTAAATGTTTTCCTCCATTTTTCCATAGAATAATAATTCTCATATCCTGGAGTAGCTTTGAGTTTGTGGGACAAAAAAAAATCTTCTGCTCTTGTAGGTGGAAAAGCCAGAAGGAAAATGTTCTGCTGTTCCGAGTGTGAGACTCCTAATTACAAATGTCTTTAGTCTGGAATAAACAGATTTCATTTTAGCCTAAGCTATATCACAGATTGAAACTGCTTCTAAACTCTGAGTGTGTATAATGGACAGATTTGGGTGATACTGGTTTAAAAGGATGTTGAGGGAACCATAAACCACAGAGCAGCATCTGTGTTTGTCTGGCTCCCTGTAGAATTTCATTTTTTTGGTTGGTTCCACTATTTGGGAATACTGACTTTTATGAAAGCCTCACCTGTGCAGATTCTTGATGCACAGGATGATGTTAGTTTAGCATTTACATGAATTCCCTGAAATGTCTTTTCACTGAGAGGAGGAGGCTTCAAAGCCAGACCTAGCTCTTAGTACAGTTTACAGTGGTGCTGGTTAGCACAGGACTGGGTAATTATGCTGTTTTTTTCTGGATCCTTTGGGAGGTTGGGTGGGGCTGGGAAGGAAGGTCATCTTCTTTTTTATTACTCTTTTTTCCTTCTCCTGCCCTTCCTCTTCTCTAGTAAATTGGTAGCCAGATTTATTTCCTTTGCACTCTGCCTACCCACATAATTGACAGAAAGAAATAAAAGGAGGATAAACCATAAAACCTCCTTGTTAAATGCATGTTATTTCCAAGAAAAAAAATTGTAGCTGATTCATTTTGAAGACTTGAACTGCAACTTATTTTTTTCTTTTTCTTCTTTGTATTGGCAGGATAAAAAAACTTTAACATGCCTCGTAGCCCGACATCAAGTGAAGATGAAATGGCACAAAGCTTCTCTGACTATTCTGTTGAGTCTGAATCAGACAGCTCCAAAGAAGAAACTATTTATGACACAATTAGAGCAACTGCAGAAAAGCCAAGCAGCAGAATGGAAGACAGTCAGAGCAACACTTTAGTGATTCGAATTATCATACCTGACCTGCAGCAAACGGTAAGGCAGAGTGCACTGCAATTAAACAAAGTGAAATTAATGACTAACTTTGCTGGCTTCAATCTGCAGTACATCTAGTCTCTTTTCTTACTTTCTTTTTTGACATATCACAGACCAAATTCATCTTTTATGTTAATGTCTATGCTTTGTACCCCAGTGGTTTATCTGACTGGCTGCCTCAATTAAAGCACCATCCCTTCCAGGAGAGTGGAAACCTGATGAAAGTCATGTTCATAAAGCAAAATATCTCTCTGATCTGCATTCAGAGATTTTGGGTAAAAGAAAGAGACTTGGGAATCCATAACCTCATCAGAAGATGAAGATTGAAACAAAAAATCACACGTTAACTCTATGAAAGCCTCATATATATGTGTGCATATATATGGCTTCTCCAGTTTCTCTTCTCATGAGATAGTTTGGGATTTACACTGGTTCCTGCAGGAGGTCATCAAATTCTCTCTCTTTACTATATGTGTTGTCTTTCTGTCACCCTGCCACACAAAAGCCATCCCTTTGAGAGAGTCTGTGGCTTTTAGAGTGTAAAGATGAGGAAAGAGAAGCACAAATAAACATTCCTGTCCTCTTCTGCTGCCCTGCCTTTACTGCAGGGTGTTTTTCTGAACCTTCCAGCCAGAGAAACCAACACAAGTGCTGTGATAGGAATAACAGTGTTGTGCTGGAAAAGGTCTTGGGAGAGGCTGATTCCATCTAAAACCACGATTTGTCCAAGTTTGTTATTAATTATCTCAATTACCCTGGGTCTCCTTGAATGCTGCTGTTGGGATTTTTCAGTGGTGGCCCCAGCCTTTTGAGATTTCCAAGATGATTATAAAAACACATCCATTTTATGGATGTGAGCTGCATACATCACACTGTGCTGACGTGGGAGAGCTACATCCTGCCCTGCTGCCATTGAAGATCTGTCTCAGATGAAACTCTTCCTTTCTTCTTAATTAAGTGCATTTTTAGAATGATAGAGATGGGCTGGCTGCAGCTTGACAGGGAAGAGCTGTTTTGACAGTGTGCCCTCAGGTGTGGTTCTGGAGCTCTTTTTTGATGATCTTACCAGCTTGCCCAATCTGTGATCCTGTCAATGAATTGATCCATGGAAAAGGAATGGAAATACCAGCTTTTCTTGCTATGTTTACTCTGCTGTTAAAACCATAGGCATAGTAGCTTCCTGAAGCCCTTTTGTTTAATTACTCTGTTTCTTAGATCAATAAGTTTTTTATTGACACTATTGAGACAATTTTAAAAAATATTTTTATAATTTGTTCATTTTTATTGCTTTAATTTTTGTATTTCTTTTTCCTTTTCAATAAACTCTTCATGAAAAGTAACTAAATTGTTTTAAGCAGTTCTAAACAGCTGATGCATTTCTTATTTAATTTATCAGCCCACAAACTCTTTGTCCAGGAAAGTGAAACCTGGGTTCAGGTGAGCAAACAGGAATATTGGTGGATTAAAGTTAGTGGAGCAAACTGTGGAGAAGATCAGAGTTTGAGTTGTTGTACAGCTACAAGCCAGAGAAAACATAGGCCCCACTTCCTGTATAATTATAATTATTTTAACACACGAAGTGTTTAAAATTAGTCTGTTTAATCAAAGAAGCATGAAATAACATAATTTAGTTTTCTGATTTTTTTGGTTTTTAGGCAGTATGATCAAGACTATATTAGTTCTAAGGAAGACAAGTTTAGGGGTTTAGATAAAATCCAGCCCACTAGGAAGCTTTAAAGCCTTAGCCAAACTCCCAGAGAATGAAGTTTGCTCATCTGCATTGGCTGTGGTACAAACTTCTTTTATTTCACTGTAGGTATGAGAAAAGCACCAAACACCATGAGTAGGATGTGCTGCCATGGAAAACTTTATAAATTACCACTCATTGTAGGAAGTCTGTCTTGTGGCTCTTTTATTCTCATTTGAAACTTAGAAGACAATGTGAACCTTGACAAGTTCATACAGAGCCCTTAAGAACAATTACTTTTCAGTTCTTATATCAATTATTTTTTTGTCTCCTTCTCAGTTCAGGTGATAACCCAATTTACTGAAACACTACTTGGTAGAAATGGTAATTTCTTATTGCCTCTGTGCATGCCTTGTATTCAGTAAGTGTCATGCTTCTCATAGGAGGGTAGAGAATATTTAAATGAGAGACTGAAAGATTTCCTGAGCTCAGTGAAATCCCTGAGGGGATGGAGAGCATGGAAAGCCTTCTACAGTCACAAGGAGAGTGGGTAAAAAAAAAAAGCTGTATTTTCTGGCATATATTATTTGGTCTGAATCCAGTCCCAGTCATCTTGTATCCATTTCCTTTTCCAGCCCATGTAGGAACAAATTCCAAATGGTGCTGCATATAAGTGAAATCAAGTCTGGTTTTTCAGGAGCTGTTGTCAAGAAAATCTCCTTCAGCTTGATACTCTGACAGGGATGGTGTTTTGTGCTTAGGATTGCTCTCTGCTGCAGACACTGAGAACAGTTCTGTCAGCCAGTTGTTTTAAGGAATGGTTTCATGATTTTATTATCAACACATGGTGCTTGTTGCACTCTTTTGTTTTACCCTTATGTGCTCCCACAGGGTTATGTTTAAAGTCAGAATGCTCAGATCTATGCATTTTATTAAATTCTGAGGCTGAGGTGGGTGTGGATCTCCTGAAGACTTCTCTGAGATGCTTTCTGCCCATCTGTTTTGCTGCTCCACTGCAATAATGAACATTTATTAATTCCTTCCTCCCTCCCCTAGTTCCTGGAGTTTTCTAAATTATATTGGGCTTTCCATGCAAAATGTTTTTTGGTAAGTGGCAGTTTGGTTTAGCAACAGCTTAAGTTGGAGCCACTTTTTAGTGTTCTGTTTCTGCATTGCTTTTTATATTTTTGTATCCTTTCTTTACTTTTTTATTACTTGTTGGTTCTTAGGATTAAAAATCTTTTCCTTTAGTACTTTTGCTTCTCAGATAAAACGTTTTGTTTACTTTGTGCAATTTTTACCTCCAAAAAGTAGGAACCCAGTTGTCACAACTGCAGCTTGAGCCCTCTTTTTCCTTAGGATGCCTCCATTTTCACTTGTTTCTAGTCTGTGCTGCCTCATAGATACTCCAAGTTTTCTTTTGCAACTTTTCCCGAGTATTATTCTGCATCCCACTTTGTGCCCGATTGTTCCTTGCTGCTTTCTGTTTGCTCTTCGTCACTTTATCTTCAGTTTGATAAGGGAAGCATTGTGCTGCTGCTGTCTGTTCACATGCCCTTGATCTGGGCAGGTGATCTGCTGACAGCCTGGCCAGACTGGTTTTTCTGACCTGTCCCCTCATGAATTCTGTTTCCTGAGTGCAGTCTGAGGAAGCTGAGCAGTGTTTCAGCAGAGAATCAAGCTGGACACAGCACAAACCAAAATGAGAGACTTGCTCCCTTCTCTTTCTGTGATGCCAAACTCTCATTCGTGTTTCTCACTTTTTGGCTGCCGCATCCTTAATATCAACATCTCCCATTGAAAGGAATAATTCATATTTTGATATCTGGGCAATCATATTTTTAGAGGCAGCTGTACAGACTATTTTATTGTGTCTCTCAGTCACAGGACAGTTTGTGTGATTGACAGCTGAGCAGAAATATGTGTTTGCTGATTGATTTTAAGTAGATAAATATTACCCCTCAGGCATTCTGTATCATGAGCATAATTCCTACTGAATTAACATCTTCTCTTCAGCTGGGAGAGTTGTATTTTCCCTGGCTTCCCATCCTGCCCTTCACCCGGTGACTTGCTCTCACCAGCGTGCAGAAATGCAAGATTATAATTGACTGTGTCTCCTGTGATCCAAGGAGATTTCACATCCCAAACACAGGCCTTGCATCTCAGCAGCCAGTGCTGACATGCTGTCTTGCTGCTACACTTGCACTTTGAGGGGCCTGCTGTGGTTTTGACAGTGACTTTGAGCCACTCAGGGATGTTATTTTGGCAGTTCTTCATGTTTTTTTACAGTGAATATATCTGTCAGTGCAAAACATCTTTGCTTCATGTGTTTCTGTAGTTCCTTATCACTAAACTCTCCCTATTCTTTAATTTTTTTTCTTGTTGTTGGAGATTAGAAAAAGTCGTCCTTTTTTTTTTTTTTACTCTGCTGCTGCCTCCTTTCCTTGTGGTCACCACGCCATGTGTGCCTAATGAATTGTTCCTCATTTCATAACTGGAGCACACAGCCTGTGTGTAGGTCCTGCTGTGACTGAGCTGATGTTTCCTCAGGGTACAGAGCGTGGCAGTAAGTAGTGGCTTGTCTGCAGGACAGAGGGGGTGGCTGTGATGCTCCCTGCCTGGAGGGCTGCCAGGAGGACACAGAAGCAGCACAGTGGAGTTGTTCCAGGGACAGGCTGATGGAAAATGCACCTTATGCAGCATCTGAGTGCTCCTTTTTATCCTCTTGGCCAGCACCTGCCTCTGAGAGAGTGGTAACAGCTCCATTTCTATCCTGCCTGGCTATGTGGAAAGCATAAATAATCACTTTTCTCTCTAGTTTCACTTTCCTCAGTCTGAAACATTTTGGTGGCAAAAAAATTCTCCAGTTATCTATCTACTTTTTACATAACTATTTCATTCTCAATTGCTAGTGAGATCAGCTTTTTTTACAACAAGCCCACTTTTGTTTCTTATGAATCACTAGGAGAACTGGGGCTCTCACTGAATTAGTTTGTGAAATATTTGCCTGCCATCAAGAATAGAGATAACACAAGAATAGATCCAACAAAATTGAATATGTTGGATTCTCCAGGTGCATTAAAAACCAGCAGATTTAATTAAACTGTGATCAGAAGTAACTGGTTTGTATTTTTAAAATCAAAACGGTGTCATACAAGTCAAAAATTAGTTTGCTTCATGTAAGAAAGACTTTCCCAGCAGAAAAAAATACGTGTAATTTCAAAATTACCTTCCCTTTTAAATAACACTTATTGTAATCTTTCAGGATGTGTGGATTATGTTGGATAATGTTAGAAGTTAAGCTCATTACACACCTTGCAACTGGCAATTTTGCTGAAAAGTACTGATGTGTAAGTCTGAATCTTGTATTGAAGGTTGAGTCCGTGCAGGAGTCATGGGGCAAGTGAGGTTCAGAAGGAACACAAGGATTTCAAACAGATTGGCCTTGCTGCTAAGTCAGTGCTGTAACTACTGGGATGTTTGGGAAGGAAAATGCTTGTTATAGTCTACTTTGTGTCCCTCTCTCCTTCCCCTCAACATATAAAATCCCCCCTAAGTTTTCACAAAACATCTTAAAATATAAAATAAGTAAGGGAAATGAAAGCTGCTTCCTAGCCAGCCTTACTTGTGACAAAGTCTGGCATCTCATTTTATACTGAAGACTGTAGAGGATTAAAGCAGAAACAGCATTGTGAGTTCAGGGAGCACATCAGAGGCACCAAACTGCTTCCTAGGGATTGCCATCTGCTGGTACCTTGGAACCAGTGACTGCAGTGTAGGCAAAATCCTTAAACTCCTCAAGCCCCTGAATTCCAGCTTGGTAAGAAGCAGAGAACTGTCAAAGTTTGTCAAGGTTTTTGAGTCATTTGCTTTATGTTGTATCGTTCCTCTCATAAACCTACCCTCAGATAAATGTGGCTAAAAGGGAAGTAGAATTCTTGCCTGAATACCATTGTTTTGGCGAAATCCTTGTGGATCTAACTGGTGTTGGAACAGCCAAGAATCTAGTGGATAGTTGAACACCTTGAAACATCCCTTTTGAACAGGTTTTCCATGAAGGTGCTCTTTCTCTGAGGGAAAGATGTGTGTGTTCCCTGATGTTTGTGGAAGGACTTGAAATGTCCTGTGTTTTCACAGTACCTGTGCATTAGGTTTATCAAGGCACACCTGAAATAGAATTCTTGTTGAGCAATGCTTTGCCATGGAGTTTGTATATTTATTGCATATATTGCTAATTATTGACACTTGTAAATTTTAGGATGTCAGACGCTGTTTAAATGTTTTTTTCACTAATCAGATTCCTTAAAATAATTTCTCCTTGCAGAAATGCATTCGATTTAACCCAGAAGCTTCAGTGTGGGTTGCAAAGCAGCGGATTTTGTGCACTTTGAACCAGAGTCTGAAAGATGTCCTGAATTATGGACTGTTCCAACCTGCAAGCAACGGGAGAGATGGGAAGTTTTTGGATGAGGAGCGACTTCTGAGGGAATACCCACAGCCGGTCAATAAAGGAGTGCCTTCACTTGAGGTATTTTTAGATCTGACATCTGAAGCATTTCTATTCTGATACCAGCTCTGCAGAAGGCTGTATTTGAGGTGTCTACATGCACCTGAATTGCATCTGGGAAATGCTTATCTGCAAGTCTGAGCTTGAACCCTTGCTCACAGAAGTGCTGGCAATCCCTGCTTGTGGAGCTGGTCCATTCCCAAAAAGTTGCAAAGAGTCAGCCCTTCTGGGACAGCAGATTTTGGAGATTTCCTCTGCTTAGGACACAAGATATGCATCTTATTCAGTGATTTAATAAAGAAATGTAAGGTTCTAGGTGAAGCTGTTGGATCTGTGGTGAGGTTTGCAATAGCAGTGTAGCAGCTCTGGATAACCAGCATGTGCTTTCTCCCAAAGAAATCTTTCTGTCTCAGTGAAGCCTTCTTTTAATCCCCATCTAGTTCCCTCTGTGCCATACTTCAGCGTGCACAGGTTGCCTCTGTCTGTCTTCTGGGAAAGCAGAAAGGGACCAGAAGTTGTGTACTGGAAAATCCCGCTCTCTGTTGCTCCTGCAGAGGCTCTGCAGCTGGGGATAAGCTGGGCAGAACTTTTATGGCACTGGACAAACTTGGAGCAGAGCCAGATCACGCAATATAGCAGCAAACTGGGGCATGAAACTGGCATTTAATTAATTTTGATATTGCCTGTATGGTGGCAGATCAACCATTAATAATGTGCAGTTAATAGACTTACTCCACTGTAACACAAATTCAAGAGAAAAGAACCAGGGTCCTGAGAAGACTTCAGGTTTTCCCTTTTCTAGGAGTTTATTTCAGAGTTTTGATCACTGATGACCACATTACAGCTGTTAGTAAATTAAACAGTCACTTAAATTTGTTTCTGTCGTTTTTCATGGGTCTTGACTGCAGCAACTGAGGTGTTAAAAGTGATCATGTGGAAAGCTAGTGTTAAAGCTTCATTCATTGCAGTCCCTTGTCCAGCAGACTGGCTGCATTCCTGGAATTCTGCATGGGACAATGAGAGAATGATAAATTATAGCAATGGAAACCCCCATGATCTTTTGCTACAGATCTTGCTATTGCAGCCAAGCTGCTCAGGATTAAAGGTAGCTGAGTTTCAGCCAAAAAGGGAGGTAATCCTCAGAACCTCATTTGCAAAACCAGTCCTGTTCAGCATCAGAACTATTCCCATGTGGAAATTCCTCTTACTTTGATTAAGGGATTTTCAGGTATCTTTTTTTGTTTTGTTTTGGTATTTCAGAAATGCTAAGCTGCAATTTTGAAATCGATATTTTTTTATTTAACAGGCCTTCCCAGCTCTTAGTGCCTGAGACTATAAATGAAAGTGCACAGAAATCCTTGGGGAAAAACTCTTTCCAGTGTAATTCTTGCTTATTTCTGTAGATTCCAGAGGTTGATCTCATTTCCCACATACCTCTATTGATCTCACTGTACTTGTATAAGGCATGAATTTTGCTTACATAAATAAATGTAAAACTATATGGAATACTGAACCTATTTCTAAAATTTTAAAAATTTTACTGAAATCTACCATCGCCATGGATGATACTTCCGGGTAAGGTCAAAAAATTATATTATGAGTTTTAAGTTTTAAAGTTTTAAAATTTCTTTTTCTTTCCCTCCCTCAGTTTCGGTACAAGAAAAGAGTGTACAAACAGTTCAACCTCGATGAAAAGCAGCTGGCCAAGCTTCACACCAAGGTATCCCAATTTCCTGCAGGATTTAGCAATTACCTACAGTGGGTGTTGACATCAGTTGACAGAATGCTTCATTTTTAGTCAAAATTTTATTTTTGAAATCAGAAGATGTTTCATTTCTCGCTCTTTCTTTCAGGCCAATTTGAAAAAATTTATGGATCATGTCCACCATCTCTCTGTGGAAAAAATGACCAAGATGTTGGACCGAGGACTGGACCCAAACTATCATGACTTAGAAAGTGGAGGTCAGAACAACAAAACTAAGCAGCATAAAGGAGTACCTTGAGTTAGTTAAACTTAAATTGATTAACAGGGTGACTCTCATGTATTCCTTCACAACTCTGAGCCAGTGGAATCTGTAGAGCTTTGATGTCCAAAGGAGATAATTGATAATTTTATGTTTTTCTTTGAACAGTATTTTTAATATTATTTTATGAAGTAACCTTGTTTTATAATTTTGCTCACCTTTTTCCAAGTACATACTATTCTCTTCCGTAGAAACACCCCTAACTTTGGCAGCTCAGCTTGACAATACAGTAGAAGTGATAAAAGCCCTGAAAAATGGAGGAGCACATTTAGACTTCAGAGCCAAAGATGGAATGACAGCTCTGCACAAAGCAGCCAGAGCCAAGAACCAAGTAGCCCTCAAGGTAAACACTTTCAGGAGCAAATTATGTGTTATCTTATGAAAAAAAAAAAAAAAGCATAAAGGAGGCTCTTTTCAGTTAATTACTGTATTGTCCTCCATGGATCCTTTAAGATGTGCCTGTTCTGGTGCTTTCTTAGGGCTTTCAAATCTTAGCATTTATTTTCAATAAAGAGCTTTTTAATTTCTGATTTGTCCTTTTCTGGTAGGAAGAGAAATGCTGTAATTTAATCTCAGTGAATTCATTGATACACTGAGATCTGTCTGAGGAAATAGGAAGAACATTATTGTCACTTACTTTTTTGAAAGCAGCTTCCAGTGGCATGGATTGCGCATTATGCCTTAACACAGTGTCTTTTGTTTTCTTTTGTATTTTCAGAAGTATTCTTAAATCACACTGATGGCCTAGACTAAGTCCTAGGTTTATGCTTATTGCCTTCTGACAGATACTCAAATTGCAGGACATTTTTGATAAAGCACCTCAGAACGGAAGAGGTGAATGTGTTGCAAAGGTGATGCAGCATTTTCAGAGCTGATGTTTCTGAACCCAGCGAGAGGATGGAAACTGGTCATTGGCACTTCTTCTTTCTGTGGCATCCCCATAGATTCCTTTAGGTTCTAATTCTTCCAAAGTCATTTCTTGCTTTACTTAGTCTGTGCTGTGGCCCACTCTTACCAGTTGATAAATACATGAGCAAAAAATGTTATGTCAAGTATCAACCTTTACATACTTTTTCGGGTAAAGACCCTTTCTAGGTGGAAGTCCCACCCAAATCTGTTTATCACAGTCTGTGATTGCTTTCAGACCCTTTTAGAGCTGGGAGCATCTCCCAACTACAAGGACAGCTGTGGCCTGACCCCGCTATACCACACAGCTGTGGTGGGAGGGGATCCTTTCTGCTGTGAGCTCTTACTCCATGAACATGCTACAGTCAGCTGCAAGGATGAAAATGGATGGCAAGAAATTCACCAGGTAAGGAAGATCTGCTTTTTATTTGGAGTTTCACTTGCATGAGGAAATGTGGCACGAATTTCTGGGGTTAAGCGCTATTTTGAAGTCCCTGCACATTCAAGTAAAAAATTTTTTCCTTTTTCTATCTGCTTTGTCTACTTCTTTTTATTTATTCACTTTGCATCCTGCTGTGGTGACTTAGAAGTAGAAAACTGCTCGAGTGATGTTCCGTAACTTTGAAATCCTCAGGTTTTTTGGATTTTTGGATTTTGCTGCAGACATTGCACTTGTCATATCTATGTCTTGGACTCGTGGAAATTTAGACTCCTGTTTATGGCACTTCAGTAGGAAAATGTAGCTCATTCTTCTGGTTAGATGCCAGTGTCAGTAATTGGTAATGCCCCTTGTATGTTTGTCAAGGTGCTTTCCCCTTGTCTCTGCTGAACTTTACAGGAAGATTTGGGTTCAGGGTCCTGCTGCTGGGATCCATCAGCCTCTCATTGTCCTCTCCAGAAATGCATGACTGTTACCCAGCAGTTGTGTAAAATTGCTTTATTGATTTCCCTCTGCATAGTGATAAACTTAGTAATAGATGAAGTTTCAATATTCTAACAGTTCCAGTGTCATTGCAGCTACTTTGTCATTTCTCTGTATGGATGAGGTTGGATAATTACAAAAATTGGAACTGCTGTAGTATGAGATAAATAAAGATACAAGTAATCAACCTTACAGGTCTGCCTGGGTCATGTTGACTCACTTTATTTTCTGTGCACTAAATTCTTTAGTACATAGATTTTTTTTCTTCTTTTCTTGGAAAGAAATGGGAGATAGCTTTGGCATCCACGTTTGGTGGTGAATCTGAGCTTTTTCACTAAGTGGATTCAGGTCAAGGTTGTTTGGATCCATCTCTAGAGTAGAGGAAAAGAAAGGAATGACTGTATTACAATATTTTCTGAGGATGTGGAGGAAATGGATTGTCTAGATCAAAGTATTACCCCATGTGGACTCCCTGAAAATACAGAGGAAATGTCCCTCTTTTTAAACCCCAACCTCATACACATAAGATTATTATTTCTCATAATGAATAGAGATTTCCAACCCCCCGTGTTGTTTGTAATCCTAAAGAAATCAATGTTTACATCTGGGTTAGGATCAATCTCTTTTGACTAATCAATAATTCAATCATTCCTCAGTGAATTAAGAAGGATGGGGATTTCATTTGTGCGCTGAGCAGTCCACTTAACTTTTCCAAATTGGAGGTCTAATCCAGGCGTGTCTGTATCTCCCACTGAATTCAGGAGTGCTGAGGTACCTCAGAAAGACTGAATGGATTTCTATGCCTGTATCTCTTACCTTAAGTTCTGATTTATGTTGGAATGATGCTGAACTGAAATAACACAAAGTTCAATACATCAGAAATTGGGAGATGCTTGGTCAGTGGGCCATAGAGGAGAAGGAAGTCAAGTAAAAGAGGCTGAGCACTAGAATTACTGTGATTTTTCTAAAGCTTATTTACTAATCAGGAAAGCTTCTAATTTATGTAAATCTTCTTCATTGAGACCTATTTCTAAAAATCCAGAATCTGTGTGACAAATAAAGTAACTCTTGAAAATTTCCCCGTTTTGGGACAGTGCCCTGTGCATGCTGTGTGTCTGCTTGACATCACAGAACCAAGAAGATTTATTTGGATTTTGGCCAGATTTTCCTTCTAAGGCATGTAAGCTGTTTGGGAAAAAGCCCTGGCAATCTGATCATCTTCAGTGCCATCTGGTGGGCGGCATTCTGGAGTGTAGCAGGACAAAAAACTTGTCACATTTGAGCCATGAACATTACTGGATAAAAATTTCCAAAGCAGTGCTTTCGTGATCCCTTAAGCTGCCATTCCCAAAATAATCAGATGGTTAACTAAGCACAGGATCATTGTACCTGAAGTGCCCAGATTGGAGTTGGTGCAGGAATGCACATCTGGGTGTCTGTGCTCCCATCAGAGAACCATGTGTGGTTCTAAAAATTAGACCTTCAGTAAAAACAGCACCTTCTCTGCTGAAAATATTTCCCTGGAAGTTTTGCCTAGGCTGTGTAATAATCAAAATATTGATGCATCCCTGCCCAGGCTTGCAGGTATGGACACGTCCAACACCTGGAGCACCTCCTGTTCTACGGCGCCGACATGTGCGCGCAGAACGCCTCGGGGAACACGGCCCTGCACATCTGTGCCCTCTACAACCAGGTGAGAGCCCCTGCCCTGTCACCGAGCCCTGCTGGCCCCCTGCAGGAGCAGAAATGTCCCCTGCAGCAGCTGGGAGCTCACAGAATTCTGCCATGGGTCGGCTTGGAAGGGAACTTGAAGGTCATCCAGTTACCAGTCTCCATCTGCTACACCTTGTTGCTCCAATCCTTGTCCAACCTAGCCTTGAACATTCCAGGATGGGCAATCCACAGCTTCCCCATGGCCTCTCCTCCCTTTCTAGGAATGAGCCATCCACAGTTTCCCCATGGCCTCACCTCCTTTTCCAGGGATGAGCCATCCACAACTTCCCTGGGGCCTCACCACACTCTCAAGGAGGAATTCTTTCCCAATATCTGATCTAAACATGCTCTCTTTCAATTTGAACCCTTTCCCCTTCATCCTATCATTACATTATTTTATACGCAATGAAGTGGTTCAGGTTTTGAAAAGTGATCTTAGAAACTGGAAAGAATTAAAATTATTTTATTGGTGCTTCACTGGCTACAGATAAGGCTGCTGATTGTAGATAGCAGGAGTATGGATATTAGGAAATAAAACATTATGCTTTAGCAGTTTTTTGGGTTTGGTTAATATCTAAATATTTGTTTCCTGTACAGAATTTATTGCTGTTATTCTATAATTTAATTCAGAATTAAATAAGAAAGAATTGTAAAATGTGTGAAAATGTCTCTATGCAGAAGATAGTGGATTCTTTGCTGTTTACAATCTGCGTAGTCATTTACAAGTAGTAGAACCTTTTGATTTGATAGCATTTTATACTCTCTTTGCAGGAATGGGATGGGGAGGTGATGAGTTTTACAATTGTGTTAAAATTCAGCACATAAAATATTACATCGAATTTAAAAAGCATAAGATGTGACTGTAAACAGTGAAACATCTGTTAAAGCATCTGCTTCTTAATTAATTACCATCTTATTTTTTTTCCTAAAGTCTTGTCAAGATAGATTCCTCAATTAGGTCTAAAATACCCTCAGATTAAAATAAATAAATAAAAATTTAGGGATAATCTGACATTTTTCAAGACCATACACTTTTAGCAAAGGTTATCAGTATGAGTGGGAATTAGAATAATCCTGCAGAATGACAGTGTTTTTCATGCAGGCATGTGTTTTCCTGACCTCAGTGGAAGAAGTTGTTCTGCAGGAGACTTAGAGATTCTAATTGAAACTGCATCTACAAATTTTCGAATATTTACACAGTCACTAAGCTTGACTTGGTGAATGGAACTTTAACATCTTCTGCCTGCACCGTTGTCCTTCTGTTTTTCTTCATCCAGCCTGTGTGGAAATACAGTTTCCGTCGGGGTGCTGTGAACCTTAACCTGTGCTGATTTTGACAGTGGCTTGTGTCTTTTTTTTTAATGAAAAGTTGTTATTGGTTCATGTGGAAGGAACGGTGCTGCCTTTTCCAGCTGCAGAGGATGGGAAGGACAGCAGTATCCTTGTTACCTCCAGATTCCTGTAGATGGAGTCGTTACCCCCTTGATCTTCCCTTTTACTTTTCCCGGGGGAATTTTCTGGGCTTACTTTCTGAAGTTGGTAAATTTGTTTTCCTGGGTGTTGGTGAAGTCCTGATCTGAATAAACTCTTGGTTCTGAAAGTTATTCCATGGCCATGCAGTAAGTCTGTTTTCTCCTGGGATGAAATGTGCCCTCTCTCATTGGGAGGATTGGATCTGAGATGAAAGCTGTCGTAGTATTAAAATTGAATAGAATCTGACAGATGGGAAGGAAACAAAAAGGAGCAAAAGTGAAGTTAAGAATGTTTCTGTTTGTTTCAAAAGACTAAAAATAAACAAACAAACGCAGTACTTAACCCAAATAAATTTTCCCGTTTTTTTTTTTTAATGTTGAACAACTCTTTGACGGCTTTTGGCAAAACTTTTCTAATCACAACCATTTAGTTAATAAATCCCTTTGCATGTTTTTTTTACACTGAAGACATCTCAGTTAAATTTGTAGAGTGATTTTAAATGTATAATTCTTTCAGTGTTGTAATGTTGGATGATTTATTTTGATAAACAAATGATTAATCACCCAATAAATACAGTATGTTTTTCAATATAATTATTTATATCCTCAAGTTCTTGATTAAAATTGGGCATTGATCAATTGTTTAGAGACAGGAAGAATGCAATTAAAGTGCAGATTGCAGTGCAAGCAAGTGAGACTATCTCAGTTAATTGCATATCATTAAAAATTATAATCTAAGAGATAATTGTTAATTTACCATCTTGATCTATTCTGTTGTTTTTCAGTTGAGGAAAAGGTAGGATAACCTCCTTTCCAGGTACACTTAAGGTAACCCTGTGATGGGGAAACTTAATGAGACCAAGAATCCACTGTGGGAAATTAGAAAACACAGTGACAGAAATGACTTTCAATCATAACTTCTGCAAATTAACCTGTGACTCAGAGTCTGGTAAATAAGCTTCATTTCTGTCACTAAAATACCTGAATTGTGCACTTGTCTTCTCTGGCTGCACATTTACTGTTCAAAGTGAAAGGTAGCACATCCAAATACCTCATTAGGTAGAACTGTGTAGCACAACATATCAAAACAATCCTGAAAGCACAGAAGAATTAAGAACAGTGTTTATGATAAGGGAATATAAAACCCTTTTGAAATGTGGATTGATTTGCATAAGACCCTAAGATAAACATTAAAGATGATGAGTAAGAAACAGAGTCCATATAGGAATCATCAAAAAATTCTGAGAATCCACCTAGAACCTCCAAGAATTTCTGCCAGATTGTGGTCAGTCATATTTAGCAGCCATGGAGAGAAATGATTTAGCCAATACACTGTATTGGCCAAAATAAATTTTTCCTAAGGGATTTCCTTTGCAGGTTTTCTCAGTTTGGAGAGTCTGAAGCCAAATTTTTGTCCTTGTACTGTAACTGTTAGCATTTTTTAGGAGAAAAGAGAGGCAACAAGTCTGGTCAGTGCAGTATGTATAGACAGATCAAATAATTTCATGTGTACTAAAAAAAAAAACAAAAAACATTTAATATTGAGGATAGGTTGGAAAAAAATCTCCAACAAGATAAGTGGAAAAACTGCTTTGCCTAATTTTTAGCAGGAGGGAAGGATATAATTCATTCTAGTTCTGTGAACAGTACTTTTTTTCATACAAAATAGGCAAAAAAACACATGGCAGTCAAATTTGCATAAAATCTGATTTGTCAAATATGGAACTTTGTCAGTACAGTTGCCTAAAAATGTAATAAAGTGTTTACTTCTTGCATTCCTACCTGATTCTTTACATTTGCCTAATGTCTCTAATACACCTGAAGCCCTGTCATTTTTTAAATGCTATTTTAACAATTAAAGTTCTCAGATCATTTATTTGGTTTATTTTTTTAATCATGAAAATACAGAACAGTGCCTCATAACCTCTTAGCCGTCACAATCTCCTTAGTGCCAAAGGAGCCTTATGAACAGTTTTCCTTTTCCATCACTTTCAGGAGAGCTGTGCAAGGGTGCTGTTGTTCCGGGGAGCCAACAAGGAGATCAAGAATTATAACAGCCAGTCTCCATTTCAGGTAAGAAAGGAAATACCTCTTGGTTCTGAAATACTGGGAAGAAAATATCATGTGAATTTGGGTTTGAGGAGAAGTCACACCGTACCAGGAGGAACACAGATGTGGAGTGAGTGAGTGAAAACTTCTTATTTTATCTAACTCACTAAGTGAAGATGTCCTGGAATAATTAGGAATGAGAGGGAAGCACTCTCTGGTGGCACTGTTAATGAATCTGAGAATTCTGTAAGCTGTTGGTGACAAAAGATGAAATCCTTGGTGTTCTGCAGTCAGAAGTGCCTTGCTCTGTGCTGATCTCCAGTCCCATGTAAGACAGATCCAAGATCCATGTAAGAATGATCCAAGGATTGTCTGGGTTCCTTGGTTTGCTTGGCCCCTCTTGATTCAGCCAAAAAGAAGATCTTCCTTCCTTGGGTATGAGGCCAAAGATCTGGGCTAAGTTTCAGGGATGGGATTGTTTTAATGCACCATCAGTGTTAGTGCCGTCTGTTATCTCCAAAAGAAAATGGAAGTCTTGCTTTGGATTAGTCAAAATTTTGTGCCCATTTTCTGATATGAGAGCACTTTCAGTAAGCTTAATTAGAAATCCAAATGGAAGAGAATTGTTTGTCCAAAGGGTTGTCAGGTATGGCTGACAACCTCAAGCCCTTATTTCTGAAGCAGGCTTAATTAGCCTGAATGTCAGAGAAACATTCTTAATGCAAAGTGACAAGTGATAAATAGGGATGGAAACTGTAATATTTAAAAGAAAAAAACAAACCCAAAACAAACCAGAAGAATTTTTTTCAAGTTACAAAAATCAGAGCTTCTGGAAGAATGATGGCACAATGCCACTAACAGGAACTCTGCTGTGGTGAAACAGGAGGACACCATTTCCCCAAACCAAGGAGTTTTTCAACTAAAGGAAATCCTGATTTTTCTTTCTTTGGTGTGCGTTCCCCATTACATTTTTTACCCACTTTGGATAATGCTGACATAGGATTCAAGGCCCAGTGCTTTGACAAGTGAAACAGTTGGAATTTTTGCTGGATCCATGTGGGTCTCTGAGTTAACTCCTCTAGGTTTACGTGTAGTTATGGGGCTTTCAAAAAAAACTCAGCCAAATATTTCTGTATCAGTTTAATTCCCTCCATATTTTGAAGGTTTTCTGGGCCTAAGTTGTGCATCTCAAGAGCTTTAGAGTTCTGCTTGCAAATCCCAGCCAGATTGTTGTTTACTTTTGGGACCATTTTCCTCAAACTGGGGAAACGGTGCATAAATAATTTAATTTTAGGCACCATTTTCAGACTGCTAATAATTTTCCATCTAAATACATGCTAAGCACAAATTCATTAAGTACTGGCTAATACTTTTCTCTGCACCTCAGAATTATGAAGTGATCAAAAAATGGAGCTAGAGAAAACCCTAATTATGGGAGGGATGTGTTCCAGGGTTATCTCTTGGATTAGATTATTTTGTTACTTGATGTCTTTGAGGTTACCGTTCCTTTTTGATTTAGGATTTTGAGGGGAGGGTAAATTTCACACAGAAGGGTTTCCATTTGTCTTTCTCTTTATGCTGACTGCTCCAACATTCTTGTTTTTACTCTTAGAACAAAAAGGTGTAGGGAATGTAGAAAAAGTTCTGTTTTATCTGGAGTGAGTAGAGGAAACCCCGATGCCAGCACTGCAATAAGCAGCCTTAGAATTAATTCTTTGCCATCTGTCTGTTGCTGACCCAGTCGATCAAACAGCACAAGTGGAGCTGTTATAAAATTATGCAGAATCCCCTTGAGTTAATAGGATTTTGCATACTAAAAATGTTAGCTCATGTAATCAGCAGGCAGGAACATCAAGGCATCTCATATGTACACAATGAGAGTGGTTGTAGCTGCAGCATCTATTCCTTTGAGTCACCTCCATTATGTCCTTTTCTCAGCAACCTTAAAACGATGATTCTTTGGAGTTGCTGCTTGGAAAATTGATGATATGAAATCTGTGCTGTTCCGTAAAAAACAACGAGTTCCAGACATGGAGAAATGTGTGTGCTGTTTTCAAGACCTGCCAAGGCTTTGTTTCTTTTGATGAAAATGAGTGGCAGAGTTTATATCAGGCATCAGTGTCCAATGAATGTGGTGCAGTTTTGCCACCAAAAGAATAAATGTGCACGTGCTCACATCTCACCAAATCACTGGGCTTGTTAAAGCAAGCGTAAGTATACCAGATTGCAGAAAGGAAAACTAATCTGGGCTGAATTCTGTGCTACTTAATTCAGAGATCTCACACTGTGCCCACCTGGGATCTGGGTGTCCTTTTTGCCTTTTCAATGTCCAGCAGAGTTAATGTTGGAATGGCATTGCCAGGTGCCGAGGACACAGAAAAGCTTGGCTGTATTTTCCAGTTAAACATCAAACCCTGCAGTAACTGCCTTTGCAGATAAGTGTTTCACCCTGACCCAGTCCTGGGGTGTATCTAGTCAGCAGTCAGTGTTGGGTACAGCTGATGTCACCCCTTGCTGAAAGTCTGCAGAACGTGGGGTCAGCAGAAATTTTCTTGTATTTTATATTTAGCAATTAGAGGTGAGATGAAACCTGTGCCACATCATTATAATATATTGCTAGTTCTGTTTATTAATCACTTACTCAGCCCATCTTGGCTGGGCCATCTAAAACACTTCACATGCTATTTATTAGTTTTAATTTTATTAATAAAACCTCCAGAAATACCCTTTCAGAAAAGTCATGGTATCCCATCACTGTCCACATCTACTTGGTTTTCCACACATTTCTTGTGCTTCTAGGTTAATGTGAAATAACCCCATTGACTATCTAGCAAATATAGTCCAACAGCTATGAAATCTGAGTTTGGCAGGGTTTACAAGCTGTTGAAACAAAGTGCAAGTTAAAATGAACATACACCTTGTTTATAGCGTCTTTCCTCTTTTAGTGATCATCAGCTCCATATGAATAATTCAAATGGGCAATAAAGCACTATTTTAGCTAATGGTGCTAATAATTAGTCATTGTTTTTAGAACAAACGTGTTGGAATATACAGAACAGCTATTCTGAGGCATTTAGTGCCACCTTTTCATGGCAGAGTTGTACCTGAGAAGGTTTGTGTCTCAGATGTCCCTTGTGATTGGCCTTTGCTGTCCTAGACCAGCCTAGATAATCCATGTGCTACATCCCATGAATTGCAGGAGGAGCAGCAGTCTTCCAGCTGCACTGCAGGTAGAATTGCTCCTTTCACTGTGTTGGCCCTGCCTCTATTTTCAGTTGCTCACAATATTTTTTTTGCCAGATTGGAGTAATTTGAACTGAAATTTTCCATGCCTGGCATCTCTGTTGTTCAGAAAAACAAAATGATTCAGCTCTTTTGGAGTCTGGGCAAGGGAAAACATGTGTTGTTTTTCTCACACTGAAAAAGTCTGCTGACCCACCCCTCCTTGTCCTCTCTCCCCCGTTGTGTTATGTTGTCTAGTTATGGTGTTTAGTTTTTGTTTTATCTAATTGCCCTGTGTGCTGATCTCCACATTAACAACCTGGCGGTAGGAACTGGTTTCCAGCCTGACTCAGACACAGGGGCTCCAAAACCAGGAGTAGGAACTAAACCCGTGGATTTGGAAGCTGAGCTGGCTGGGGGGAACACAGACACAACTGAGCATAGCCAGCACCTCACTAGAACGGCTTCCCAGAGCCCAGTTTAGATTTAGGTTATTGGCATTTTTAATTTGCCTCTTTTGGATGAAATTTACGAGCAAAGGAGGAGAAGTTCTTCTCAGGTATTTATTTTTTTTGTCTCTGGCTTTTTTTTCTTTTTTTTTTAAAGGGTTTGAAAGCTAATTTTAAACCGAAAATCTCTATCAGGTGCCTCAGAAAGGCATCTTCACAAATATAAAATAATGCCTCCCGTCATGATGTTAAAATATGGAACCATTGTTTTCATGGAGCATATGAATTACAGAAAGACTTTGCTTTTTCCATGTATTTATTTCCATCCTAATTCCTTTCTTGAAGCACCTGTGTGAACAATGAATCACTGAATATTGGGTATAGTTGGCAAAAAATACAGCTATGAGCTCATGATGCATTCTGCCTTTAGTCAGACTTCAAGCTTTTTCCAGCTTTTCCCCTGATTTCAGTTAAACAATGGAACTTATTCATACTTTAAAAAAATTAAAATCTATACAAGTGACCATTCCAGAACAAACTATGGATTTTTCCTTTAAAAAATCAAAAACGTACACAAGTCTGTATATATGTAGGCACACTCAGCACGATTTCTTAAAAAGATGTAATTAAATTAAAATAATAATAATTAAAAGGAAAGGGAATAACTAAAAGGGGAGAAATTGATCTTGGGGGAAGTGGTGGAAAATTAAATATTCCTGAGAACATTAGGAGATACAGGAGGAGAACAATATATATGGATACAGAATGGAGTTAAATTGATTCTTCCTGTCTCAAGGATGGTTTTCTTAGTGCTGGCTGGTCCCTCCTGACCTTTGTTTTAACCCTGTCATTTTTCAGAAAAGCAGCCAAATGGAAGTAAAGCAGTAAAGCATAAAAGAATGAAATTATATGAATACCTTTTATTGAGAAAGGCAAAATATTGCCACGCTTGGAGATACTATAAATACTTAACTGCAGGATGTGTCTTCTTCTTTTTTTTACCAAAAGCAAACTTATGGAGGAGTCTCCGTGGGCCCATCTGTTGTGTTGTGTTCCATGTAAATGATCCAAGACCCCTTTTTTCCCCTTCTCCCCATTCTCTCCATGCTCAGACCTGGCTGTCCAGCTGACATGCCTCAGGTGTTGCCACAGGCAGTCAAATTTCTCTGGAAAAAGTGGACTCTCTGAGGTAGTGAGAAGCCAATCTGTTTGTCCTTCCACCAGAAAAAAAGCTCAGAAGTCATAAAAGGGAACAAATTAAGCAAAGTAAATTGTAAGGGTCACTACCAGCTCTTGCCTTGAAGTGAGAAAGGCTTGAGTGTGATTCAGACACAATTAGTTGTCGTGGGTGAAGTTACAAGAAGCAGTGGGGATTTGTGTAGTCCTGATTTAAACCATGATCTTTTGAGATGTTAACACCATTTAGTTTGTCTGGGAGATAAAATAACCTGTGAGTGGGACTCATGGGCACTTCAGGCCTGCAGGAATGGATTCATGCTTGGAGCAAGGATGGTTGGGTGCTGTGTGGCGTCTTCTCTTGCTTTTGCATTTCAAAACAGGCTACTCAGCATTATCTTCTGGCTATATCCAAGCTCTTGCTTCTTATAAAAATGTAGGATCTGTGCCTGTAGGACAGACTTAACATCTTCCACTGCCATTTGGAGGGAGCATTCCTGGCATGCAGTTGGCAATCCCATCTCCATCAGAGTGTGTTATTGGCATGGACTGTTGCTAGACTGCTGTTTCCAAAGGTTTTATTGTAGTTAACCCACAGAGTTTGGAATGGAGCCACCAAATGTATTAGGTAAAATAATCACTGTGTCTTATTCACCGATGCATTTTATCCCAAGGGCTTTCCAAAAGGATTTCCAGCCATTTGGCTTAGCAATTGAAGCAGCACTATGTTATTAAGTGTTTGCAAAACTGAATCCCCGAAAGTTTCTGCTGTGAAATAGTGGGAAGTGTCTGTCTGCTGTGAGTAGGAAGACTTTTTTCATGAAAGTGTTTGAGGAAGAAGCTGCTAATGTGGTGGGTTTTGGCTTTTCCATGAGGTAAGGCTGCCTGGAGAGGTAGAAGATTTCACCCTACAGAAGCACAGACCTGCAAACCCTTGAGCTGAATTCTCTGCAGAGCCCAGCATTTCCTGTAGTGCCAAGGAAAACAAAACCTGGCAAATAGCACACATTCTCAGACTTTTTCTAGGAGAGTTCAGCTGGAGAAGATTGCATTTCATGGCTTTTTGATCTAGCATATTATTGGAGGGGCCGAAGAAAATTAAGTCAATTTTGTTGCTGGCTGTGTCTTATCTGATTCATCTTATGCTGCAACCTGGCTTTATCTGCTTTCAGTAAATACTCCTTTGGAACCGCTGCTCGCCCATGTAGCAGTAATAAGGATTATGTAATAACTGGCTTTTGATGGCTCTTTCCAGCTTGAGCTAGATTTTCCTGTGGAATGACTCTGTAATTGTAAATGTGTGTGTGTGTATCACACTTGGCTCTTTCTGCTTTGTTTTAATTAATAAAACATGAGTGTTGACAAACGCATCTTGCTTGAGGATAATTTGCTGGGTGGCATTTCAACAGAGAAGCAGGAAGACGATGGGAGGCTTTTTCCTCTACTTTTAAAATATATAGAAACATAAAATTTCTCAGTAGATGCGGTGACCATAGAGGAGGCTCAATACAAACTGTACAAAGTAGGATAACTTAAAAATCTGAGTTACTTCTCCTTGCAAGAAACAGGAGGAGATAAAAGAACGTCGTGGAGCAGTGAAGTTGTGCCTGGGATGGATTTGCCTGCATGTTCCTTTTTAGGCTTCCTGACATGTTTCCTTGTAACTCTGCTCGACTTGCTGGTGCATTCAGTTCAACACTTCCTGTCAAGCTTGTTCTTGCATAACAACGACTCCTTTTGTCCTAGGAGTTAAGTTTGCATTTCAAAGCCTAGAGGGGAGATGATTTAGAAGTGATTTGCTCCCATGTTGTGAGGAAAGGACTTATATTTTTTATCTTGGTGTCCACACAGGCTTAGTTTAATCTGGAGGTATTCGGCCATGGCTAATTCATGAGTAAGAGTGGCTAGGTTTTAAGAACGCAGCTTTGTGTGTTCGTGAAAGGACAGTGGAGAATAAAACACAGGTTCTGCCTTGTGAACCTTAGTAAGGAGGACAAGAAAATGAACAAAGGTGCCTGCAGGCATTTTAGGTGCTGTCCAGTCCTGCTAAGACAGCGCTACAGGACCTAAAAGAGACAGAAAAGAGGTCATTCAGAGTGATTGCCTTCCCCATATTCTGACTGGAATTAGCTAAGTTCTGGCACAGCTTCGTGGCTACGGAGTGAATTTCAGAAGACCCAGGGGGGCCATCGAATCCCTTGCAAGCAAACCCAGCATTTTAGCAAGGAAAATGTGCCAGCACTGTTATGCTTGCAGAGTACTTTTTTTGATAAATCCAGCTGTATTTGGCTGCACGTTGTTGTGTGTTTGCTTGTTTTTAAAATATTAATTGGCGAAAAGTATTTAGGGTAAAATCTCAGTTGCTTTGAAGTGGATGAAATCCCTCTGATTTCGCTGGGGTGAAAGTGTGTTTCTCATGCTTGAGACAGTTCCAAAGCCATACTGTCAACTCTTCCTATAAAATGTATTCTGCTGAATATGATTATTTTTAATTAACATTTCCTGTTCCTGTTTAATTAACATTTTTTGTACAGCACTGTTCTTTTAAGTTGTACAGAATCGCACAGTGCATTGCCATGAATAACTTGGGTTATGCAAAGTCTTTGGTGCTAAGAGTTAATTTGCTGCAGCTGAATAGAAGACGCTGTGTTTTCTGAGGGCAAGCTTGGGAAGAGTTTTGGGAGGCAAAAGCAGTGCTTGGGAGGCTGTGGTTGTAAATTTTCTTCCTGAGTGTGGGATATTGTTGCATTTCCTACAGCAGAAGTGCCTTTGTCTTCACCCAGCTGGGACACTGACCTTGTCCCACTCATCGTGGGATGCTTCCCATGCGCCTGAGGCCTCCAAGGGTGTGAAGAACGCTTGGATCTTGGAGCTTGAAAACCTAGACTTTGATTACTATTAAAAACAGCCTGAGTAGCAGTGTGAGGTGGTCCTCACCAGGGAAGCCTGGGATTGCTCAGAGGGTTACGTAAGCGGAGCTGTCGTTTGGAAAAGCGGGAATACTTTGCCCTCAATACCGAGGTGAAGCCGCTCGTGGCGAGCTTTTGTTTAAACAGTGCTGAAATGATCCAGGGAATGCTGAGGAGCCTCATAGAAATATTGGCCCTCTCCCCATAATTTATATTTTCAGATGCTAAAACTAGTTGTTGAGCAAATGTAAGGTGCCTATTTTAGGATGCTGCATGTCAATATCTGACTACAGATGGCTCCGTGAATCATAGTTGGAAGAAGGGAAATGTTAGACACTAAGATATTGTTGCTAAGAGATTTTAGTACACAGTATGCTAACATGTGCTGGCAAATTTGGGAACAGTAGCAGCAGAATGCTCTTGGAGGAAAAAAAAATTCAGTGGTGAAGAAACTGTCTTCAAAGGACTATTTAAAGGATACTAACATTATTGTGCTTTGTTGTATCGAGACCTGACGAAGATGAAATTGTCTTTCAAGCAGATAATAGACAGAAAACATCCAAAAGGTAAAGCTAATCCTGCTTCCAATGAAATAAAAAGTGGATATTGGAAACAAAAAGAAAAAAAATTACTTTGGGGTTTGAATGAATCAAATGTCAAGGTTAAAGTTGGTGGTTGCTAATATTTTGCCATCTACTGGACATCGGATATATTAATATACCCAGTTAGTTACTTTCAAAATGCATAATATTGAGCTTGTATTACATTATATAATTAAAAATGTTAAGAGTTCTCTTCTGTCCAGGAAAGAAGCATGCAGGAAAATGCTGAATATGAATTTTTTACTTGTATTTCTTCATAACATTACTATAAAGTAATTTAGGAAAATTGTCAGCATTTTATTGTCCTGATAGAGAATGTGGGTTATTTCTGTAATTAATAGAAACCTTTTCTGGATATTATTTAAAGAAAACAAATTCAATTTTACTGCTTTTCTTTATTCTATTTTACCTTATTTCAGTGAGTTTTGCCAAAACTTGAAAATGTTACACCTGAAAGGAAACTTCAAATGGATAAAATTAATTCTGTTTTGTAAAATACAACCTTTCAGTTCTATTTTCAACAAAAACACTATTTTTTTTAATGTACAAAATACTGCACAACCATAAACTTTCTAAAGTAGTGATTTGCTTCTGACGTGTTTCTAAATAGATGTATTACATCTCAACTTCAGAATTGATTATTTTTTAATGACGTTTTGGAGTGTAAATGTGTGTCTCCATAATGCAAGCATATGTATCTCCTTGAGGTCATGTTTTATGTCATCCATATTCTATGTATTCAGCAGCTCTCTTAGATAAAGACAGGGAATTAGTGGTATTAATAGAATATTAATCAAGCATTTGGTTTTATTTCTTAATGAGGTGAACAAGAAGCTTCTGCTACTTTTATTTTGCTGTGTCGTAGCCTCAAAGTCAAAAATCAACTGCAATCCATGGAACTACAAAATGTGGGGTGAAACTTTGCCCTTTGATTTTTGCAAAGTACAGTAAGGAATTCATGATTGTCCCGCAGTTCTGTGTTAGTTTATATGGCTGTGGCAATTGTGTAGGATTTTCCAGCTGGTTCTCAGAGAGACCCATTTGGAATTCTTGGAGTTCTGATGGAAAACACCTGAGCTCTTCATTGTGATTTGAGCTCAGAACAGCGTTTGCCACATTGTCACATTTTGCTCAGGCATTACAAGGGAGTGCCTTTCCTAAGGAATCCGAGCTCCAGGTACTTGTGGTGCCCTTTGAATCGATCAACATCTCTTGGAGTGCAAGCTCCTGGAATTGCATAAGGAACCAGCAGCGGGTGATCGATACATTTCCATCCCACACCTATGGAAAAGGAATTTGGAACACAGATTGCTTCCTGCTTTTCCAAACTGAACTCCATCTGTCCCGCTGAGGAGAGTTATAAAATCTGCACGCTACATGAGAGCAGCTAATGCAGCTCCATTTGATGGGATTTGTTTGAGTCTGCTGAGAGTGCTGGGTGTTTTTGTGTCACCATTTATCAGGGATGGAGCCTCCCGCTGCCGTGTCCTACACAGACACACATGGGAACAGGGTCTTGGTACCTAACAACCTAAATTTAACTTCCTAATGTCCTTGAGGGTCACTGCTGTGGGCTTGATGGTGTGCTGCGAGCAAATTCAAAGTGGCTTTAGACTCCAAGTACCTCTTTGTTTTATTAGGGAGAGCAGAGGACACAGTAGAAAATAAATATGTTGAAGTTTAGCTACATTATATTTTCATAGCCCCACAGTAAACACCATTGGATTTTTGTATCAAATTAAAGAACTGTCAATCTCCAAATGCTATGGTTATTGAAATGTCATTGTATTTTTTTTCAATACTAAGCAAACACATCCTGATTATGATATGCGGAAGAGCATTTTTGAAAATCTTTTAATTAAGACCTTTCCTTCTAAATTCCCATGTGTTAATTCCTTGTGTGCCTCTGCTGGTACTGAATCCTGTTGTATGATGTCTGTGACTGCTTGAGTGGGGTTTTTTCATTGTTAAAATAATATAGTCCTTGGTGGAATGAGAAATAATTTATGATTTTGTGAACCTGTGGCTTAAGTGGAAGGCAGTTTCTGGAGTCTGATGTATACAGTGTCATTCACAGGGTTGTGTGACCTCTTTGTTGTAGTTCCCACTGAAGGTGGGAACCTGTAGGGAAGATTTACCTCAATGTCATGTGTGTCAACCTGCATTTGCACTGACATAATTCACATTTTGTGCTGGGCTGGAGTTACCTCCTTTAATGTACAGCACCATGCTGAACTTACTGCCAGTCCAAGCTTTCTGGAAAAGCCATCATTCAATAAGCCACTGCTTGCTGGCAAAGACAAGAGAAGGGTGAAGCATCAGCCCTGAAGGAAGGAATAATGAAAGGAATTTCATTCATTCCCTTTCCCTCAGGAAAGGGAAATTGTCTGGAAGAGAAGAGCAGGGGGAGAAAAAGCAGGTGGGGAGTGGTGCTGTTTTATGAGCTCACTGTGAGTGGCAGCTGCAGCCCTGCAGCTCCCTCTGCTCCCTCCAAAGGCTCTGCATTTCAGAGCTTTGGGTCTCTCAAACATGAGCATGTGCAGCAGAAATGCAGAAGCCTGGAATGAGTGGAACATAAATGGACTAAGAGGCTCCCTTCAGTCACACAGAGAAAGTTTATCCAAGTTCATTGTCTTGAGAGGGGTTTGTTTAAGAGTAGACATCTTCAGTTTCTGTCTTTTTTCTGTTGTTTCTCCTTGGGTAGAGCAGTTTGTTCCCAAGAGTGGTAATGTAATTTAACTGTGATGTTTGCCTTTCAGGGACTAGCCCATAAAGCTCTAAAATTGTATTTGTTAACAGGCTACAAAATCATGCTCTAATTTAATATAATCTCTACTTGTGATCCATTTCAAGAGCAGGATAAAATCAATTGTGAAAGGTTAGTGCCAGGTAAAGTGTAAATACAACTTGTAGTTTCCCAAAAGGAACAGAAAACTGCATTAATCCCCATAAAAAATGTGAATGCTTGAATGTAAGTAAATCGATATGTTTATAACTGCATTTATGTGGCTAAACAGAGAGATGGTGGTGAGTCAGTGCCACTTCTGTCTGATGCAGAGGCTGAAAACGCTCTGAAACCCTGGCACATTGAAACCTGTAGCAGGATGTCTGGCCAGTTTCGCTGTTTACACAAAGTACTTTTATTTGCCATTATTTAAACCAAGTGTCTTTGGGGAACACAATTCCGCAAAAGCAGAACTAACCTGATGTCTCAAATATTTAATTTCTGAATTGACTCCTGAAAGGCAACTTAAACAGTGCCTTTATCCAGCGGGAATGTTTCTGACTGCGAATATCGGAAAGCCGGGGGTGAGAAGGATCTGTCAGGACAAAGAGACCCAGTTGTGAAGGTGCCAGTGTTGAGGCTCCTTGCCCAGTTCTGGGATGCTCCCACCTCCTGCTTGCTCCTTCCCAGTCCCTGCCTTGCAGCTGCTTCATTCATTCAGGTTTGCACTCGGCTGAGCTGTCCCTTGGTTACCCCCGCAGCGACTCGCCAGCTGCCGACTGAACTCCTTCCTTTCCTCCCTTGGCTTGGCAGCACAGCATCTGGCACTGCCTGCCGTGGCAAACAGCAAGGCCCTGGAACCAGTTGCATCCTCTGAAAGAAACATCTGTCTGTGAGACAGCGAGTGAGACGCTGGGGTGTCTGTGACAGCTCTGCTTCTCCCGAGGCAGAGGAAGGATGTGTCAACACCACCTTTGTGGTCATGCTCCAGGTGACACACCCTGAGTGACAGCCAGCTCCCGGCTCTGCTCCAGTGAGTTGTTCACCCCGTGGCTCTGTGCTTCAGGGTGTCCCAGCTGGGACCTGTTTCGGGCACTCCATTAAGTTCTGTCATGCTGGAGACAGATCACTGTGGGAGTAGGAGGAGGTACCACTGTCCAGCTGCAAGGTTTTATCATGTCTTTTTGTTTTATATGAGTTGTCTCCTACTAAGATCCATCTTCCTGCTTAGCTTTACTCTCTGCTCGCTTCCCTGTGGCACACTTACCCAGGCCAGACATGTGCGTTATCAAAGGTAATTTGGTAATAATTAGGTGCCCATGTAAGCAGCCTTAGTGGGGTCAATTAAGCTTGGGAGGGAGCTGATAAGTGACTCACTTTGGTTACTGTCATTCAAATAAAATTGCCTCTAATACTGATTAAAAAAACCCCAACAAGATAATTTCTACTCTCTGTACAGTAGAATGTGGCAGGGCTCCCAACCAAATGTCTGCAGCAGACAAAGATCCTAGTTTGGGTTTAAAAGCGCTGAATTACTGAGTCAGGCTTTTTTGCTGGGCTCTGATTGACACCGTGCTGGGACCCTGCAGGTGAACTCTTTCTGATTCTGGATGCAAAGTAAAGACACCCTTTAAGAGCAGGGTAAAACAGCAAGCAGGTTTTAGTGGAAATTGTGTGTGAGTGATGTTTTTATTTTGTACAAGATGCAGAACTAGGTTTTATCAGGTTTGCAGAATAATGTGACTGAGGACATGCAGACTTTTGATGTAAGGTAAATGTCAAAAGGACGACATAAAAGGACATTTGCTGCAGGAATGAAAGAACCTGAATTATGGCAATACTGCTGCATATGCAGTTTTAGAAAAGCTGCAGTTTTTGAAGCTTCAGCATAACAGAGTCAGTAGATAGCCTCTAGTTGTAAAGTGCTACCTCCAGCCTTTCATGGAGATATTTCATGTCTGTAAACACGCACGTGATGCATTTTGATGACTGGAATCCAGTTCCTCCTGGAATTGGAAGCAAACTTTCGCTGCAGTTTTGCTGGCTGTGCTACTTTTTCATTGCCAAGAGGAGATGTCTTGTGATCAAAAGAAACCTCAAACAAAACCTTTCCTGCCATAACCTCTTCATTTTAAATCTAGCACTTGTCTACAGAACGTCCTGAAAAGCCAACTATGGTTATTTAAAACCATGTAAATCATGAAGAGAATCAAACTCTAGTATTTTCTGCCAAGGCACAACATTACTATTTTTTTCTAAAGTACAAAGAAATTTAGTACAAATATAGAACTTCATTTAGTCTCTGATTTAGGTTCTTGATCAAGGAGAGAATTTCCACCACCTCCATTTGGTTCCAGCTCTATATCTTGTAAAGACCATTCACTTGTCCTAATGCGTTCACATTTTTATTTTCATGTGAACTTGCTATAATTTTTGGTTTAAGACACATTTGAGTGGGAAAAGGGCTGAGGTTGCAGTGCTTTGTGGTTTGCAACTGTACAAATTGAATGAGTATGATTTTGTGTCTTTCTGATTTTGCTCTGACTTCGCTTGCTCCCACACATTTTACCCATCAAATTCAAGTGAAGTACATTGATGTTATACCAAGAAATATTTGTACTTTTAAACTCTTTCTTGCTTTCCTTAGATCTTAACATATCTTTCCTTCAGTTTGCTGTAAAGATTTTGCATACTGTTTTTAGCGCATCGAAGTGAATTAAATCAAGAAAAATGGTTCCTTGAGGTTGCTGAATCTACTGCTTGGTTCAGAAGCAAATACAGGAACAATTCCCTGTCAAGCTGTCTCTTAGTTATCTGCAGATATCTTTTTTCTTTTTTTTTTTTTTCCCAAGTAATAAAATGTGTTTATCACTTGAAGAGCATGTTTATACTTGAGGTTTAAAATCTGCTCGGTATCAAAAATTCTTTCATTTGAGTACTATGGCTGCTGTCTAGCAAGCTGCCTGTCACTGCTGAATTCTCCTTTGTTGGAATTTTACTGCTAATTAGGGGTAATATGAGGCAGAAGTCCTCAGAGCTGCACACAGATTTTGCTGTTATGAGCCTGGAGCCAGCCAGGCTGCAGAATTGGAAGTTAGAGAGAGAGGATCAGTACAGCTCTGCTGTTGCTTTCCTAGTGCTGTTTGCCAAGGAGAATCATGAGCTGCCCATTAGGGCTGCACAGAAGAGGCTGGGGGCCAGATTCTGCTGTGTTATCCATGCTGAGAAGCTGTTTCTCTCTGGAGGGGCTACTGGAATAAGGGTTGGCTCACCAGTGTTTAAAATAGTAATTTTCAGATGGGTGGTTTCAGATGGTGTTGAGGTGTCAGAGCATCAACCTGCTTGTCTCCAGCCTCCCTGATCACCAAATCCCAGAATAGTTTGGGCTGGGAGGGATCTTACTTCTTGCCATGGGAGATCCATGCCATGGGCAGGGTCACCTTCTACTATCCCAGGTTGCTCCAAGCCCCCTCCAACCTGGCCTTGGACACTGCCAGGGATGGGGCAGCCATGGCTTGGGTGTAAAGTCTTCAATTTCAGGGATTTCTGTGTTAGTTTGTTTTGGTTACTGGTGAATGAAATTGTCCATTCAATTTCTTAGGCTGAGTACAGAAATAAGATCTTATGCTTGTTACATTCAAAGATGCTGCTGACATTAACTGTACTTCATACACACCCCAAGACCATTTCAGCATTTTAATCTTCCTTTGCATCATTCTTCATACGTGAAGAGGCACAAACCAGCAAATAATTTTTGTGGTCATCAGGTCAGAAATTTGCATTGGGATTTTAATAATTTCTCACATCTGACTCTCTTGGATGTAGTCCTATATCCAAGAGAATCCTAATGCAAGATTTTTAATTTTTTTTTTTTTTACCTGCATCCTGTAGATGCAAAAATTTCTGTGAGAAAGGTGAGCCCAGTTTACGCCTTGCACATACATCAGGAAGGCCACATTTGAGAACAGGATCTGTCAGACCTGCAAAACAGGGCCAGAGAAGACAACTTTTTGATATTCAGGGCAAAAAGAGAAGAAGGGAGAAGTCAGCAATGGCAAAACTGAATTGCTTCCCTCATAACCATTGAAGATGTTTTTCTTTTTAAGTCCATTTAAATGAGAATTCAGATCTGTGTTCAACAACCAGGAAATAAATGAAAAAGAAAATTGTTATTTGAGAACTCGATGTATTTAGACATTTTAAACTCTATACATATGCATAAACTTCACCAGTCTCTCTCCTTCAGTGTGTTTTTTGGTGCCTTAGTGGTACCTGAATACTGATAGCTCTTGGTCCTGGTTCTTTCATGCACGTTGCATTTCAGCTCCTGTTTTTATTGCTCAGGTAAGGAGTGAGGCAGGAACTTTAATTAAAGGGAGATAATCTCTTCAGTGTGTCTCTCCTGCAGCATTCCCCACACACCCCTACGGCTCCCAGAGCTTTGGGGATGCTGTGCTCAATGCTCACCTCTGCCTTGCACTCCACCCCGCGCAGCCAGAGGCTGCTGCCATGCCAGCATTCCTGGGAAACGGGCAGCGGGGGCCGGGCAGTGCTCCTACAGACAGAGCAGCAGCTCATTTCTCCCTGGTGTTTTGGATATGTGCTGCAGGACAAAAGTAATAGAGTTACTCCACTTGGTGAAATGCAAATATGTTTGCCTGATGTTCGTCAGTGATGTCACATGCTTTCCTTCTTAGCGAGCGATGACAATGTATTAATTGTGCCTATTTTACAATCCTTTAGGTGGCTATAATAGCGGGAAACTTTGAGCTTGCTGAATACATCAAGAATCACAGGGAAGCTGATATTGGTAAGCAAAATATTTACAGACTCTGAAAATAAGTTTTGCTTGTTTGTGCCAGGATTTTGCAAAGATGTTAAAACTGATTCTTCGTGAGATACGGCCACGGGGCTGGTGACATTTCAGGGAGGTTTGAAAAGTAACTCCTTTAAAAAAATGCAGGTAGGAAAAAAGCTGAAAGGTTTTAAAAATATACTCTGAAAAGGAACATGTGATAAATGGTAGGTGCTTTCTAAGTATAAATCAGTTTGTAATAGACTAAATACACATCCACTTATTTGGAAGAGCCAGATTGGCTCTTGCAGGTTGTTTTGGCCTTGCCTGAAGCAGCTCTCAAATAGGAATAATTGATCAGAAGATCAAAATGGAGAAGGATGCTTCTCTACAACTAAATGAATATATGGCAGAAGCCATATCCATGAAAGCATTCCCTCTCACTGAGTTTGGTGGGATTAAGGGTAGTGACAGGCCTTAAGGGTCCCTAAGAAAAAAACCAACCAACTAGAGGCTCTTTCAAGATCTTTTTACATAGAGAGATTTGCCATTAAAATAAAAGCCAGTTTGATACAAGTGATGCCTGATGCAGTTTAATAAAATAGGTTAAAATGCTTTAATTCAAGTTAATTAAAGTTCCACAGAAACATCCTGAAGTTGAATAAAGAAAGGCATTTCTTTTGCAGCAGGAGGTTCTGTGTAGTCGCTGGCACTGATTTAACAGTGAGGCAAATCTCTCATTTCAGTATTTCATTTATATGGGAAATTAGGCCAGCTCACATGAAATATAAAACTAAGGATGTGGATTAAGGACTACTTTCCCTTTCCCTTCCTGATTGCGTGTGTCTGCAGGGATATGGTTGAAAATTCTGTGGTAATGTGAGTTCTTGTAGCATTTTCAGCTCTAGCAGTGTGCATTAAGAAAACTGAGGGCAAAATACATCAGAGTCAGAACTCTGCATAAAAGGTTTTTTTTCCCTGGGATAATAGGATAGTTCCATTCTATGTAAGATTCTTCATCTTTCTGTATTTATTAATAATCTGTAAAACACGAATTAAAAAATGAACATGTTCTTACTAGGTTGAGTATCTTATTGCTGTTTATATTTACATATGGATAATGCTTTTTTTTTTTTTGCTGACTTGTAGGATTTGGTGATTTCTAAAAAATGCTTAGAAAATACTTTCTATTCTCCAAATTTTTCTGATGTTTTCATTTCCAACACTGAAAAATAGAAATATTGGTACTTACGTTATTCAGTTGCAATTTTCGCAAGGTGGTGGATTGAGCATGACTGTTCAAATTAATAGATTTTTCTTAAAGAGTAAACATTATCTTATGTTATTTCCTCCCACCTAATTTAATTAAGCTGGTCTTTGGTTCTTTAAATTTTATTACTTATGAAAAATGAAGTTGTTGAAATATCCATTTTTGGAGTGCCTCCCAGTGGAAGAAAAAAAAAGAAGAGTAAATCAAAGAACCAAATCCTGAGCAGAAAACCTGAGAGCTGCTGTGATGATGAATGTGCATTTCAGCTTCAGCAAGTTGGCTTTTGCTTCTTGTGCTTGTCTGGTTATCCACTGTGTTCCTATAATTTTGGGTGTATTCCAGCATTTATCATTTGAGCAATGCACCTCCTTAGAGGCAGCAGAGGGGGAAGGAATAGTGAAGAGCTTGGGAAGTATCCTCAGGAGGTTGAGGACAATTCATACTATCAAGTCTCTTGAGAAACTTTTAATCACTCATTTCTAAGAAAGTGTATTTTTGGTTAGGTTCTGAATTTTGATACTGAACCAGTGCATTAAACCTTGGCATTATTTTAAGTTCATTTACTAATCCAAATCACTTTGCACTTTGTAATTATTTTAGACTGTACTTTAGAAGTAGAAAATTCTGATTTACAACCGAGCCACTAAATCTTTGTCCTACAGATCAAATCCCACCAAGACTTTTCTTCTTTCTTCTTTTAATTTAGATGTAAAACACTAACATCAGACAGATGTGAAAATTAGGCATATATAATATAAGCTTCTTTACAATAGTCATAAGATTTCCAGCTGTTCTGGAAAAATAAGAAAAATGTATAAAAAAATTAGTTTTAGAGCCAAAAAAAGGTGAGAATAATGTTCCATGGAATAGTGTGAACAAGCTTACAAGCTTATAAAGAAAAAAAAATGCAAGGGATTCCTGCAGCTTTAGTCCAATAAAATCTACCTGGCTGATTCTACCAGAATAGTTCTTATTCTAGGCTGGGATGAGGCAGCTCTGTAAGACTGAATCAAACAGAAAAGATAAAGGAATCTAAGGACAGAAAAAAAAAAAGTTACCCATAAGGGATTAAAAACAAGATCCAGATTTCATTGTATTTGTCTTTTATGAGGGAATCCCTTTTGTTTTCTTGGCAGATGTTTGAAAGGTGGATGGAAATTGCCATATCATTTAAAAAGTAATCCTATTTGAAACAAATTACAATAGTATTTTTCATAAAGCAAAAAACCCTATTACCATAAGGTACTTAGAAACTCGTTTTACAAGCAGTATGAAATGCTTAGTGTGGCTTCCCAGATTATTTCAGTTCATCATGCCCTCAAATTAGTTTTTTTTGAGGAATAATAACAGCACCAGAGTGGCTTATTTGAATTATTGGTTATTTTGGAAGTCTTTGGGACCCAGAAGTGTATCCCAGCTCAGTGACTGTTGTTGCATCTTCTTTTCTGCTTTGAGGAAGACCTTACACATACCCCTGATGTACAGCAGTTACACACCACTAAAAATAATTAATACTACTACTACAAATAATAATAGTGTCCCTTTTAAACTTTTTTTGTTTTTAACTAGCCGTAGCACATTTATAATTTATTCAACTTCATGCCTTTATTTATTGCAAACTAAGAGAAAGTAATGGATTAAAAGATGTGATGAATAGAAAAGTTAATCCCTGATTGTTTTCATCCAGCCTGCAGCTGTCTGTGAGTAAATGAGCACAGCAGATTTAGGAAGCATTTGCTGAACAGAATTTACTATGGCTTCTATAGGATGGAGGTACAAAACCCAATCATATATGTAAGAATTTTGAAGCTTTCCTTAGACACAGATATGCAGATATTAAGTATGTTGCAAGCTGATAATCCTTTGGCTTGGATAACCTATTTTTAAATCTCTCTTTTGCCTTGGTTCTTTGTGATGTGATGAATGTTCAGACGGACTAAATGACATGGGTTGTTCTTCTTCAAGTGAACAAGGTTTGTTTTCTATTGTGCATCTTGTCCTTCAGCAGCTCTGGAGCTAGGAGTGAGAGGATTCTTTTGTCTGGTTTTTTTGTTTGCTTTAGGAAAATGAAGCACGTTGAGCTGGTGTGCAAGTTTTTGGTAGTTGATTAGCAGACTAATACTTGGATACTGTTGCTAGGCTTCAAGTCAGAGTTCCTGTATTCCTCTATAATTATGCTGAGAGATGTGTGTGTGTGATGGTTTGTCTGTGCTTTCACATGGGTGTTTTTATTTTGATAATTTTGAAAATCTGTTAATACAGTCTGTAGATGTATTCCACAGAGAGAAATTGCTTTGAAATTAAACATTTTTCGAATATGAGTAAAAGTGTGGGTTTTTTAACTGGCATTGTGACTGCAAACATAAGAAACATGTATTTTATTGTAAAATAAGCAGAACAGGTATTTCAGAACACAAGAATATTAGCTGGTTTGTGGTAGAATTGCTTTTCTAAGTCATTTTCTTTAATTAGACAAGAGTGATTGAGGTCAGCAGTCTTGGTTTTTCAGCTGCAAGTGTTGCTATTAAACGCTGGCCAGCCCAAGGAATATTCTGTTTGTTTACTTATTTATTTGGGTTTGGGGAATGGTTCAGTAATTTTGATTTTCATCAATCAAATGCCTGCAGAATGCTCCTCAAGCTGGGGGAAATCAGATTGAGACAGATAACAGCAGAAAGAGGAAAAGGCAGCAAAGCAAAATGAAAATCTACAAAACTGTCGACAGCATGCAGTGACTTGTTCTATTTTTATCACTTGTTATTTAGTAGAAGCAAAAGGGACAGAAACATCTATTGTAGCCCTGTGCTGTTGTCATTTGGGAGTAACATTACCTGTTTCAAATGTTAGTGGATTTAAAGTGGAAAAAGGATGGTGTCTGTGTAATCCAGGTGGCAAAGCCACCAAGATGTGAATTTCCCACATTTTAAATGCACATTGTGTAGTAGGGTATCATAACCCTGTGTTCCTTTTGCAATTTCTTTCAAATACCTGTGCTAAACTAAAAATTATTTCCTGTTTCCGAAGAGAAAGACCCCTTTGCATTAATGATGTTTAGGCTGGGTTACAAGCAAATAAATACTAGTTAGTAAGAAATAAATGTGTTGCTATTATTTCTCTGTTTTCCCCCAAATGGTTGCAAGAAATAGAATTTCCTGTGCTCAGTCTTGCTATGTGTCAGCAAACAAATTGGAAAACTGGGAATTGTGTATTAATGTAATTACATACTGAAATGTAGGGCAGAGCTTGAAAAACTTACTGTGGTTTTCCTTTTCCCTTTGATCACAAGTTAGTTATTTCTGTGTGTGCACTGCTGCAAAATTGTACAGTAATTTGCTTTATTTCAAAGTTTAAACTTCATTTTCAGAAGCTGGTTGCTCTTGGCCTTTGAACTTGGGTGTATTCTGTGCAGATAACAAGGACTGCAGGCTGAGGCGTGGGGATTCTATGGTGTGTGGCCATTTCTGAGGCTTGCTTGGAATTCTGAGCAGGAAGGCGAGGACAGGGCTGATGCCATGTGTAAGAGCTGCTGTAAGCACAGCTGACTGCAGAATGCTCTGGCCTGCTTTTGGAAACCAGCCTGCAGTGTGTCCTTGCCACCTGCCAGGTGGGCAACGGCTGCCACAGCTACTCCTCCTAGGGTTTATTTTACAGACTGAACCAGAAGAGCCTGGCACTTGAGCCAAAAATAACCCACTGGAGGGATCCCAGACTGCCTCCAGTGCCCTTGAGCTAGTTTTGGTCTCAGGCAGAGCTCTGGGCTGAGCAGTGGCTACAGGTCATGCTGGCACATCCCTGCACATGCCTGGGAGGGTGGCAGAGGAAAGGAAGCAGGAGAATTTCTCTGTGTTTGAGCCTTGCCCTAGTTTTTACACCCAAATCCAAATGGCAGAAAGTGTTTCCAGGGCTTGTAGCTCCTGCCTTCCCCAAATCTGGCTTCCAGCCAGCTGCCAGTCCACTGGCTCCTCCTCAGCAGAAATGCCTCTCACCTTCTCTGTGCCCTCCAGGCTGGGACCATTGTATCCAGCTGTTGGAGCTGTGCTGCTTTCAGCAGCATTCCTGCCATTGGAGCTGTTTCCTCAGAGTGGGGTCAGAAACCTTTCCCAAGCCCTTCGAGGGTTTTGGCAGCTCTAAGACATGATCCTTTCATCAGGAGTGGCTTTTTTGCCTTTGATGTTTTTTTTTTTTAATTAGTTTTCACTGTCTTGGCCCCACTGAGGGGCAGTACAGGGAAGTAAAATCAGAGGCCATGTAAAGAACTAGCACAAGTCATGGGATTAAAAAAAGAAATAAAGCCATAAAAACACAAGTAGAAAAAGTGATTAAAAAGTGATTTGAGGATGCCAGGGACAGTGGCTCTGACAGGGACAAAAATGGACTGTACTTTTGTACATCAAACATGCTATCAAATCAATAAGTTTAATTTCTTGCTTTACAAAAACTAATTTAGTGGGTTGTACTGTCCTCAACATTCTGGCGGAGTCCATAAAAAGCAAATATTATTGAGGCCAAGGGTCAAGTTGGGAGCAGACAGCAGTGCAAGTACCCCAAACCCCTCAAATGCTGCAATTCTGAACTAATATTTCAGCCAAACTGGAGCTTCCAATCATGATTTTCAGTTACTGCCCATGAGTGAAATTCCCAGTGTTGTTCAGCCTGGTAGCCGGGTCCTTCTGACCTCTGTAGCTCCCCTTGGAGGCACTGGAAATTGTCAGCAGACGACCCACCCCTCAGGAGTCTGCTTTCTGATTCAGCCTGGTGTCTTTGGGACACAAGGGAAGCTGCTGGAATTAGTTGAGGAGTTGCATTTGGCTGAAGGGATGTAAAGAGAAAATAGTACTTTTGAGTTTTTCTCTGACCTGAGATTTGTTCAGTCACCTCTGATTCAGTTGTATAGGTCATAGATCACAAAACTGGAAGGGGTTTATGTGATCGTGCTGTCTGACCTTCTCACAGTGCAAATTACTGCTTTTATATTAATTAACTCCTGCTTGAACTGGGTTAGAACCAGGAAAAACATTTTGCCTTGTTAAAGACCTGCAATACTGTAAATGGGATTGAGAAAACTGTGTCCTGGTCCTGTGATCTGATGGGGCTGGATCCTTTTGTTTTAGTTGTTCTGGAGTTGATCACTCCTTCTTTGAACAGGCATATATTGTTTCTTAAATCACTCTGCAGCTGGACCCTGAGTGTGGCTGAGACTCCTCAACTGTGCTGCATCAGTGCCACATTTCCTTCCTGAGCAGCTCAGAGCTGAAATATTGGAGAGGAAAAACTCTGAGATTTAAATCAGATCTAGGAAACCACCACGTTTATGGTGGGATTTATCTCTACTGCAGTTTGATCAGCATTATCTGAGGCACCCTCTGCTAACTTTTCTCAGGCTCTGCTAAAATCAGTACCCCTAAATCTGCTGTAATTGTGCCTTTTTTAAAGAGGCTGTGCCCACTGGAAGTGTGATCTGTGCATTTCAATCATGATATTATATATATCTATATCAGTCTATCTATATATATATATCTAGGTCTCAGTGTAACAAAACAGGAGGGTTTGGATGGCCACACCAATTTTAGGATATTAGGAGACCAATGGTTGCTGAGATAAGGGATGGATCAATGCAGCTCTGAGATATCAGGCTGCCCAGTAAAGGATGCTACAAAAGGAAAAGTGTTTGAAGACCCTCCCAGAGAGTTCTAGTATTCCTCAAAAGTTAATGTGTTTTCTTTATATCGTTTTTTCCACACGAGCCTCAAGAGCTCTCTAAGATTGTGTCAAATGCCGTGCGGGATTTCTAACAGCGGAACAGCAGAGCCAGGTCAAAAATAGAGGAAGGACAAGTGGGGAAAGAGATGTGTGCAGGCTCCCAGGGCTTTCTATTCCTTCCATGTACAATGGTGAGAACACAGGAAAAAGAGATGAAAGCACATGAAATAAATGCTAGATAAAAAAAAGAAGGGAAAAAAAAAAAAAAAAAAAGAAAGGCAAAGTAGAGATTGTTAAAAATAGTCAGGAATGATTCCTGAAGAAAATTTCTGTGTTTCCCGAAGTAAATGCAGACATGAATTAAAAAACCCTAGCAAATAAACCCCTCACCAAAAAAACCCTCAAATCCCTCCCCAAATCCTCCTCCCAAAAAACCTCAAAAGGAAAAAGGGAAGAGGAAGAAAATAAAACCTCATGAAACTCTGAGTGTAATGTAGGTTCTTATGTTGAGCACTTCATTACAAACTTCTTTATGCACTCAATAATTTCCTTTCTGTAATTAGGCTAAAAGTAGACCACAAAGTTAGGACTGATGGCACAGGACTGGGCTTCTAACTTCGTGAGTATGTGGATTTTTATGTGCCATTGGGCCATCACTGCTTTATGGAAATGAATTAGATTCAACATAACTCATGTTTGGGAAAGGGAGAAACATCCATGGAATAATTTGATCTGGATGAGGAAAGCCTTCCAAATACAGATGTAATTTTATTAATTTTCCAATTGCATGGAACAGATATTTGTATTTAAAAAAACTATCCTATGAATATAAACCTAAGTATTTGCATGATTGCAAGGCTACTATCTCACTTTTAGAGTGGTTAAACAAAACTTGAAAAGGGTTAAGTTGGGCTATTCAATTGCTAATATTGGACTATATAATTACTAATCTGTTTATATTTATTTACATTACATTGACTCCCTCGCTTGCAACTCCTCTTTCTATTATGCTGAATTTATATTGCCATCATTTTAAACAGCTCAACATACCAGTTTTCAGTCAAACTCCATTATTTATAGAAATTCAGTTGATGTTATGTTTTCTGTTCAATATACAATAGTTTGACAATTTAAGAAGTGAAGCTTCACTGAAGAAATTTGTTTTAATGCCTTATGAATGCTGTGATTTTAATAACAAGGTACTACTGTCAGAACCTTTGTGAAAATTGATCTGGTAATATTCAGCCTCTTTAAAAGGAAATAGTATCATCCCAGAAGCCTGTTTGTTGTCAAATTATAGATGAGGTTTGATAAAGGGACAGGCTTTGGAGCGCAGAGCTTTGTAATGAGTGTAATATTTCACACTGTATTTCACACTGCTCACAATATTTCACGCTGGTGCTGTCACTCCATTTATATCTCAATCTGAGTCTTCCCCATGGAGCTCAGGGGAAGATGCAGCTCTTGCAGTCAAGGTCTTGTCACACTGGAAGACATTTTCAGAGTAAATACTTGGAGTATTTAAATCAGATCTACTTAAGATCTTGGATAGAGATTCCAGGGAATCCAAACCTAATGATGCTACTTGAACCTTTTCTGTCATTCCCTCTCCCTTTTAATGAGCTGGTGTTTGGAGATTTTTATTTCTCCAGTTTTATTTCATTGCTGGATGCCCTGCATGGCCTGGAAGACGTCATGATGTCCAACAAGGTTGTTTCCTTAGCAAATCTCCATTTTGCTTTGATTTTTTTTTTCACTTTTCCATTCTATGCATCTAGATAATTTTAGATTTTGAAGCCAAAAGTCTGTTTTCTCCTCCCTTTTCTAGGTGGTGGTACTGAAGCAATTGTTCAGAATTGTTCATAAAAGACAGAATTATGATGCCACCTTGATTCAGAAATAGTTGCAGAGTAAATGTTTTCCAGCCAAGTGGTTCTAGTTGGGTGAAATCTCTGCTGAATGAAAGCAACAAAAGATTTTTTGAGTTGAAGATTTACAACATTAAGATTGTATTATCTGTGTATGTGAAGGTATCTCTGGTTTCTGTTATATATTTCTGCTGACTCTAGAAGTCCAGATTTTGTTCCTCCTTTTATGTGTGATCTTACCAAAATCCCCATTACTTGATAAACTTCCATTCTCTCTGCATAATCTTTCACATTATAGCATTTTCATCTTGGGAAACAGCCTCTTACATCTCTTGGGAACATCTGAGGTAGCAAAATTTAACATGAATTCTGTGATGCATTTTCAGTTTTAAATGTGCTTCATCAAATCTGTAATTCAACACAGATTGGTTATTTATCCTGAAGAATTTATTTGTTGCTCCTGCAAAAAACCTCCCAAGTGCAGGCTTGCTGGTTTTAGTCCCTTTCCTTTCTTTTAGCTTCCCCCCCAGCCATGAGCACTCCTGGGCCTGCAGGCACCAGAGAATATTTGTAATTTGCCCTCAGGAATCATGACAGGCTAAAATTAATGTTTTCATGTGTGTTGCTTGTCCTCTTCCTGCATTTCCCACCAATGGGAAGCCCAATCCCTCTATTTGTCCAGATGTCTGGGGTCACACCTTGCAAGAAATCAAAAGAGAGAATTTTTGTGTTAGTTGAGATTTCTCCTTCTTTTGAGGGCTAAGCTTTTTATTTTGGGTCAAAGCCTGGCTTATCTTGCCAGCTTCATTACCACCCTTGAGAATGCCAGGTGCTAAAGAGCTCTATTTTTGCTGTGCAGATCAAGTGTGTCTGGTTTCTTGTGGCCTATTTTTACATAATTCTTCATTCCATGGCTTGGAAAAGCTGTGAAGGGAACGAAGAGATTGTAAATAGCTGGAGAAAACTGCTATGATATTATTGCAGGAAAATAAAGGGGAAGATCTGTCTGTGAGATTGCATTTCTTAGAGGGCATGGCATTAAAATTAAAGGCAGGAAATGATGCATACAAAAACAAATAGAATAACAAGTGGAATGGTACATTTTGTTAGCTATATTTCAGCAGTCAATTGACTATTTCCAGATAATTCCTTGACAAATGCCTTTGAATAAAGGATTCTCAAGTACCACTGGCTCAGAAATGCCCCCCCTTATCCACAGGTGTTCCAGGGCAATTTTATTTAGCACTCAGTATTAAGGAGTTACCTGATGCCTCTTTCTCCTTTCTCTACTCAAAGGGGTTGTGCTTAAACCCTGGGATTCCCTGTCTTAAAAATGAGCAGGGGGTAAGGATAGTGGAGAGGAGAGGAGAGGAGAGGAGAGGAGGGGAGAGGAGAGGAGAGGAGAGGAGATGCTCTGGCCCTTTGTGACCCACACGAGGACTCTGGCACTGACCTGGCTGCAGGGACAAGCACTGGGGTTATGCTCCATGGCACAGTTGATTTTCCTGAGATGGAAACCCAAAGAAACAGCAAAAAAACCACTTGCAGTGACCTGCAATGTAGCAAAAAGGCAAGAAAAGGTTCCTTGAGCTGGGAGCAAGAGAAAAAATTTGAGAGCAATAGCAGAAAGTTTTTACACGTGCTTGGAGGCAGCACCTGGGAGGCCACAGACGGGGACCCCTGAGCTTAGTTTTGGGCTGTGTTTAATTCCAAAAGCTTTCTAACAGGGAGGTTGTTGGAGTAGCCTGACAGCATCAGTATGGCTTGGAGAGTGCTTGGAATGAGGTCACTCTGTGATCAGCTGTAGCATCCAGAGCCTCTTATTCAGCACCTCACACTCAAATCCTGGATTGGATTTGTCTAACTACTAATTTCACCCCAAATAAAGATATTATCATTTTTCAGCTGGTCACATCTTCCTGTTTTGGATCTCTTTGCCATTTAATCTTGTTTTCTTTCCTGTTTCTTTCTTTTCTTGTCACCCTTCCTCATTTATCTTTCACTTCTGTCAGTGCCAGCTCTGTTCTGTTCTGTACCTCTGTGCTCTCCCAGTTCTTTGCTGGGTTATTCAGCTTCTGTTCCCCTGTAAGGTACAACCCTTTCTTGTGTCTGAGGAAGCTGCAATGATTCCTTGCATATGTTGATTTTTTGCTTCCCTCAAGCAATTCTTTACAAAACTGTAAGATAATTGGGATAAGGAAAATCATTCCCTTATCCTAAAAGAGAGCAAGGCTGAATTCCAGGCCTGTGCAGGGTAATCTTTGCCACCTTTTCAGAGCTTGACTGATCCAAAGCCAAAACTCTTTTTCTTTTACGAACACTTCTTTGATTGGATCCAGGAAGTTCCACATTTCACAAGGTCTGTGACGTTGAGATTGGAGTTTAGGAATTAAAAGCAGTTAAAAGTGATCCAAAGAGTATGGTGACTTTATTCCTTTCCTTTATTCTGTACTTAGAACAGAATATTTTTGGTCTTTTAATCCATTAGCATAACAGTGTTTATTCAGACATTTTCATAAGCAACAGTGGAACATTCTTACATGTGAAGTTTACCAAGAGAGACAAAAAAAAAAAAGGATATAATCTGATATTGTTTATTTCAACTAAATGAAAGCAAATTTCATTAGCTAGATTGCTAATATAGGACATGCTTTAGGTTTTTAATGCAGGACTGTATTTTCCTATTTGCCACCTTCTTGTGTGTGTGTGTGTGTGTGGTTTCATTGCTACTTTGGCTGTGCAAAGTGGGAGGACAGAAATTTTCTCCTGAGAGTGGGATCAGGAAGGTTTTCCCTTTCATCATCTTTCCCTGACAAGAACTGAAGCTTGAAACCACTCTACCTCCAAAGCCAGTGGAGCTTTCTCTCCACATGCCTGGACTGAAGGGTTTTTGTGGGGTTTTTCTTTTGAGTAAGAGAAGATCTAGTTGAGTCAAAATCCCTGTGGACTAACACCACTTCTCATCCTTCTGAGGAGTCCAGGCTCTTATCTTAGCAAATACATTTCAAAGTTATGTACCGGCAGAAATTTTATGCAGTTAAACATAATTTTTGGTGTGTCCAAGAGATTTGGAGGAAATAGTGCTTGGGAAGAACTTTTTGGTCAGATGGTAGACTTAACAGAATTTGGGATTTGTTTGTTGTTTTACATTTATTTTCTTATTTCTCAATAAGAAAAAACCCTCGCTGTGGAGTTATCCAAATACAGTTTGTGTTTGTGTCCACCCATGGCCGTGTCCAAATCACCAGATGCAGTTTGCTCTGAGCTGGCTGAGGAGGGAGAAAGTTCAAATGACAGGGGGAGTTTTTCTGGTGTCTAAACTCTGTTATGCAAGTGACAAATGGAGTTCTGCATTAAAGAAGTGTAAATCTGGATAAAGGCCACTGAAATTATTGCGGATTTAGGCTAGGGCCTTATCTTAGGGTGTGTTTGGGTTTCCTGGTGGAGAAGGAAAAACACAAAATCTTTTCTTTTTTTTTTTTTTTCCTGGCAGCTGCTGGGCTGTGTCCTATGCCATCTGAAAGATAACTGTGCAGATTTTAAAAATCTGCTTCTCTTCTAGTCTTCTGTCCAAGCAGGAAAAAATGGAGTAAGCTGGGTGTAAGGAGTTGGTTCAACTCATTTATATTTATTATTTGGTAACAGCATGTTCTTGACAGAGGAAGATGAGCTCTAATGGTCTCCTGATATCCAAATGCTGGTGCTGGTCTGGAGCTACATGTAAATCGAAATGTAAAATTGGGGGATTATTTCTGCCATAGCTGCTTTCTGAAGGAGCAAGTCACAATGACATAAGCTTTGTATCCAGTTTGCCTGTGTTACACCAGCATATGGCTCAGACACTTTGCTCCCATCCCCAACAAAACGGGCTCCAATTTTAGAATGTCCTTTACTGCATCTCCACTTCTTTTTTATTTTTTTAATACCTCAAGTTTTTTTAAAAAAATTCTTTATTTTCAGCATTTTAATAATCACGCTCAAGTCCATTAAGCTTTGCAGGAACTAGAAAGAAATAGGAAAACAATGAGTCATTAGAATACATAATGTGGAGGATTAAATTCCCCATTTTTGTTGAATTCCTTCCAGGCAATAAGGGAAGGCCAGGAAAGTATCATATCATGGTAAAGAAGTCTCAGAATTCTAGCAAGTTTTTTCTATTTTTTTTCTTTTTCCTAAAGTTTGACTTGGAGAATGCAAGGTCACCTCTGCTGAATGTCCTTTTTCAAATAGCTTTGGTGTTAAATATATATATATATGGTGTTAAATAACATTTTAGGGTAACTTACTCCTGATGTGGCAAGATAGGGATGGGTGGCTTTTACAGTCATCAAACCAGATCAGTCTTTTCTCATTAGATAAAGAATATTTTCTGCACAGCTGAATATCTTGTAATTACATAAAACACACAGAGTCAATATTTACATGTGTAAAAAATAAGGCAATTAGGGCTACCTTTTTGTGTTGTTTTATTTTCCCTGCAGACATGTTGAAAAAAATCAGTGTAATTAGCACTGACCCATATGAAGTTTGAAATGAAAGTCAGTTCTCTGTCTACTTATACTCAAGTTTTTTTTTCTTTTACTGCATGAAATTCAGGATAAGGTTGTTTTAGTTTAAATGTGAAGAGAGTTCTGAAGTATTTGCAAAATACTTGGGTACATATTTAATCTCCTTTATTTCTGGGATGCCACTCCTTTATATCCTGGGTCAGCAGTTGAAACAGAGGAGATTTTTAATTATTCAACCTAAATGAATAATCAGTTTAATTTTAAGGATGTGTTTACAATATGCCAGTGACAAAAATAGCTTATTGCAAAGGATTTTTTCAGTTGAACTGAAATTTAGGGGTAATTTTTGGCAAGGAAATACCTCCAGTCTGTGGAATATTTATTATATCTCTGTAGTGAAAGCATCATCAAATTAGAGGTTACATTCTGTGGGGATGTGCTTGGGCTTCCTGGGGAAAAGTGGAGATCTCTGTGGAAATCTTCCAAAAAGCCCCATGGCAGTTTTGGTCTGGATTACATGAACATTAAAAATATCTTGGTTACTTTCCATAAAGAAGGGCCCAGACCTGTTCTCTCTGTCATGGGCTCCTGTTTCCCTTGGCTGAGTGATGTCTGCTGCTGCAGAATCACTGCAGCACAGGGAATTTAACTCAAAAGGCAAATACAATTGAACTCACCAAATTCTTGCTGGAGCAATTTTTCATCACAAATTCTGTGTGTCGGAACACTTTTTTTCTCATTCTACCTGGAATGTCTGAAATTTAGGATTTCTTTTTTCTTTAGGCTTTCTGATAGGCAAATAAGCTTCTGAAAGGACTGCAAAAATATATAACCTTAATGGATTTTTTTTTGTTATCTGGAGTGAGGCCCATTTGATTTTTTTATTCATTATTTTACACTTTATAGTTTTATGGTTATGACAGGAATGTTTTCTGCTTTCTGTCATTTTGTAATTTCATGAAATCAGGTCTAGAGTAGCCAACTCCATCCAATTCCATTGAGTTGAAAACTTTTTTACTGTGGAAGATCTGTAGGGAAAAATGAAACTGTAATGGTTTTCCTTAAAACCAGTGGGGTTAAAACAATTAAATTCTGATAAAGAAAACATTAATGCATAGAATTTAAAACCACCTGAGTGTTTGCAACCACCTCCATCATAATAAATTCAGGCACATGGAAATACTTCATTATATAAAATTTATGGAGATTTTATGGAGAATTTATCCAGAGTAATTTGTGTGAACCTGCAAGAATTACGCATTCCTCTCCTGTTCACTTTAGTCTGTAAGTAATGGTGGATAATTTCAAAACAGCTGACTGGGATGGAGGCAAAAAATTAATTTATTCTTTCTGATCTTCATGTATATTCCTAAAGATAATAAAATAATTGCTGTAAATCGTGGCATAAGATATTTCCCATTAAATCTCAGTACTGAGAAGTAAGGTGGTGACAGCAACGACTTCTTCCCTCACTGGAGATTTTCTTGTATATGACTTTATTTTGAATGCCCAAAGTTTCACAAGTCAGGTAAAGAATGAAGAGGATTGTAGCCAGTGCTAGAATGATCACAGGATGATGATGATGATGATGATGATGATGATGATAATAATAATAATAATAATAATGATGATGATCCAGGCTTTCTCAGATGTGTGCCTAAGGACCCACCTTCATTGACAAGGAGTGAGAATCTGCTTGAATAAAAACTGAGCAAGTTGCTTTCCCAAGCATGGCCACAGGTCAATGCTTGTGCCACCAGGATGGAAAGAGGCCAATTCCCAGGCACAGCTGCTGGGATTGGGGTTGTAATGATTTGGCTGCTCCCACGGGAGGCCCCAGTCTTGTGGAGGAGTGTCAGGAGTTGTGAATGATTCTTGTTCTCAACTGCTTTCCCTTGATTTGCATTTGCTTCCGAGCTGCTTAACCACGGGTAGATTATTTCAATTTTCCTGGTGAATAATGCATGAGGGTGTATAAGTGGATGTTCCTTGGCTGAGTAGGCTGCAGATTAGAAGTGTCAGCTCCTTTGCAGCATTAATGTGCATTTCTTTCTCAGGTTAAAGCTGGAGAGAACCTAGATATGCTTTTTTTGGAGAACTCCTACAAGTGCCAAAATATTGGCAACATTTGCTTTTTCTCTTCTTTTCCCTTTGACTACCTGTTATTTGAATGAAAAAGCCAGTTGCCAATTTTCCAGCACAAGCTTATTTTCCTTGAGACTCCCCCTCAAGATTTCAATGCCACATTGTTGTACCTGCTGTTTGAGCTTCCTAGAAGCTATCAGGAACAGGTTTTTGTTTGTTTTTTTTAATTTTTTAATTTATTTCTCTGTCACTCCTGTCAGCTCAGAACACTGATTCCTTCTCAATCCTCCTTCTTCCTCTTTCCTATGTCCCAGAGGGATAATTTGGACTATCCTTTCCTGCCCTAGCAGCCTTGGGGCACAGATAGAGGCCATTCTTGTATGTAACATCTGGAATGTTTCATGGAGGTGGAGCTAAACACATTAAATGCTGTAATAATTGAAATAACGCTTCAACCCACCATGATCCACTTATTAGAAAAACCTCTTCAATTTTTTATTAATTTATTAAGGGGCATTTAAGTATCTTACTGTACACTTGTTTCAGTCCTGGATTATGCAGATATTTTCTCCTTTTTCAGCTTATTGGAGAAATACCCTTTGATGCTCCAGATTTCTAGACAATTAAAGCACAACAGTTAACCTTTTTTGCTTATGGTTAGTCTTGTATTTATAGGGCATTTATTTAAGATCATAATTGAATCCCTAAAATATTAAAACTCTGAAACTTATGGACCATTCTAAACAAAATATTTAATTGGAACAGTGAAATGGGAAACCTTCCAGGGTGGTTTAAACATAATAAGTGCTTTAGATAATGGTGTCCAATATGAGAGTCCTGTGGGAGTGTGGTTAAAAAGCGCTTTCTAAAATATGGAATCATGCCACTGTACAAAACAGTCTTCTGTACCAGAACTCTTCCAAACTCCCCAACTGTACCAATATTCCTTGGAATCACAGACATCCAGGCATGAACTGTAGAAAAGCATATTGAAAAACAATGCTTTCAAACTCAGCTTAGCCTGATGTTTTATCAGTGAAAAGATTGAGGGCGTGTCAGGCTGTAGGGTTTGTGTAGTAAACAAGGCACTGAGTTGTGCAGCTGCTTAAAAATCAGATACAGATTAATAGCTACAATAACAGAATGCAATAAATATTTCAAACCAGCTCAGCAAGTATTTTGTGAACTTCTTACGGCATTTGATGCTGAAAAATTGCAGAGAAAATACTCAGGCTGGTTTTGGGTTGTAAAATACGAATTCTCAAAACCCAACCAAGGAATAACAGAGAACAGAGGGAACTCATGTTGAGGTTGTGATTTAAGCCTGAAGTAATTTCAGCATGTGCTTCGCGAGCTCTTTCTGTGCCGATGCTGCTGCACTTCCAGGGCAGGGGCTGGTGGTGGTGTCCTGTCCCCCACTGCTGATGTTGGTCCCTGACCTGCACATTTGTCTCTCAAAGCAACGTTTCTTTGCTCCAGGTATATCACTAAGATATTCCAGGCTTCCAAGTCCTGTGCTACCTTCCTGTGTCAGCCTTAATCCCATTTAATGCTCTTCTCCATCTTCCAGTGGCTCATTACCATTTCCTCATTTCATGCTCCGAGTGACAGGGACAGCAGAGCAGGAGGAACTAAGAGGAAGTGAAGTTTCTTCCTCATCTCCTCTAAATGTTTGTTCTGTCCACATCTCCATTTTCAAATCATGCTATGAGAAGAGCTTTGCTTTCATGGGTTTCTGCTTTCAAATTCTCCCCTTAACATGGAATTCTGACACCTAACTTCTTTTTGATGTTGCCTTCATTCCTTTGCCCTTCTTAAAGGATCCAGCTTCCCATATCCAAGTAGAAGTCCCTGGAACCCGTTGCTCTCAGGTAAGGGTTAAACCACAGTCATTTCTCTGGGGGCAGTGGTAGAAAGGTCTGATTTTGGTGCTCTTGTTTCTGGTAAAGGAAAATCAATGAAACATGGCGTACTTCAGGAGCACAGCTTTCCCAAAAGGAAAGGCTTCACAGACCCATTGTCTGTTGACCTGAGTTAAACTTGGTGGTAAGTAAAGAGGATTTCTAGGAAGAAATTCCTCCCTGTGAGGTGCTGAGGCCCTGGCACAGCTTGCCCAGAGAAGCTGTGGCTGCCCCATCCCTGGAAGTGTTCCAGGGCAGGTTGGGTGGGGCTTGGAGCAACCTGGGCTTGTTGAAAGTGTCCCTGCCCATGGCAGGGGGATGGAACAAGATGATCTTGAAGATTCCTTCCAACCCAAGCCATTCTATGATTCTATTAAAAATTTTGGGCTCAGAATGACTCCAAACTCCACGTTTGACCTTGAGAACCCTGACAAGATGGATGGAATAAAGTGGGTTTAGTATATTCATTGTGATTAATAATCTTCCTAAAATGTTTCCTATTGCACCAATATAAACTAAATAATTTGTCTCAAGAAGTGATTAAATGCTGCATGACCCCAGTCCCTGTGCCAAAGGAGCTGTGACTTCTTGGGGTGTTTGAGAGTAAACATTCTTTTTTTAAAAGTGGTGTTACTGTGAGGAGTACTGGATATTTAGATTGTCAAGGAAAAATAATGCAGTTGAGGAACTCATCTCCCAGATTTCTTGCAGATGACACTTCAGCAAGGATTCTGTGTGCAGGTAGGCTGCTCCATGTGGTCCTCCCTTCCATTTTATCTGGAAAAACCAGTAAATGTGAAGCAGAAAAAGGACAGCTATGGTTAGAAAACTTCTGCATAAAAAAGGGAATGTTTTATTTCTATGAATACAGATAGAATTTTTTTTTCCCCCAGGCTCTTTTAATGGAAATGGTTATTGCTTAATATACAGATTTATTTTACTTTGTTTTAGTATATTGATGTTCTAATGTGATTTGCAATGACTCCAAATTTCACTGAGCACTGTAGGCTGGAAATTCTTTTTAATTTTTAAAAAAACCCTCCTTATTTTTCCTCAAACTCAACAGAATTTGGACAATGATATCCTTTTGATCATCCCAGCTTTGGAATTTAATTGAGCCAATGGTCTTGATGCTGCTCTGGCTTTTGCAAGGTGTCTGCACGAGCCATACAGAATTCCAGGGAGGATGGCTGTAGAATATAGAGGCTCAAATTTATTCCTGTAAAATGTTTATGAAGAACAGTTTAGATGAGGAAAGCTTACATAAAGAGTTCCTGTGGTATGCCTACAGCAAGCCCACTTTTCCATGGACATGTGTCCAGACATCTGGGAATGTGCATATCCATTTTTCATGATGCAGTGAGTGACAGAAGCCATTTTAGAGTAATTAAGTTCTCAAAACTTAGAAGAAAATCCTTCCAATTATCTAGAAAAGAACAGGAAATCTGAGATTTTTCAGGGTGCTGAGTATTATTAAAAGCATAAAGGGAATGTTAAATATACTTTGTAGTGTTGTAGAGGTGTCTGCTCTTCTGACACTTTAAATCTACTTTATCCCTTTGTGGATCTGAGTTCCAGAAGTGAGTGGGACTAAGTGTTTGATTCTGGATCAAAGGACTTATTTCCAGAATTTAAATGCATGTTGGAGCATCAAAAGCCTCACTCAGAGTTCTCTTAAAACGCAAAAAACTTCGAAAATCAGCAGGGGTGGATTAGCCAGTATGTTTTCCATCATGAGTGCAAGACATGATTCAGATTCCTTGTTTTCCTTGATACTTGTACAGTCCATTTCTGAGGAATAAATCATATGGGATAACTTGTATATTATAGTTTAATTTGCTTCTCTATTGTTTAGAAATAAGTCAAACTGGGGGGAGAAAGAATTCAGTTAGAAAAAGAATGAATTATTATCACTTGTCACTGTTGTGCCTGAAAGAAAGAAAGAAATAATTGCTAAACATGCAATTCCATGTTGCTATAAGATATTGTCAGGATCTAGATTCCTTTGGACTGGTGTTCATGGAGAGTGACAGTGCCTGGAAACTCCAGTATTGATAGGGCTGACAGCTTTTAATTTGCCTCTGCAGCCTTGACCCACTCGGAGCTATTTAGATATTTCAAATAGCACCTTTCTTGATTTTGGAGAAGATGAGGGCAGTCTGGAGAAGAGTTCGGTGAAATCAGTGTTTTAATGAAAATATTTCAGTTTGTCAGCCCTCTGAATTCCTGTGCAGTGTACTCTGCTCTTTGCCCAAGGTGGAAGCTGTTCTCCATCCTGGAGACCTGGCAGTCAATCCTCAATCTCCTTCCTTTGTGTGCTCATATTTCCCCCTAGAACTTCCTTCTCCAGTCAGCCCCAATGTATTTTCTATGTTTTTAATGTTATTTCAGCCTAGGTGGTGCTGTGCTGTAACAGGGGTATTTGAAGCCTTGGCCTCGAGCTCCAGCTAATATGAAGGAAGTTTTCAATGCTGTTTGATTAGGTCTTGTGTTTCTTGATGTAAAGGTATAATACAGTGGCCTTGGAGATTTTTTAAAATTTTTATTCAAACTGTGGCATAATGAGGAATTACAGGTTGTCAGAATCAAATTGTGCTGCTTTTCCTACCATGGTTACAGGCTTTGTAAAGGAGTGCATAGGTGTACCTGCTCTGGTTTTAACAGAAGCTGGAAATTATCTTGAGGACTGCTTAGTTCTGCTTAGTTTTATGACATTTTTCTGTTTTTGTCAGGAGCTGCCATGACAATTACTTAACAAGGAATTAATATCTCAGAGGTTCCTAATTCTGCTCCTTCTTTAACTGATAAATTGTTCATAAACACACAGTATGTAGCATCACCTTTCATCTATTAAAAAAGGCATTGAGAGCTGATCTAATTCTTAAAAGGTGAATGTGCAGAGGAATTCATACAAAATATTGAAAAAGAAAAATACAGAACAGGTTAGAAAACCAATCTGCAAAATTGCTCATCCTGCTTCCACTAATTAATGTTTGTTTGCCAGCTTTGAGCTGCTCTGGGCTTGACTTAGCTGGTGGTTTAGCAGCTCCCTGAGCCCAGCCAGCTCTTGGATCAGCCCTCCCTGTCTCGGGACACACGGTGACTGAACTGTCCCCCTGTCCCAGGCATCCCTGGCTGATGGAATGTGAGACCCTCCTGGGGGGGCTCTGGTTTGATTAGCACAGCTTTGAGTCAGCCCCCAAAGCCAGGAGCACAGCACTTGCCTGAAGTGGATTTTGTCCCCTTCTCTTCCGTGCCCATGTGCCAGAAGTTGTGACAAATGGAAGGGGAAGGATGAGCCTGGCAGAAGCCAATGAAGGCAGAGTTTCATAACGAAGCATTTGGCCCCACTGAGGCTGGGTAGTCACAAATCCTGCTCAGTTATTGAAAACAAGTGACAACTTCCCAGTGACGGCTTCCAAGCTGCGAAGAGCCTCCTGCATTTTCAGGAGCTTCTCCCTGAGAGTGAGGGAGGAGGTTACACCAGGACACATCTTTTGATATCCTGTGACATTATGCAATGCACCCATCACGTTGCATCATCATTGAAATGCTGTTCAGATCACGTCTTTGCCTTGCATTAAAGCTTAATGACAAAAATTTTGAAATTGTACCACGAGAACAAACTGATTCCTACCAGCCTTCCTTCTGTACTGGTTTGAAAGGCTCGGCTAAATAGAGATGGAAACATTTAATCTTGGCTTTTTCTACCTTTTTAACCTTCTCAGTGTTTATTTTTCAGAATTTAGGTAGAGAAATAAGACTTCCTAAAGAGCTGGAGTAGTACAACAGCCAGTTGCATCTTATTTTTCTTTCTTACTCTCTTGCTGCAGAGTTTTGCGTGGGTGTTTGCATCCTGTTTAGCCTTCCATCTCTCATTTCAATTTTCCCCTGGGAAACTTCTTGCACGTTCCAGTGCCCTTCATTTTTTAAACTTTAAATCAGTAACATTTTGATGCCACGGAAAGATGTAATAGGATTACCAAATTAAAAATTAAAAAAAAAAAAACAAAACAATTAAGTCTTTTTTCATGATAGTCCTTATATGCTGGAATGGAGACAACATTCAGGACAGCACCCAAGTTCCCAGGTGATCACAGCAATTCACAGGGTGGTACAAATTCTCCTTCTGTGGGGTTTTTGCCATTGCTTTGGTGACTTTTTTTACTCCACTCTGTGCTTCTCTCCATGTTTGCTTCTGTGTAATGCCTGTGGGGAATTTCAGCAGTGACTTGCACAGTGAAACAGCATCAGTGAATTATTTAAAATAGGTATAGTCACTTTAGTGTGATTTAATAATTAAAAAACCCTTTTAAAGACAAAGTCAGCTCCACAGAGAGCTGGGGTAAAGAGCTGAGAACCTTTGTTGGAGAGCTGGTGGCTGTCACCAGGAGCCCTGAATTTTATGGATTACCTTGAAATTGTCAGCTCCGACAGCTACAGGAAGATGCTCTCAAGTGGCTTGAAAGTCTCTGGTGGCTTATTTGCTTTCTTATCACTCAGTAAATTCAGACATAAATTATCATTGCACCTTCAGACTGTTCAAACAATAACACTTTCTTCTTTCCATCGCTCTCTTCCAGATAATTGTTTAATGATGTAAATTAATAACTTTGATCTGCAATTTTAAATAAGGAAATGTTATTAAAAACCCAGGCTTTCTCTATAAAATGTGGAATTTTCACTCTTGCTGTGGATATGCACACATATATAGAGTTAGAAAAGCCTCTGGCTAGCATTTTATTTTCCACATCCATAGATATAAATCCCTGAGAAGACCAGTGTAAATTGGGATGTTAGCTTTGGATTACAAACAACTTCATTTAGGGAACCACGCAGAGAAAGATATTGCCTGAGGAGGCGAAAATATTTTATTTCTCTGAGAAAACAAAGTGGTTGCTATGGGACAGAAAACGATCTAATGATGGCTTTCACAGAGACATGCAACTGGACAGAATTAGAATATTCAAACCACAGTGGGCAAACGTTGGTTTTTCTAGGATGTTTTTGTGGAAGATTTTTCTTAGTGTAGACCTGGATACTGTCAAGAAAAAATGAAGAAGTGGGTATTTTTCCATAGGGTACAATTTAAGTGTTTGTTGTTTTGTTTTTTTTTTTCTTTCCAGTCGTCCTACAATATTCTGCAAATGAAACCTATTTATTCAGTCAAACTGCTTTTAAATACATATGAAGAGAATCTCAGTCCTTTTGAATGCTGAATGATGATGTTTTGAGGGGTCACCAAGTACAAATAATGTGGGGGGTTTTTGTGTGTAGCAATATAATGAAAATCTGAGCAATGAATTTAACTACAATTAAGCACCATGTGATGAGGGGAATCAAAATGCCAGATCTGTACAGGTAGTTGGTACCTAATGCTGTAAAAAGGTACATTTTAGAATGTTCAGGCCTTTTTAAATTGGTTTTAGGCCTGTGCCCCAGTGAAGTTTATCTTTCAGAATTCAATTAAGTGGACTTAGAAAACTCCTTCAGTGGTGAATCCAGAAATCACACATGAGCCATGTTCCCTTTAGCTCCTTGGTCTGGGAATACACACAGCAGTGCTTGCTGGATTTTGCTCCAGCACTAAAGTGCTTTTGTTACTTACATGAATTACTTAGCACTTGTACTCTTCTAAATATTTGAATGTCCTTCCCAGCTTATTAAGAACACTAATTTTTAATGCCTGTAGATTAGTAATGAGTAAGTGCCTTCCTAAAAAAATTACTCTGTTCTTGAAGGAAACAAAACCTAAAGTTGTTTTATAATACTTGTTCTCATTCCTTTCATCACTTTGTTCTCCATCATAACTCAAGGACCTTAGAGGTCTTTATTATCCAAAGAAATTTCTGCTGTGGTCATGCTTGAAAGTCCCACTAGCTATGTATGCCTTGCATGACTGCATGCAAAAATTACTGCTTTAGATCATCTGTTTTTGGCATGAATAGCTGAGGATGTCATCTTGCAGTGTGATCAGCCTGCTGGGATCCTCCCAAATTCCCTGGGAGTTCCTAGCATGTGGTGTCAAGCTAGGTAAGTCTTCCTTGTGCTAGTTAAGAGCTTTTCCTCAATGTGCTGTGTTTTGAACAGTTCCTGAAGCCCTGGGACAGGGGCCATTTGCTGTTGGGCACAATGGTGATTTCTGTATCTGATGCATGCCTGTGCCTGTTTGCTCAGCAATACCCATCTGTGATTATCACCCTCAGTATTAAATTGCTGCCTTGTTTTGGTTTTCTATCTCTTTTTCCATTTATTTTTGTGTTGTTTAAATCGGTTCCCTAAATTTTGTCTCGTAATTCTTAGATTCCTGTTTAACTACTTCAGCCCTCCCTCACAGTGTCCTTCCTCATTTCCTTCATTTCTGGAGCAATGGTGTCGTTTTCTACCAGCCAGTTTCCTGAACTTTCTGCCCTTGCCCTATCTTTGCATGCTGTTAAATGCTTATGGGGTCTATTCATCATTGCTAACAGTCCCTGGACCTTGGGGCTTCTTTTCTCCTCTGTTTTTCTCCTGTATGTGTTTGCATGTCCTTTCTTTGCAGAGCTCCCTGTTAGTGAAGATGTGTTTCTCACCTGGCATTAACAGTGCTCTGCTGGGAAGTTTTGTTCTGTCCCTGACTTTAGGCACCACCTGCTCTGGGTATGTACTGAAAATGCAGAATACTGAGAGATGCCAAGAAAATTATTGTAGTTAGGAGATAGCTGCTTTCCCCTCTGTTTTGCCTGTAATGGAGAGTGGCAGAAGAGATAAGAAAGATCAATTGGAATTACAAAGGTTTTCCCAGCTGTAATAGTGCATAGCAACAAGATCCCTGACAGTTCACCCATTGAGGAACACAGATGAAGGTTAAAATTGGTCAGGAAGGCTCAGTTAGTGAGATTCAAACCCCAAATCCACACTGAGGTGGAGTAAAGGGAGTGCTGGTAAAGGGAGAGGATCTGTGGTTTATTTCTGATGTTATTTAGCACTTAGCAATACCTACTTGCAGATATGGCTGTCCACTCCTGGCAGTTAAGGATCAGAAAATCTCCTGTAGTCTCTTCTAGCTACAAAGGTCCATTTCTCTGGTTATGGAGCAGTCCTGGCTTGCATCATTCATAGAGTTCTTTATTTCCTATCTGAAATTCCGGAGCAAAAAAATAAGTTGCCGCGGCCAGGATCCACGCCACAACAATAAGTCATCTTTATTTGGGTTAAGATTTAAACAGCTGTGTCTTTCCTTTCATTTATTACTTAACAACCCACAGAATAAGAGGTGTCTCTGTCCCGGTGTCAGAACTCTCTCAGTGGATCCTTAGAGCCTTTCCTTTTTGTAGTCTCTCCTACGTAAATTAAAATCACTCTTACTCCTGCATCTTCCCTATTTCCAGCATTGCTTTTGGCTGCTGAATGGTCTGATGAGACCCTGAGTCAGATTTCAGGGCTTGCACTTCCCTCCCTCATGCACCACCGGGCATCTGCTGCCTCCTGCCTCGTGTGCTCCTGACATACAATTCCCTGAGCCATGGGGCACTGGCATTCCAGAGCATCTGCCAGCAAGAACCCATCTTCATTTGCTCCACTGCAAACTCCTCCAGATTGTATCTCCCAGATTTGCTGGGAACCAGTGAAACTTTGGTGTATTTTATTCCTGTCTTCTAGCCCTTCCACCTCCACTTATACTTTTTTCTTGATCTCAGATGTGTCCTGTGAGCTCTGTTTATTTCTTCTCCTTTTCTACTAATAATTCCTTTGATTCCTTCCCAACATAAAGTGGAGCATGGTCCTAGCCAGGGGGACTTAGGCTGAATCATCTCTACATTTCTTGCCAAATTCTTGGCCAGGGAAGATATGTTAAAGCTCCACGGAAAATTTACTTGAGGAGATTCTATAGACTAGTTTTCCTCAGCTTTTAAGTTTCCATATATTCTGTTTTACCGCCTTGCACCAATCATCCCCCAGCTGAGGGGATGACTAAAGGCCTTTCCTAACCCCCACTGGGAACATGGAACATGGAATGAGAATAATCTCTGACTGTGTTTCTGTCCCCTGTTGTAACAGAGGTGTACTGGGGACTGTGGTCACCTCTCTGTTGTTTCATAGCAGTGGTTCCTCAGAAGCCAGAGCTGCTGGGAATGCCTGCAGGATTGTTTTAAGTGAAGGTCTCTAGATTCCACTGGTGAAGCTGAGGGCTGAGTATTTCCTTTGGTTTAGGTCTCTAGCAAACAAAAATACTGTGAGTGATTTGAATTCAATTCTCAGCTGAAGTTTCCTAATATAATATCTGCAATACATATTTGATGTCACCCTCTTCTAAGTTTTCTATCCTATCCACTTTCTTCCCTGGACACATGGTGTTTCCTTCATGCCCTTATTTTTGTTTATTAAGATGTGCGTTTTATTCCTGAAATATTTCATGCCTGAGTTGTGCCCTTGAATTTGTGAGTGCAGTCATAATCTTAATTTAGATGTGCTTCTGTAGATGGCCACAGACTGGATCCTGGGTGGCTGATGCCAAATGATCCTTCCTCCAATGAAAATACTGCTGGACATGTGGAATAGTCACACACATGTCACCAGTGTACAGGTGACACCAAAGTGAGAATGATTCCTCTCCTCAACACACGTTCTGCAGCTGCTCAGAAACATGAAGAATCTGCATCTGAGATGCCAAACTTAGTAGAGAGCAACATAATGAAGTTTCCATAGTCATAAAATTCCTCTCCTTTCTCTGATCCTATTCTTTTTTAGGGATGTGCATTAGCACTATTTGCATCACTTCTTGTCCGGAAGAAAACAGAGTTATTTTGAAACTTGAACACGGAAGTCAAATTTCATTGTAGTAGTCATGATGTCCGGGGGTGGGACTGCCAAATAATATCCAGAACTCTTCTCTTTTCATAGTAATGTCTTGGATGTCAGCCATGCATTTTCCACTGAATTAATGAACATCAGCTCTATGCCAGGAACGTAAGAATAGATAGCACTGCTTCTGAAATAGTTTGTACATAAAATTACTTTTCAATGATGGGTTTAAAGCCTGCACCTTCTTTATTCTTTCAATTGATCTTATTTACCTGCTCTGACACACTAACCTATTTAACAAGAGTCCTTCTTTTGGATTCTTGTTACATAAAATCTAAACCCAGCAGTCAGTGCAAAACTTAATCTGCTGGAAGCATCAAGAAGCAGGATGGGAACAGAAGTCTTTCCTCAACATTTTCAAATATTGTAAAACACACGTGATGATGTCTTGAAGCAGAAGCAGGGATAGTATTATGACATCACTTAAATCATGAATCCACCTCAAAGCCCCTTGAGTGAGCAAGCTTTCCTTTCTCAATGGGATTCAGCACTGAGAACATTATAAATGCTGCAAACACCTACATATTTGTACAGAGATAACCCCCTGTTTCAGCGGATACAGGCTTTTTTTATCCTTTCTTAGTTATACCAGCATGATTCATTAGCAGTTATTTTTGAGATGAAGAAATGTAGGCTACTAATACAATTTAAAATACTGTTATTTTAATGAATAATTCAGCAATGTTTTAGTTTCTATTTAACACCAAATGTCTAAATGGAGCTAAGGATAGCGAGACAATTATCAGCTTAAATTATTGGGTTTTATCTTTTAAAGATCCTGCTTAATAACATGAGTTTGGATAGAGCTTGCAATCCCCTCTTTAGGAGAGATTTTTTGAGGGGTAAATGATTGTGTATCTCCCTCCCATCTTTAGCAGAAAAGACAGCTGGAAGTCTGCAGTGGGAGACTCTGCTCAGGTAACCCAAATGTGCCTTTTCTCAGAAGTGTCAGTGTGAATTATTTGGTTCTTAGGTCCATTTTGGAACTGAGATGATGAGAATAAGAGCAGAGGAAGAATTCTCCAAAGTCACTTAGGTAAGAGGGGAATAACTGTGCTGAGGATAATGTGGGGTGCCATAATGATGGGTCTTACTAGCTCCAGAAGCAAAATCTACAATCACAGTAATGCTTTTTGCTTTCTACACTCACAACCCCCACCAGGATTCCCTCCTAAATTCTCTTCTCACTCCTTGCAGATTCCTGGGCTTTGGGGAGGCTGCAGAGTCAATAATTCAGTTCTCTTGGTTCTTAGTTTCTGGCTTACCAGTGCTTCTGCCAGGATAAAAATGGGCTCTGCTGTAAAATGAGAATGAAAGTGGCAATGCAGGTTTTTGTCATTAAATACATCATAAAGTGGCAGTACCTGTGGGAAGCCAGCCAGCAGAGAGAAAAGCTCCCAGAGTTTCCTTTGCTGAAAGCTCAAGCCCAGCTCTGTCTCCTCAGTAAAATGCTCTATTCTTTACTCCATGAAAGGATTCCTCTCAGAGTGCAATAAGCTGGTAAAAATTCTCAGTAATGTACTTACTGCTTGGTTGTTCCCTCCTCTCTTCACAATTAAACTTTGGGTTATTTCCACTACTGTTAGGCATTTAAATATTGCAACCTCCCATGAATCTTCCTCTTCTAGATGCTGTTTTCTTGTGTCCAGCTCCTCTTCTATCCCCACCCATTTGTCTTGGTTGCCAATTTTATGTGACTTTGCCATGGCGTGGTGTATTCCAGAAATTCTCTCTCCTGGCCTGCTCTTAGGGGCCATTTATTTCCTGTTGGGTCTGGGTGGCAGAAAGATTATCCTTAGGGAATCGGTGAGGGAAGCAGTGAAAAGCAACTGTAGCAATGAGAAGAAGGGAAAAAGAGATTGAAAAATGGCAGTTGAAGGACGCCAGGATTTTAGAGCTGGAAAAGGAGAAGGAGCTGGAGCTAAAAGAAAATATTATGAATTTCTTTCTTTGCTGTTTTCTTACCATACCTGCCTTGACTATCTCACACTCATGCATGAGCTTTAAGATCTGATCAGTTATATATTTTGAAACTTCTACAAGAGTCCATTCTTATTCTTTTTTTTTCTTTTCCATTGAGAGCAGTATACACTTTTCAGTTATGAAAATGGTGTTATTCTAAATAAAACTGACATGATCCACCAACACTTTCTGAAGCACAGATGCTTTGTCCCACTATTTACTAAAGAGGTTCACACTTAGATTAAAGCAGTGAAATCAAATCACTGAATAAAGCCTGGAACAACATAATGATTTAAGGAATTCATGGGGAGCTTCTGGAAGAAAGTTACACCAAGGCAAAATTAGATTGTTTTCTGCGCAGCACCAGGACACGGATGCACCCTACAACCCACCATTGGTGCAGTTGTTTTGCTGAGCATCTTGTGTGCTCTCATTTGTCCTTGTTCTCCTCTGCAACATCGGGCTGCCACCACAAATTCAAATGCTGCATCCAAGGCCCACCAGTGTCAGACTGAGCAGAAGAGTCTTTGTTGCAGGAGGCACCAGCCATGAAATCTCTCTCTGAATGACACGGCTTTGTTATTATTTTTTTCCCCAGCATAAACTACGTGGGTTGGGATATGCGCATCCCCCTGATGTTAAGCGATATTTTTTCCCAACTCAATGTATACATAATGCCAGGAATGTGATTAATTTGTTGTGTGCTTCAGTCCTTCTGAGTGGTGCTGCATCAGGACAAGATTTCCCAGTGTGTTATTAGTGGGGAAAATTGCACCGTCCTTTCACCAGCTTGTTTAGAGAGCAGAAGAATTTGTAGTGGGATATAATTATATTTGATTCCTATTTTCTCTCTTGTTGTTAGAAGTAGAAGAATGCAGCTTCAGGGGTTCACACTTGACTGCTTTCAGTTCAAGTTGATAGTCTGAGCTAAATGGATCCTTCTGTCCAAATACCGTACAAGTTGTTAATGTCTTGCTTCAATGACACTTGTAAGGAGCTGGTTACTCAGCTGCTGTGTAAAGATGAACCACTCTGGAGGAGTTCTACTCGCTGATGAAAACACACCTGAAAATAAGCCCAGATCATATTTAAAGAAATCAATTACAACAAGTAGTTTTGTGTTTTATTGACTGCAAATCACTCATTGCCTTTTTCTGAAAGAGTTCACAGAAACTATTTACTTTTTTAAAGATTCTATTTTTCCTTGTCTTCACAGTCAGCAGAGAAAACTCTTTGTTATCAGGGTGCACAAATGGATGGAGGATAGGCACAAATATTTATTGTAATTATTTGCATTATTTAGAATAAAAGTGAATGTTACTTTCAACCCAAACATGAATAATAGAAATGTGGGGCTGTGAGTGCTCTGGGAGTATAAAACCTTGAGAATGCCTTATCAGAGCTGGCCTTCCCATTCAGAGAGACTGTTCTCCAGAACCAGAACTGCAGAAAATACATGGCTTTATTAGAATAAGCTGCTTCTGTTATAGCAATGTACCTGTTAGAATGAAAGCCAGCCAGCCATATTTTATTCACATTGGCTGCTTGCTTCCACATTGCTGATAGATTTCAATCATGTTTTCAAATTCCCCTTCAGCTGTTGGAGCTTTCTCTCATTGCTTTTGCTTTTCTCTCTTTCTTCAAGCTGCTACTTGCAAGACATTTCCCTCATTATTGGCCATTGTTTCCTCTCTGATTCCAGTTTTTCTCAGAGAATTGGAGGGTTTCATTTCCCCACCTTTCAACCTTCTGTTGTTTGCTTCTCTCTGCACCCCTGACCCAGATTCCTCACACAAAACCAACTCCCATCTTGGGGGTCAGAGGTTTTATTTCTGTTCTCAGGTGAATTCTGATCTGTGTATCTGTATTGCTGCAGACAGAGCTTCAGATATTTGCAGGTATTGCCACACTGAGCCTGGTAATTTTTCTTTTTAAATCTTATTCAAGCTCCTCTGGATAATTTCTCTACTTAGTACCTTCCAACCTCTCAGAGAGATGTCAGACATTTGCTCTGACATGTAGCAAGTTTTGAAGCAATTCTTAGCAATTTTTAAATGTAATCTAACCAAAGATCCTCTGTCTCTCCTTGATGTGTGAGCATCTGAAAGTAAAGCCCTGAGGTGAACCTTCTCAGGCACATGCAGATCTTTGAATGCTTTTCTTGCATTGCTGCTGTAATCTAGAGATTATAAACTCTAGAGAGGGCTAGTTTATAATCATGTGAATATAACAGGGAAAATTAAAAAATTATTGATTTTCACTTCCTATAATTTTAATTTAATTTATGTGTGGCAACTGTGGATTAATGAACTTTTAAATTCCTTTGGGATGTGCCATCAAACACACACACCCCCTATGCTTTGTTGTTAAAATGAGTGAAGTGTTTTCTGCAGATCTCTGTGGCCAGATCTCCCCACCATGAGAGAAATTGTCTCTGATTAAGCCATCCCCAGAGCGATGCCTGGGCCCAGAGCCTTTCCGAGTCCTTGTTGGTTTTCCAGGAAGTTCTGGGAAGGTTTTGGGTTCCTTGGCCCTTGTCACAGCGAGCACAGCCTGGGAACGGCGGTGCCGGGTGACGGAAGGGGTGTCTGGCACATGGCTGTGCAACTCCCACTGCTATTTTTTGCTTTTTTTTCTAATTGATATCTCCTGCCATCTGTTCCCGAGCTATCCCTCTGCTGTCCTTTCCCACACACAGTCTCCTGCCCCTGTTCCACCCTCGAGCTCAGGCTGAGTGCCCCAAGGCTCATGCCAAGAGCTGGTTGATACCAGGGGTAGCCGGGTGCTAAGATGCTGCTGACAGAGATACAACACCAGGTCAGCCCCGGCAGGGCTCTCCCAGCAGCATCTCAGTGGGATCAGATGCTTCTCTCTCTGTGCTGCTTTAACTGCAGTTCCCTCAGCAAACTCCACAGATTTTTTATTCAGAAAAACAAAAAAAAAAACCCCAACCAAACCCTTTGCTTTATAAAATCATTTCAATTGTTGCTCTGAGGTGGAGTCCTTCTGCATCTGTGACCCCTGCCTGGGTTCATGACCACCTTGTGGTTTGCTGGAATAAGTCAGTAATCTAGAAGCACTGTAGCAGCCTAGGTTGGTTTTTTTTTTTTCTTTTTTCCCCAAGAGCCTTTATGTTCTTTCCAGTCTATATTTGAATCTCTTTTCTTGTCTAACTCTCCATTTGGTGCCTTAGCATACGGGAAGCCTGTTTTACAGTGCAGAGAAATGCATTTCTACATGCTAAGGACTGAATTTTTAACAAGAACCTAGATGTATGTACCAGCTAGAGGGATTTTTCTGACAGGAGCTCCAAAATGGACAAAATGAAGAAAGAATAAATCATGGCAGTCGTAGCTGTGGCTGACCATTATCTAAGAAGCCTTGGACCTTCAAGGTGTGTTGGAGGGATGATTCAATAAGAATAGTGGACATCTGGGTGCCTAAAAATAGATCCCCAAGGGTGTATAAGTCACTGATTTTTCATAGATTTCTAACGGAGGTTATGGATTTAAACACCCATAAAAATCAGTGTTACAAATGCACAAGAAATGCTCATCAAAATTAACCTGAGAACCCGTGTTTTGGTTTCTGCTTAAGGTGGCCTTTTCCTCTCCCCATGCAGAGCTCCAAAATGTTTTTCTGAGCACCTACCAAAGGAGCAGGGAAATGAGGATTTACCTCACCTCTATTTAGAAGGTCCCTCATGATTTTTAGATTAAGGATGCTGATGGCTTGTGGGTCATATTATGCTTGGGTACAGGCACAGTCAAATAATTAAGTTTTTGTCCTGAGGTGATAATACCAAGGCTACAATTGTGAGGCAAAAAATCTTTCAGGAAGGAGTGGAAGCTGCTGGAATATTTTCTTTTCTAATTTCCCAGTACCGCCGAATTTAGGACTTCTGTTAAAATAAACCAATTCTAATAAGCTATTAGTGAAAATGAGAGAAGCTCAAAAACTGCAGCTGCAAGTGTTCACTGACTTCCTTGATTGTCACATTTTCCCATTGTACAATAGTGGTTATTGCAGGAGGCTCTGCCATGTAGGAAGAAATTACATATCCTGCGTTGGGGGAAAGACAGACAGTTCAATGGAATAAAATGATCACTCATCAGGTGACCTCTCTGATGGTGTAAGTCTGAAAGAGTTCCCACCATTTCCACAAAACTTAATAATTTCAAGTGACTTTCATATTTTGGATGTTTTTATAACGCTGATTAGAAACCTCCAGATGATGAAATGTTACAGCTCCGGCAAGAATCTAATAAAAATCCCCCCTGGGACTGATTTTGATTGACTACAGTTGCCTGTCTGTTTTTATTTTACTGTATATGAGCAGACAGGAATGAGCAGGATTGAGTTAACCCTTCCCTGGCCTAATTCCTGTCCTTGGAGGCCTGGGCTGTCACTGCTTTCCACCACTGATACCCAGAGAAAGGAAAAAGCAGTTTAAGGGTTCCATTAACACTCAGAGTTCCTTTGTGGTTTGTAGCTCCAAATATAATCAGGGGATTCGATGAAGATATTAGAAAATGGAGCCCACACAGGGTTATAATTCAAATTATGGCACAGTCCTGGTGGAGTAGTTCTTGTTCTGGAAATTACATTGATTCTTCTGTGGAGCTAATTAATGCACATATTTAAAAGTTACTGACTAAAAGTTCAAAGTTATTCTTTAGAAAGCCTTAGAAGTCAAGAAGGTTTTTTCCTGTCAAATAAAGATGTTTAATTCTGCCCATGTGCTGTGTCCATTTTCTCTGGTAAGAGTTCCACCTGCTAAGGGTAGTTGCTTTGAAAAATAAATTGAATAAATAAATTTATTTCAAAAATAAATAAATTATATTAGGGAAATATTATTTTCTTTGTAAATTAAACACTGGGATGTTAAATGAAGTTCAAACTGTTCAATTTATTTATGCTTATTAATTCTTTTCAGTGCTGTGTAGCTGTGAGATCACTATGCACACAGACATTAAATCCATTTAAGTAATTTATTTTCTGTCTTTCTTGAAGCAGTTTTCTCAGCAAGAAACCCCTTGATTTTCCAAATAGATGCATTAGTGATCAGTGGAGAAGCCTGAAATAGAATAAATATTTATTGCCTGTTATATAGTTTATATTATTAGAAAGCAATTTTTTAATGTAGGTTACTCTTTTTTACTGGACCGTGAATTTCCTATCATTTGGAATCTTTGTATCTTAGATTTAAGATACTTAGATTTAATCTTAAGGTTTAGATCTGCTTAAATTTTTGTGGTTTTTAGCACCTCCCTCTCCTTCCTATGTGTCTGTTTCAGTTATTTGCTCTTCCTTTGGAAGCATGTTTGCACCATGCCAAGCATAGTTATCCCTGGGTTTCTTTTTTTTTTTTTTTTTTT
>VZTB01002309.1:3007-132118 GCA_013397245.1 Thryothorus ludovicianus
AAAGACAGGTCAAATTCTATATGATACAAAGACTAAGTACAATCAGCTCAGGAAATACTGTTGGAAATAATGAACAACAGATCCTATTAACTGAATATTGCACATCCTGTTTTCTATACAGTGCCCAGCTGTCATTGCTTTATGCTATACTATATTCAACCGAAATTCTATTACTACCAGGCTACAATTACTATAAACTAACTAATTAAATTCACATTTCAAATTGTCTGTGAAATGATAATCCAACATCTTAAATAAAGATGTTAAAATAGAATAGTATAGATAAACATTATACATCTGTTCTTTTTCCTTTTTCAAGTGTTTAATTCATATTTCACACGATAATGCTGTAGCAGATAGGACTGCTTCCTATTCAATAAATTAAGAAATCTGCTTAGCTATTATTTATACTGCAGTATTTTCCATATGTCTTAGCATTGTTTATTTGTGACAGATTTAGGAAGTGCAAAAAAGAAGATAATGCAACATTTTCTCAGATATAAATAATCAGCATACAACCTGAATGATGATAGCTAAAACTCTTGTTTATAAGCATTCTATCCCATTCCAAATTTCTAGAGACAATTTCACAATGAGACAGACACTAAAAACACTCAAAATAATGTTCAAAAGAAATGGATGGTGAAAAAAAACAGACCCAAAGCTGCCAAGAGTGAAGAATGGGGAGAAAGAAAGAGGCTTTCTCTGAACTAAAAAAAGAGACTTGGAAGGAGACAGAAATCATACAGATAGAGTAGTAGTTTATCATATGATTTCTCAGTCAGTCTTTGGTTCTAACCAAGCAATATCTTGCTTTTAAGAGGCTAAGTGTCACTGGCAGCATTTGAAGAGCAAAAGCATCAAGAAATATATTTACCTTTCCATTTTGTTGGTCTGTTTGCTCACTTGTAAGTCTTTGAAGACAGACACATACCAGCTTTCAAGGGTTAAGTACACCCTTATTCTTCTGTGACAATTCTGAGTTTACAGAGGTCACAATGCCCAGAAGGGGACAAAATTTCACCTTCATGCATCAAATCATCGTCCAGCCTTCATCCATCTCAGAACAAACTGGGCCAGCATGCTCCCAGCTGCACCATCTCATAGACTTAGGAAGCTAAGTTTCAGAGGGGCTCTTATAAGGCTCTGTGGGAGGCAAATTACAGAATTTCATTCTTTATCAAAACTGAAACACTGATATAGACTCAGTTCCTGATTCTGAGCATTGGCATAAAGCTGGAGTGACTTCCAAAGACTGCTGAGTTCAGGTACAAGACAACTTCAGAGTCCAGATCCTGCTGGGCTGGAATATTTTCTTTTTGTTTCGCTTCATGCTGACTGGTAGGTTTTGGTTGCTGCTGTGCCTGCTGCAAGGGTCAAAAGCACTCAAGGACCTAAGGCTTGCCGAGGCAGCCATGGAGGATGAGCTGCATCTTGGACAGATCTGTGAGAGGGAGAAGTTTACATAACAAAAATAACAAAGTGTAGTTCTGAAGTACCTACAATCTTATGGTGCCCCAAATAAACAATTCAGAGTTAACTCAAGTATCTCAGCACTGTGCACTGCTACATTTTTTAATGTTTCACAAAATATCCATCAATGTATAAGTGGTGACACAAGAATAATAATTTCACAAGTAATGAAGAGGCTTGCAAATCTTGTGGTTGTGCTAAATATAAATAATACTCAGTGTCTTCTTTTTCTGAAGACAATTGCTTTTGTTGTTAGGCTGGCAGACACACGAGTCAGAAACCATCACCCCAGGGACTCAGATGCACACTTGAAAACAAAACAGAACTGATTGCTCAGACGTTAATAACTTCAGAAGTATACAAAGGAGACCTCTCCTTCATTCTGGACTAACTAATCAAAAATAGAAATATTTATATAAATTGGTCAGTGTTTGTAAGGTTGTTTCTTTTTATACGACATCTAGAAGAATAAAGTTAAGGAACCTTCCTAAATCTTTATGTAAATTTTTGCAAAATCAGTTTAGTTTGGATTTACATGGAAATTCAAGCAAGTTACAAATGTAAATTTGGCTTCCACTGAATCACTCACTTCTCAGGTGCCAATTTCAGGCAATGAGAGGCTTAGAGTTCTGGTCTACCAGTAAGAGGACTGTCTCTCAAATTACCTTCTCTCACAAAGTCTACTGAAAAAAAGAGAAGTATAAATGTTTGATTTTAAATAAAATATGAGGACTTAAATTCATTTCTTGCTGAGAATCTCAGTGCCTGCTGTCTTTGGGAAAAGATTCTTTTCCTCCAAAGTGCACCTGCTCTTTCTGTTTATTTATCAGTTTTATTATGGTGTTTAAAAAGGTCCATAATCTTATCTCTGTGTTGGTCTGTCTGTGTTAAGGTCTGCCAGACCTGAGGAAAATCACAGCTAATCTCTGACTGAATCTGAAATAGTTGTGGCTTCGCTACTTTTTGTTATCATTCACCATTTGTAGAGATTATCTATCTAAGCTTGCTTCACTGGCTTCAGAGATCCTTAAGTTTAGAAGCTCAAATTACCTTTGGTTCAGCTGTGTTCCCTGATCGACAGAGGGAACACACATTTACTTTTCCTGATTGGTGCTTTCATGCTCTTTGTTGTGCTTCCATATACTGTCTCTATCTTGCACTCACCCTTCTTAGGAATGTCCACAGAGTGACAAGATGAATGTCAATATCTACCAGGTGTGGAGCACACACATCTGTTTGTGGTTTAGTGAAAGATGATGCTAGTTCAGGATGTGATATGGCCACTAATCAAGTCGTGAGTAATAAACTTTGGAGAAAATAAAACCACATAAATCATTAGAGCAGCCAAGATGTCATCTTGGCATCTGCAGATTATACTTTCAGAGCATTAGCTGAAGTAGTGCAGCTTATTCCAAAACTATAGAAGCCTTTGTTGCTTTGCAAGTCTAGAAAGAGGCAATGGAAGTGTTTCTTTATAATATGTGATGTTTGGGCAAGGGCATTTCTCTGCTTACTTTTTCCTTAAACAGGAGTCAAATGTGTTCAGGTTGTGGGATGTGCTGCAGACTTCCTATCTGGGTAGTATCATAAAATAACATCAGACTTTAGTAATCATGCATCATATACTACTACAGTGATTTAACTTTGCTCTTACAACACTGCACCACAAGACTGAGATACTTCTCTCTGCACCTTTACTTTCATTTATTAGTTGAAGTGGTGAATGTTTAGGCTCTCTTATTTATGCGTTTAACTGCATAAGTGATCCTAGGTAAAATAATGAACAAGACTTCGCCCCCGTCACATATACTGCATTCCTGGGAGAATTTTTCAATATGTAGAGCCCTTCAAACACTCAGGAGGATCAGAGTCTATTTATTTTAAGAGAGAGCAGTCTCAGAAGGCAAAGTGTAAACTGTGAAGATTAACAAGGAGTTTTTCAAAGGCATAAAGGGAAGTCAGATGCCTAACTTACATCAAGAGTCAATAGGACTTGAGCATTTAATCCCATTAGTGTCTTGGAAAAGCTGCTTCTGAAAAGAAACTTTTATGGTCTCATTGAATTTCCAAGGAGCAGTCTAAAAATTCCTGAGTAGACTTGAGTTTCAAGTTCCCTGCATAACTGAACAATAGTCAAAGGGTGGGGGGTTTTCAAGCTCTACAGGAGCAAAGACGAAATGTAGGATACCTATGAGGTATTTTCACTCACCAGCTATCTTCCCCCAATATACTAGACACCCCAGTACCTCTCTTTTGTACAGCAATTAATCACAAGTGATATTGCCCTTCCAATTACCAGCTGTTTTCCTTCTTTGATCATTGCCTTTTAATAAGAAAAAGGTTTTTTTTCAGCTGTCTGGTCTTCTTTCACTAGATTACCTTCAGCAGAATGCCTGCAAATGACCTTTCCCTATGACTCAGGTGCACTCTTTATTTTTTTATCTGTGTTACCCCACAGCCCTGCAAAACAAGGCTATCATACATGCTACAAAGGGCTGCCTTTCATTCTCTATATACACCCAGAAAAGCTCTTCCCATTATTCACAAAGCTTTCCTCATATTTACTTACTATGGTTTAATCCACATGAGCTCATAGACCTCTCATTTTTTTGTAGTTATTTTTACTTAAATTTCTGAACATAGAAGTCCTTTTTTCTGTCTTCTGCCTCATGTCCCTTAGTGTAAAGAATTAAAGTACTACTTCCTCTGACAGTCTCTGCTTGGAAGCCTAAGCTGGAAATAGATTGCATAGAGATTAATCATCTAAATTTTTCATTTCAAGAAGAGGGAAAGAGGACATACCTTCATGACCTACTTTTTTTGTGCAACTAAAATCGATATTCTCTAGTGTAATAAAAAAACAGGCTTAGGGATTCTGAGACATGAGCTTTGGTTGAATCCTGCACTTTGGCAGAGTGAGACACACGGAGCCAAGTGTAGTGCTCAGCTGAAGCATGCTGCTGCAGTTGCTGCAAAGCCCAGGAGCTGTCTCTAGGAAGCAGAGCATCCCCTTTAAGGCCAATCAGTCCATCAAGTTTCATGCACTCGCCACTAGAGACATTGGTCAATGAAAAGCAGCAGGGAGAAAATTACACATCCTGGAGCCAGAAACCTCCCCGTAGATTCAGCAAACAGAACAACTCAAGACTAAGGTGTGTGGCTGCTAAAGCAATGTCCCAGAACTTATCAGCATATTTTCCACTCCACTTCCTCTCTGCTGGGCATTCCATTGATGGAACATCCATGGCTGTTGCACGGCTTGCAGGCTGCTTGACCAGCACTCCCTGTGCAAGCAGGCACAGAACCCCTCCTGTCGTGGGTGACTACATCAATGAAGGATTACAGGCATCAACAGTCACGATGACATTGCAAGAAAAGACAGTGGGGGGTAGAAAAGAGCCTGAGAAAGGGCCAACCCAGACACAGAAATACACTTTACATAGACCTTAAGTAGTTTGACACATGGTTTCAGTAGGAGCTAGTGAAAACTCATCAGTGTTTTCCAAACTGTCCTCAAAATATCATCAACGAGAACAAACATTTTAAGTCCTAATATTTTAATATGAAAAATCAGAAGCATGTTTTAAAAAAAGTAGAAAATTTTACTGGTTTTTTTCTCCTCCTTATTTTCCTCATTTCCTTATAACAAAAAGAAGAATAAAATGGATATGTCTTCCAAATACCCTATTTCCTATTTTTCTATTTCTCCTGAATAAGAAAACATAACTGATGACAGAATGTTTCCTCCACCACTCACCATTCAATGATTTTACCCTCTCTTCCTTCTTCTGTAAAAAAAAAACAAAAACAAAAACAAAAACTAGTACATAAGAATTTTTGTATCATTTTAGAAAAGTTCTTGATTACATTTTTAAGGTTGTATTCTATATTTTCCACACTAAATACTGTATCCGACTAAGACTTATCTAGATGAAATTCAGCCACTCAAATACAAAATTCTACTGTAATCTAAAATTTCTGCACCAAAAAATGCAAACCAGTGACAAAAAAAAACAGTTCACAACAAGTTTAAGTTTTTTTTATCGATCATGTAGAATAGAAAAGAAATTTAAGTTGATGTAATGTAAAGGTTAAGACAGTATTACATAGAAATTTAAAGTATAAATATGATATATATTTCAAATATGTAGAAAAACATAACATTGTATAATATAAAATTTGCATTTAGTAACTTGGAAAGTGCATCAGAAACTGGTTGTGGTAAGGAAATAACACGGAACAGATCTGGAAATAATAGAAATAAGTTTTAAAATTCCCATGAGTAGGTACATTAAAATAAATACATGCTCTTGTATGGCTGTTGAGAGGACCTTAATACTATATATGAAATAATGTCAGTGATAAATATGGGAAGAGTCATTGCTATATCAGAAATGTGAGTTACAACCTGTTGTGTGTAAGAACTATTTTAAAGGAAGATGTAACTACAGAAACTACTAGAGCCATTTTAGAATGCTTAAGTGAAGGCATCACATTGCAATACAATACCAGGCATGGGAGCAAACCTACAGTTAATGCAGATTGTGATGGCTACTTTGCCTCTTTCACTGGCAGCTGGCACAGCTGCAGACAAGCTCAGTTGGGAGTCTTCAGCCCCCCAGGGGCTTGGGGGAAGCTCAGAGAGCAGGAACAGGAATGAATGCTCAGGGCACAGTGGAGCTGAATTAAGCGGAAATTAAAAGAACTGAGTCTGTGTAGCTTGGCTAAGCACAGGATTAAAGGACAAGTGAAGGGGCTCTTGCTATGGGTTGTGAGTCATCCTTTAATACAATACATGAAAATACATATATCAGCAATGATATGAACATAAGAATGGGAAATTCAGACTGAATGTCAGAAAAATATCCTTCATGAAATTATGTTCTATAAGACTAAAATAGTTTCCAAGCAAAATCACAGAACTTGGAGGCTCTTCAAACCAGGCTGGGAAAATCACTTAGAAAATGCAGAGAAATAAGCTGCTTTACCAAGACCATAAACTGGATTTTTTTAAATGATCTTTTGTCACTTTTTGATAAGACTTCTACAGATATAAAATTATAATGTTGAAAATAATAGGTGTTGGTCTAAAAATACTGAAGTTAAAAATAAATATTTCCTTCCGAATGAGATCAATCCAAATAATGCAAAAGAATTTTAAAATAAAAATTTTAAAAATATAATGTGAAAATATATATGGAACTTAAGTTTCAATTCAAAACCAGTTGAGAGTACAGTCTGGCTACACTCTCCCTTCAATACCATCTATCCTTCTGGCCCACACAGCTTCATAGGCCTGCCTAATGTTTGTAATGTTTATAATGTTTGTAAAGTTCAGAAGAAGAGCAGCCCTACTGATATCAGGACAGAAAGGTATGAGAAGAGACCATAAAATCTGAATTTATAGGCTATAAAAAAGCAGTCTGAAGAGATTTAATTTTGGTATATAAAATCTTGAACGGTACGGTTAATGTTGAATGCACTTACCTTTTTTTCCTGGGAGACTGATAAGAGGACAAGGGGCATAATTGCAAAGTAAAGAAAAACAAATTTGAAACAGATGTCATGTGTCCCATTTTTCTTTACACAGAGCCACAAGTGTATGCAGAATAGCTTATGAGTCAGAGGCTGAAGCTTAAACACTGGAGGATCATTCAAGAAACAATTAGGGCAAATAGTATCCTGAGGGGATTAGAGTATTAAAAGAAAATGAGCCTTAATAGACTGAATAGACTCCACTTAGTCCCTGAAATTTATTATGTTCATAAACCCCAAAACAAATATAGTAGCAGAAAGATAAAAGCTAAAAGTAGCCTACTCACTTAATAATATATTCTTCTTTCTCTGTATTAGGGTATGATTCTGGTCTTCATATTTGCTGTTGAATATTAAATGCACAATTAGATTAAGGGTATTTTGAGACATTCAGAATCTGCTTCAGGCAAAATTAACAAGAGCATTGCCTCTGAAATTTGGTACAGCTGTTACTAATAAAAGAACTAGTACTGCAGGCTGAAACAGCTGGAGATGATAAGTGAAAATAGAATTAAGGCTCAATAATGCAGTTTTGTACTCTGGAGGGAATACTGGACAAAATCTGCATGTGGCCTCAGATCTGATGGCCTTGTTCTGCACAGGACCCCAGTGACATGGCATCAGCACCCCAGCACTGGCCTCTCTGCAGACGGCCACACAAGCTCTGGCAGCTGGGAAGTTCATGTGTTTGGCTGGAAGACCATACACATGTTCAGACAGAGGTGAAGATGAAAGCCTGAAAGTTAAACTTTGCAGAAGCACAGTCTGCTCTTTCCACCCACCCTTCCCCTTTCCACCTGGGCGACCATGATATCTGTTCTCTGCCTGTTAAAACAGTATCCCCCCTTCCTCACATGTTGTCTCACCTGTTTGTGTGTGTGTGGTCACTCTTCCCAGCACATTGCAATGCACGAGCACTGAGAAGCATAATGTCACACAGCTTTAAAGTCCCTGTTTAGGTGGTCACTCTTACAGCACTTTTCACTAAAGAATTCAAGACTGGTGTGCAACAGAAATAAGGAAAAAGTGAAAACCTAAATTCTATGTATTACAGACATTTCCTGGGCTCTCAGAGAGATTGGAAAACAGGTACTCTACCTCCAGCTGCCTCAGAGGCAGAGAGAAGGAGAACAAAGGAGCATACATCGCCCTGGGCTGTCTAATCTGATATCCCTCTCTAACAGAGCTTCACCACCTGCTTTGGAAGGAAATACAAGACAAACATAGAATGACATACCCTTGAGAGGAAATTTCTCTCTGATCCCAGGCTAGTAGTGGTTGCCTGTTCCTTGCTATTCCATGAGAATTTTAGAATACTTTGCTATGCAAATGTAGCTTATGACTAATGAATGGAATATGCCTTGTCCCAGAGCTCAACTTGGAGCTTTGTTCAGGAGCAAGATACCAGGCAGCTTCCATGGAGACTTCAAAATCTGCATGAAAAAAAAAAGTGGTTGGAAAGAGTGTGTAACAGAGTACCAAGCTGCTCTTGGATTTGAAAAAAAATAGAGTCATCATCTCTGGGCCCTATTAGTGCTGGAACATTAAGCTGAGGTGCCTGAGACAATACCAAGGACTGAAGACTCAATCCACGAGAAATAAAACCCAAATCTAAATACTGCTGGTTTATTTTTTGCATCTACAAGAGCTGGCCTCCTGTCTACTCTGGGCAGATGAAGTAAATTGGGTCATTTAATAGATGGACTGTATTATATGTGCTCCCAGGCCTGGCTCTGTCACAGAGGAGAAGACAAAAAGAAATTTTAGAAAAAGTCTTCTTTTGGAATCTGAACAAAAATTGTAAACTGCAACAGCAAACCAACTGAAGTCTTATGGGCTGTTTCTTTCAATGGGCACTGGACCTACCTTTGATATTTTTCTTTCCTGACAAATTAAAAATAAGCAAGCCTAAGATCCCAACATTTTTAACAGGACTTCACTCCAGCAAATTTACCTGCTAACAGTGAGAGAAGTAGGTACGAAGGTGATCTTGCATCAGTTACCTTCCTATAATCATCCTCTCTCCAAGGACTGTTTAGGCTTCAGTGCACTTTGGCAAGATCTGGGCACTTCACAGCTGCATCTGAGATTACAGTATGACTACTTTTCCCTGGATATATCCCTGAGGTCTCTACTATAGGACACTTTTTGTTTTCATAGTTGCTGTATACCTCTGGGTAGGAAGAAGAGGGCGACAAGGAGGAGAGTACTTCCCCCAAAAAATCCACAGTACCAGGTACTGGTGTGGCAGCAAGATGTGCCAGCCACTGAAGTGCTAGTGATAGAGTGCCTGAAGTGAGAAGTCTGTGAGGAAAAAAAGGAAAAAAAGGCTTCAGTAGGAGGGTGTTCAGGGGCATTAGGAGCACCAAGAAGAACCAGGAAGGATGAGGAGGAGCTAAGGTGCTCTGAAATAGATTAATGGGGAAAAGTCCATAGTTCTGGAGAGAAAAGAGTAGCAAAAGTTTGAGAGAAACTTATAGAAGAATTGTGGTGGTGAAACTGTAGTGGAAATTAGACTTAATTTTTGACATAGAAATTATGACATCTTGGAGTTCTGTCTGCTTTAGGAAGTGCTGAGGGTTTTATAATCTGAAGAGTGGGACATAACACAGAACATCTTCTTCCTCAGATGCTTTTTCCCAGATAGTTCAATAGTAGGGCAATAACCCCTTTAGGAACTTTCAGTAGCCTGTCTGGTATTATACGGGGCTGCTCCTCCTTAGGACCCCTGCCCAGTAATCCTTTGGTCTCCATCTTAGTCTCTTCCTGCTTTTGCTACATAATATATATGTTTTACTTCTTACAGCAAGTGCAGGTGTCAATAATGAAGTGGAATTTCTTCATTCCATGAATATGTGTCATGTCTCTACACAGAGTATGCCAGCTATTGGACAAGGATTGCATATTTATTGTGAGTGGGAGATTTATTGCTTGTACATTCAAATCATAAAGAAGTCAATTGGCAAGAGATACTTTGCTAAGAAAATCAAAGCTTCCTTCTATAGCAACCATGGAAGGTGGCAAGAATGAAGCATCTAAAAATTACCTATTCAATACCAGATTCCCAAAGAGCAATACCTGTCTCTGTGCAGTCAAAAGACTTGAGTCCAGCCCATGTCTCTACAGCCAGGATTGCTCCTAAGATCTAGCAGCAAGTGTCTTGCACTCACAAGGCAGGGGAAAGAATGGATTTCACCATGTTAACTGTTTTTCTTTGGTTCTAACTCTTTTTTCCCCACCCATACCTTCAGTGCATGCAGCATCCTCCCTGCTCCACAATTCTGAGTGTATGCTGCCCAGACAGGCACCTTCCTCCCTCAATTTATTCCTTCAGTATTTATTCATTGATTCACCCAGGTCTGTGTAGACTTACACCATTATGGATCTGGTTTCTCCTCCTTTTACACTTTTTAATTTTTAAGCAAATAATTTGTAGCATATCTCCTTGTGTTCATGCATAACAGAGCGCTGGTATTTTCAGTTTTTCTATTTAACTGGTTTCTCTCTTGGGACACTACTCCATTTCCATAGCAGAACAAAGGTCATAACCACTCCCTCCCTGCCTTTCTTACCCCATTTTCTTTATCCTCAGTCATGCACACTATTTCCAGTGCCCTACTCCCAGGTTTTAAAAAGAAAAAAGATCTCTCTTTAAACTTGCATTTTGTTCATTACAGCCAACACCTCAAAATGACAGAACAGAGCTCAGGAGTTAGTGCTAGCTGAAGCACAGCAATTCCACATTTCCAGACTGACAGTACTGTTTCTGCTTAGAGGAAAGCATTTGTCAACACCTCATTTCATAGTCACACACACAGGTCACATAGCTTATAATAAACTAAAGATATTGCATAACTTTTCTACATGCAACAGAGCTCTGTTGAGAATCAAGATGTCAAGAGTAATTTATATTCTTCTCTTTTTGTACCCCTGACTGGACATAAATAAATATCAGACATCCTGTACAGCCTTCTTCCTATTAAACACTATTTATTAACATCTGTTAAAATTAATAGGATTTTATTCTCTCACCATTAATCATTTTAAAATGTGCTGTGTTTGTTTTTAGTGCAGTGTGGCAGGCAGTAGAGACCCTTCTCCTCTTGCTTTAATCTCTAGAAAATTACATTACAGTGGCATCCTTTGGGAATGCAGAGTTTTGGATACATAAGCATTTCCTTTTACCAACGTCCATTTTCATCCTTAAAATTACACTCTGCAATGTCTTGACACTGCATGAAATGTTAGGTCATGCATTTGATTCTGAAAAATTTAAATGTGTACATTCTTGACTTACAGAGCAGGCATTAAAAAAGAAAAAAAAAAAGAAGAAGAAGAAAAACCCCACAGCCTATTGCAATATAAGATTTAAGCCTGGAAGAATTCTACATAAGTACATCTGTGGAAGCATGTCTAGGTGGAAGAATTTAGGCCTGTGTTTCAAACAGTATCACCGAAATCAACAGAGACTAATAGAAATTTCAATCATTAGGAATTCCAGAAGTCAAGCAAACATTTGCAGTTTTTCATCATAAACCCACAATGATGTGTACACTCATCAGAATTGAAAATTATATTCATATTCATGACTGCTCCCCAGAACCTTTCTCAGGTCACACAACACCAGCTGTAACTTGAGAGGTCAGTAAGATCTGTTCTCCACGGCCAACACACTCACCAAAGCTGTGCTGAGTGTGTGGGTACACTGCAAGCAGCAGCCTCGCAAGAGAGAGCTTTTCTAAAACTAAAAATTAAAGCATTAAAATGTGTAAATATTTTATAACATATTGCTGTGCAATTCCACGTACTTCTCACACAAGGGGCCCATGCAGAGCAGCAGTGATCTGAGGTTTCAGAGCAATATGGATACAATTCCATTTTACTTGAGGAATAGTTTACAACTGAGTAATTAAAGGCCATATTGCGATGCATATGCTCCCCCGAGTGAAGCAAATGCTGTTGACAGTGTTCATGTCTACAAACAGAAGGAGATTGAGGAGATGCAGAAGGGGTTTTTTTCAGTCTTGGAACATGCCCAGAAGCTATCATATTTACTCTTATGCTTGCAGAACGTCTTTGAGACATGCTATTGCCTGCAGCACCATACATGCAGCCACATTGGAAGATTTCTTCACTGCTCTTGGGTGAGGGATAAAGGAAATACAGGACATAAACACATGGTATAGCTGCTGGCCTGGAGACCCCTTCAGTTCCCTTTAGATTCTACAGAAACTGAGGATACTCTACACAAAGTAGACACAGGAGTTCAGGAAACAACCCGTAGATTCTTGGCATAGAATAGGAACCAATAAAGTTGACGAATACAAAAGGAGAAAAAACATCAAAAAACCCTGAACAAACATATTCTTATCACAATCCCAAAGAGCTTCTTTCTACAAGCTCACCAGCTACCAGGAGCTAGGGGATCACAATCACTTACAGAGGTGCCTTGGCAAGCACAGTAACAAACAAAGCTTTTAGCAGTGACTCCGGTGTCTCTTAAAGCTTTTTTTTTACCAATTCTGACATTTTTCATATCTCATTCACACTTTTCACTGACTTGACTCTGTTTTGACAGAAAACTAATATTTCTTTTAAGAAAAGCTAACAGAAGCAAGGCCAGAGACAGGATGAATGTGCTCTGGATCAGTGACTAAGGTTCATCATTCCCACCAGATTATAAAAAAGTGAAATCTGGGAAATAAAAGGTGGCTGTATTTTCTACACCATATAAATCTATAGCAACCCAATTAACTTTACTATAGTTTCTTTTTTCATAGATACTGAGTAGATACTCCAGAGACGAGAAACAGTAGGAAAGTCTATCTCTGAGAGGTTTGAGAAGACATTTTCTGAGAAGCCAAGGGCTTGTTAGCCAAGATCTGGCCACAAGGAGAAGAAAAATATGAATAAAAGGGGCATTTACAATGCCAGTAATTAATTTTAAGGAAAACCACAAGAGGGAAAAAAATTGTGAAAGAACTTGTTATGTCCTTGTAAAGTTTAATATTTAACACCCATCTTCCCTCAGGGCTTAAAGCACTTTGTGTCAATGTCTGGAGGAGGCAGGAGGTACCATACATGGATACAATTCCATTTTACTTGAGGAATAGTTTACAACTGAGTAATTAAAGGCCATATTGCCATGCCTTTAATTACTCAGATGCCTTTAAAGAGGTGCTCTAACCCTCCCAAGGGCCTCTTCCTTCATTCCCAACTAGTGAGGGGAGACACTCATGCTGCTTTCAGGTGAAAAGGGAGCAGAGCCTATGTGTGGTCACCAGTCAGTCACTCTGCCCATCTGTCAGACCCCACCTGTTTCATCTTCCACCCACAGCTTTTGAAATGTTGGGCAATTCCAGCTGCATTTGACAGAAGGTTTTAAGTCCTAGCAATTTGGGAAAAGGGAATTATATCTCCCAAGTAACGTGACATCAGCTTTCCAGGGCAGAAAAAGGGTGGCTTCAAACACCAACATCTCATTGCCTTTGGTCTCCTCCATCTGACACAAGAGCCACCAAGTGGGAGCTGGCAGATCCAATGAATCTGGGGGTGTGCTGCCTTCCCACTAACATGTCATCTAGGATTGCAGTTAATAAGGCCCTACAAGGAAGATATTTGCTTTCATTCTTAATGGAAAAATTCCAGCAGCAATCAAAAAAATGGGGCACACACTCATATAATTATAACAGGAAAATAAAGACTTTTTATGCCATTCTGAAGATATCCATAAATCACTGCCAACACATCTGTCACCAAAGTTCATTCTACTTCAAGAGTATGCTTTCTATTCCATTAATATGGCACATCTAGAAAGGTTCAAAACTTCACTAAGTTGAATTTAGCTTAAAAATTTAAGTCTGGATAGATAATTTTGCTGTAGATTTTATTATCTTGAAAATTTGCCTTTGAGAGCAGAATATATAAATTAGAGATACAAGTGCAGAATATTACTGCCCATGTTCAGAAATCTCTATCTAGCAAGAAATGAAGTAAATAAATATAAAAGCAGTTCAAAAAAATAAATTCATATGAACTGCTGCAAATAAGCTTTGAAGGATGCATTTCCAGTCTCACAGAATCAGGCCATTAGAACATGTCAACTTAGGGAAATTGATTGACATAATGACAGCGTACTTTAACAGAACAACGTATTCTCCTTTTGCCTTAACTATTCTACTTCATGTATAACTACTACTATTTCATGTGGGTATGAGTCCAGACTAAACTGACTTTATTAAAAAATAGCTTTATTAAAAATAAAATACTATCAATCTATCAGTTATTTCATCAAGTGGAAAGGCTTTATGGGATCACTAGCTTAAATAAAATGAAACAAACTTCTTCCTCAGCTCAGAGCACTAGGGATTTGTCCCACGTAATGCCACCTCTACAACTGCTGCATGTGTAAGCAGCTGAGACAGGCAGAGATGGGCTTTGAGTTCTGCAGTGCATAACCACTGATGACATAGCAAATGTATGAAGTCTAGATTTTCTTTTAATACGAGTCAGAATCTAAAAATTCAGCTTTTGTAGCAATCCTTGAAAGTATAACATGAAAGAAAAGAATCACTGCGGATTCAAGGAACAGATAGCTGGTGTCAAACATAGCAAGATGAGTGTAATAAAAGTCAAATTTTTGCTTACTCTAATGGGACTCCATACCATTTACCTTCTGTGTCAAATATTTGTCAAACATCTGTGTCTTTCTGTATTCTGGGAAGGTGGTCCATAAAAAGCAGGAATAGTTACAGAGGAACGTTAGCCAAACTTTTAGCAAGTCTACAGAGAGATGCTGGGGCTGGACCTTACTGTGAAGAGGGCCTTGACATGATCCATGTTGATTTAGGCATTTACCTGTAGTGGCTTTGTTAGAGATCTACCATATCTGGAATATGGAAATTATTATCTCATATAAGAGTTAAATTACTTTTTTAAAATAAGGTGTCACAGTTCAGCTTTTTCAGTGTGCTTCAATTCATCCATTGAAAGTAGGGTGGAAGTAGGTTCTCATGCCTACATTAAAACTTTTTTCTCCTTTATGTCACCAAATTTACATGAACAATCCCTACACCTCTGGCCCAGAAATGCAGCTATGCTCATATGACAGTGGCTACATTCCAAGATCCCTAAGGATGAAAGTGTCACCCTAAGAAATTTTACACACTTAATGATGCAAATCAAAAATCCTACTGTTCTGCATGTAACTTGCATTTCCTAAATGTAAATTACATCTAAGCCACTTCAGGAAGTAGGTCACAGACTTCTATCTTATTTCAGGCATTAAAAATATTTATGACATAATTTTAAAAGCAATTTTTCAAAAGTCACTTTTTCTGAACGTTGTTTTAACATCGCTCTCTAAAGCATTCTGAAAAATGAAGGCTGTCTGCTGCTCTATTGCAGTTTTCCCCTCCCAAGAGCAGCAGTTTCCTGCCATGTATTTTTCTGTTCCAAACCTGACCATTAGACTGGACAGGAGTTTAATAATAACTAATTACTCATGTTATGCTTAGTACTTCCATGCAGCAGGGCCCAATGTATGCAGTACATCCTCCACTGGTTTTACTGCCTTCTGAATCCTACCATGAGCACAAATTTGAAATAGCTATGATTTTACAGAGACATTCTCTAGAATATTGGGAGGAAGGACATTAACTTTGTGTGTACTGCATGGTATGACTATATGTGCATATATGCATGCATCTTTGTGGTCCACACATTTCTATATAATTTTACAATAATTTATGTGTTCAAAAATCAGGTAACTGGTAGAGTAAAATGGTCTAAAGGTCTCACTAAGAAACTGTAGCACAGGTCTAAGACCTGTTCTGAATTCCTGCTAACAGCTGTCTTCAAGAAAGCAAGAGTGTGCTGGCTTGCTGAGCTAGGGAATCAAAGTGGCCAGACATCATGTCAGCTATTTCTTTACACGTGTTTAGAAATAAGCCCACGTTAACCCCATTAACTTGATAGGTCTTGGTCTGATGTTGTCATTAAGGAATTTTATGAAAGGCTTGAAAGATGGTACAAGAGAGAAACATTGAGTGAGTACTTTGTGTAATTCCTGAAGGTCCCTATCAGGTTTCTGGAAAGTACTGTTGGCTCATACATATTCAATGCCATACAAATTTGCCAAAGAAGAATTGCCCAGAGAAGTATTTTCGTCACTTTTAGTATACATGCTCACCTGGCTTTTCTGCATTTTCACTTTCCTCTTTCTACAGTATCATTTCCTATGTTCTTAGAAACTTATGATGCTCCAATTCCTTCCTTGGAGCAAGGCATGTCTGATTCAAAGCCAGGATGAGGAATTTGGCATTTGATGCCAGGCATTTTCCTTCTGCATTCAGCTGGAATTGTCTCTCCTTCTAGTCACAGGATCTAAAAGTAACTCCACTGGGGAAATCAACAGATATGCATGATAGCCTAAAAGTAATTTTATTTGCTTATGTGTATATTATAGGAGAGAACCTCAAATTTTACAGAACCATTCAAGTCATGTCTCTCTCATGGCAGAAATAGGAAATTCAGGAATATTATGCTTCACTCCAGTGTGTTTCCTATTTAATAAGTCTCTACTCATTTCCTAATACTTTTTCAGACATCAGAGGGTCTGAAGCAGCTAGTGAGGTGGAAAACATAATGGTTTTCTGCATGGAGGATATCCTGCCTGTGCACTAACTCTACAGAAAAGTGACTCAAAAAATTGCTCCTCAGCAGCTGTACTGCAGCATGAGTAAGATTAGATATTAGGAAAAATTTCTTCATGGTAAGGGCTGTCAAGTATTGGAACAGGCTGCCAGGGAAGTGGTTGAGTCACTACGCCTGCACTTAGGGACATGGTTTAGTGATGGACTTGACAGTCCTGGTTATTGGTTGGACTCTAGGATCTAAGAGGCCTTTTCCAACTTAAACTCTGTGTTTCTCAGTATACCTGATTATGTAGTCTTGAGATTTGTATTAAAAGCAAAGGAATTTTGCTTTTAATCTGAGTTATTATACAATTACTTCCCTGCCCAAGAGACAAATTGTTATTGGTTTGTGTTTGTTTGTAAAGCAATACAGTTATAGCTGCCAAGTCGTTAAAATGCTACAGGCTTCAATCATAATTTTTAAGATCATTTCTTTGTTTACATTTTGTTGTCCCAAAGGTGATTAGCAATTTTACTAGAAGGTTACTTCATTATTCTACTGCAAGGTTCTGGATGAACTTCAGGTGGGATTAGAAATTCCTTTGTACCCAACAGCAGCACTTGGAAGCATTGCTTTGATGCAAGTGTAAGGCAGCATCCGAGCTTTGGCACTAATCCTGATTGTCCCTCTGCACCCTCTTGCCATGTACTCCCATTTTCTGAGTTTCATCAGGCTTCATTCACTGACCATAAAAAAAAAAATGCTGAGCCATTCACTGCTACCTCAGCTCAATAACTGATTTCTGGGGAGTAAATCCAAAAGATCTGCAGCTTTGCATAGGGCTTTGAAACCACCATTATCATATAAAATGTAACTAAATAGCATACAGAAAATTAAAAATTAATATATAATTGTTTCTTTGTGCTTTATTGTTAAATCAAAGCTGCAAGATTAAAAACCTAGTCTAAATGAACTGGTGTGCCTAGAATCACTGATTCCTGAAGCTTTTGTACAATCACCACTTTGTATTCTGTTTATACTCTGCATGAATAAATGTGTTTAGTGTCCTAAACTAAGCTAAAATTTGGTTTGTAGAGGCACACAAGAACATTTTTTCTCATCTAAACTATTATTCACCTTAGAAATCAAGTCAGAGCCCTGAGTGTTATACTCTGAAGTGAGAAAACTTGGACTGAAAATCTCAGGAGAGAAGATATTGTATTTTATACTTCTAGTTGTTTGGAAATACTCCAGAAACAGATATATAGAAAGGCAAATATAATGAGGAGAAGTCAGCCAAGTTCTTGCAGAAGTTCAAAAATAATTGAACTTACTTTTCAGATGAAAACTTATTTTATGTTCATTGGTATGGTATGTTTTGAGATATTTTGACCTGAAATTCAGTATGCAAAGGTGCTTCATCAGCATACACTTAAAGCACTATCACATGGACATATTTGTGATCCTTTGAACTAATACTTATGGGTTTCTCTTCTCAAATCTGTACAAAGAAGATGAAAAAATCTGAATGTATCGATGCAATGTTAGGCCTAAAAGTACTGAAAGTTACTTCTTTAATAATTCTAAATATACTAATTTAATAATTTTCTAATAATCTTAAAATGTGAATTAGAAATTGAGCAAGCAAGAATAAAAAAACATAATTCCTGAGTCATAAGGTTCTAAATAACTTTAGCATTCTTTTGTCTCACCATGGATTCATAATTTCTTAATGCATATACACCCCTAATTTCTCCTCTCAAACTGCGGATACTTAGCCTGACCCACATTTTTTACAGACAAATTGATGAAAAACTGTCAATTCAACTTAAAAAAGTGATTAACAAAAAAAGGGGTTTAAATAGAAGTAAACCAGGAAGGACAATATTTACTTGAGATAAAATTTTGTGGTCAATATTGCACCAAGGCATATTAGAATATTATTGTAAAAATAAACAATAAATCTATTTTCTAATTTAACAAGACCACTTACGATCTTCAGTCTTACATGCTCTACAGAATCTAGATTTTATTATTCTGCAGCAAAAAAATTCACCTAAAGTGCCCTCCTGTATCTTTTACTTCTTTTGTAACCAACAAATCCACATTTAGATTTCCTAAAATTTATATTCCCCTGGTTCCTGATGAACTAGGTTAGACTAGGGAGGGTTTCTGTTACAGCAGTGGCAATGTATTTACATGAAACCTTCCAGGCAGAAAAATGCCATTCTTGACAAAGAATCTAGGAGTCACCTCAATTATTACTGTGCTGTGCTGTACTCATATCAGTAGAAAGCAATCTTTCCATCTTTTTCTGAGAGAAGTGTTTTATTTTGAAGAGGATAATAAAAATATTGACTCTGAGATAAATCCATCCAATATTTTAGATTGAGCCACTTAATGAAATTTCACTGAAGAGCAGAAAACAACCATATCTTGAAGCAATTTCATCTAAAAGGACTTAAATTTATAAAATACCAGATCTAGAGGTCTTCCTGTAGTCCTCAATAAAAAAAATGTTTAAAATTGCAGGGGAGATAAGCCTGTTTAAATATAGGTAAATAAAAATCCCAATCAGAGTGATTTGAGTCAAAAATTAAATAAAACAGACATGATCATCAGCTGGTGGATAACTTCATTGCTTTTAGCTAATTTTTTTTCATTTACTTATACTAAGAAATATCCTCTCTGTTTTGTCTGTCCTTTTTCTACAGGAAAAGCATGAATTGAATTTTAATCTATATGAATTTTGCCTCAGAAAACACCAAAGATAATTTCAATGTCAATGCCCACAGAAAAGATCGGCGTAGATCTGGCATGAGGTTGAGAACTGCAAAGTTGAGCAATATGTTGCCTAGCAGTAACTTAAATGTTAAAATTCACAGTCCTCTATACAGGAATCTCAGCACCCATGGACAGGATCTATATTAAGCAAATGCTGAAATAACCATTGAGAAAAGTGCCCTATTTAAGGGCCAGGGCCTCATACCAAGACATAATGCAAGTTAGCACAAATGAGGATAATGTCTATTCCCAACATTCTTAACCTGAGACATTTTTTATTCTCGCATTCTCATAAACTTCCACATTAAAAATTGGAGCCCAATCTTGAAAGAAAATATGATAAAACTGCAGAGAAACACCCACCTGGATTCTAGGCTTGAGCAGCTGCACGAACCATCTGCACATACCATATGTTTAGTGCTTGATTTAGGGTGAGTTAACAGGGCTGGGAGGTAGACTGAATAGCTACAGAGCAGTTAAGAAATTGTTTTCCTTCACGCTTTTTTAAATCTCCTTTTTATTTTCCAGTGATGTAACTTTTCTCTTGTCTACCAGTAGCAATCAGTGCACATGAACAAAATATTTATCCAGTCCCAAAGTGGAGTAGAACACTGACTCTTCAATTCCTGTTTCAGACAACTGATAAGTTTGTTTATTTTTGAGGCAACACATTTAGTCCAATATTTTAGCACTCTCCCCTAAACAATAAAATTTAAAAAAATAATTAAGCTCAGAAGAATTTGTTGATGAAATCCACTGCACCTTGGCCTCAAGCAGTGCTTAACTTTACCTGTTGTGAAAGCGTCCCAAGCGAGTTTTCACAGTGCTGCAGCTCTGTTATCAGGTTCCAGAATGCAAGCTCGTGTTCACCCAAGGGTTTGGAGGCCACATGTCAAAGTTGGCTCAAATTTCACATGAATGCAGATCAAAAAGCTTCAAGGACTTGAAAACACATTTTAAAAACAACTTTATGGATCCAATGGAATTTTAGTTTGCATGTGAAGATTCAGAACCTAAGTGATTCAGAAATGCCAGAGTATGAACCTATGTGAACAGAAGCCAATAAATTAGCTGTTATCTTTGGATTCTCTCTCACACCAAACATCAAACATGCTTTTCTATTTCCACCAGACAGAATTGCAGCTCCTTAGCAACATCCTGAGACCAAGAGATTTTAAAGGGCTGTAGCTGAAACTGCTGTATTTATTATTCTGCTTACAGACTAACAGCATATTATGAACACCTCCAGAAAATATATAGTAAAAATTATATTATTGGTACTAATAACCCAGCTAGACAACATCTAAAATCTAGTATCTACTGTAAATGCAGTATCTACAATAAGTTTTTTGAATTCGTAGGCCATCCATAACATGTACAAAAATTTAAATAATTGAATTATTACTTAATTACTTAATGTAAATGAAAAGCAATTAAATTCACAACTATGAGGATGGACTAGACAGACTAAGTAGTGTTTAGCAAACATGTCTTTCCAAGACATTGTTAACAAGCTACAGCTGTGGCTTTTGGACAAAGAAATAGAAGATCTGAAAAATAAGGCTCTTAGGTGCACAATAAAGAGACAAAAAGGAGGTGTATACGTATGTCTGCTGAAAAAGTATTATCAGAAGTTTTAGAATGTCAATGCCAAAAATCTTCCTGTTGGAAATTTTATCAGAAATAGGTTTCGGCCACATAGAAATGTGTTCAGAGATGTGTCTGTTAAGTCTACTCATTTATGCAATTTTCTGCGGATGAGAGTGAATCCAGTCTATAATATCTATGTTAAAAACTTCTTTACTAAATCTTGTAAGATTTCTTGCTCTTAGTGGCATGATCTTTGGAAAGCTCACAATGAACATTTTCAAAGATTTTCACCATCCTGAAAAGCAGAAATAGTGCAGTACTAGGTGGTTTTGCTTGACTTTAATAACATAAAAAGTGAAACTTGCAAAATTGCTATAGTTTCCATTTCCTTTTAAAGTAAACAGAAAGTGTTAATACATGTATTTATATATGAAGATTTGATGCTACACTTTAATTATTCTATAACAAGACCTTTCTGACCAAAAGTATTATTTTTGTTATCATCCTTCACTGACAGAATTTACTCAAATTACTTTATTCATTCAAAAAGAAGATTTAACTTCACAGGACTGTGACATCAAGAAATATAAAATTCAGAAAAAAAATTTCTGCCGGCAAAAAAATCCCAAAATTTGCATCAGTATTGTTCTATCATTTCATCTTAGTTGATTGGATGTTAGTTTAAATCAAAAAGTCTTGAACTTTTTACCATCACACTTCATGTATTCCTTAGGGGAGAGTGTTAGATCTGGGTCACAAAAACTCTGTTTCAATAGCATAACTTGGCCTGCAGGCCAATGAGTGATACTTTTCAACACTCATTTGAAACCACATCTCTCTTTCAAATGACAATATTAATGTTATTAACCTTTTCAGCTCAGTAATATCAAATAGACTCCTTATCATCTGTTACCCAATCGTTACCTTGTCTTTTCCTTACATTTCACTGAAGTTTACCATGAGGACAAAGAGCACAATCTTCCATCCCTCATCTCTGTTTTCTGATCCCAAAGCTTCTTAAACATCCTCTCTCTGGATGTCTGCACAAGCATTTAATGTCAAGAGCAGTGCATTTCTCATTGTCACATTAGATTCAACAAGTCAACAAGCAGCTGCAGGTGATGGCTGCTCCTGAGCTGACCTGTTTCACAGCTCAGGACTTGGCACTGCGTTTGTCACATGGGCTCTCAGCAACTGGTAATGGCTGATTGCCATGTTTAGAAGGCTCAGTTTGTTTTTTCACATGTATTTGGTACTCCAGCCAAGATTTTGAAAGGTAAAATCCTAAAAAGAATTAGGCAACTATTTCCATTTAGGCAAGGGCCTAAACAAATGCTTCAAAATCAAATATATTTTGTTGGTTATTAGATACAGATGTAGATATAGCCACCTTACCTTTTAAGAACCTAAAGTTCCAAATCCTGGCTAGCATCATGGCTTACAGTATTGCCACAGTCTTCCAGCCACAAGATTAGGCACTGCAGGCTGTGTCACAAGCCAGGCACCATGCCAGACACACACACCATCCTGACCACAGAAAGTACACCAGTGCCCTTTCTTTGACAGTGGGTTGGGGAAATACTTAAGAACAGAGAACCAGAGACATGCCTGCATAAGTATCTGTGCCCAAACAGACATCAAATCCACATTCAACATGCAGACACCTAACCAATCCCCTGAACATGCAAAGGTGTGCAGACCAGCAAGCTAGCAGAGCTGAGCAGCAGATAACTTCATTATCTCTCCCTGGTTTGTTTTGATGACGTATCCCTATTTAAGTCCATTTGATAAGTGATCTAGCTGGTATTTCCAGCATACCTCCTCCACCAAGGGGAGTGTCCTCTGCTTTCCTTTAAAATGCCCCAGAGAGGGATACGCCATTTGTTACTTTCATGCAAACTCTTTCTTGTTCCTGTGCTCATCTTGACAGTGGGGAAGCAAGGGTTCAATAAGCATCTCTGCCTGAAGAGATAAGGTAATTACTACTTACCAGGAAAACACTCAAACTGTTTATTCTAAGCATTTACAAATGGGAACATATATCCTGTTGTGGATGAAGTGAAACTTTACAGAACCAGAGACAGAAGAAGCAATGGCAATGGGAAAGGTTTGACTTTGTAACCAGAGTTTATGGCATTTAACCTGGACTAGCACACCTGTGTGAGTGGTCATAACTTCTGCTGCTACACTTTAACAGCCATCCATTTAATGTAAAATGTAGGAACTAGTCAGGAGAGAGAGAGACACGGGTCCAGGACAATCCTAACAGTGAGTCCCAGGAGTAAATTATGCTTCTTCTCATGCACTCCATCTTTCTCTAAGACAGTATGTAAGCAAACTAGATGTGTTCATGGCCATTGTCCAGCCCTAAGGTCATGTGGCATAGAGCAACACATCTATGCCTCTAAACTTCTCTAACTTCCAAAATGAGATGGCCATATGCAAACTGGCAGCTGGAAAAGGTTTCTGGTCTGCACTTCCTCTCAAATTTAGTAGGAGAACTGTTCAGGAAAACAGGAGGTCAAAGCCACACAGTTGCCATTTATGGCATTTCAAGAGTAAACACTGACTTTCCAATACCTGGCAGTATTTCCTGGAGCTGTTTAATCCACTTATACAAAATATTTAGCTCGATTATTTTTTGCCAGCAGCACAGTTTCCATACAAGTGGGTGACCCTATGTCTCTGTCGCCCATAGCCTGGTCAGTGTAGACCTGTCTACAGGGACATTTGTGAGGTCAAAGCCACCCTGGATGCAGGAGGGGACAGATGGACCCTCCTGATGCTCTAGTCCTAAATCTCTTGGGCAAAACCAACCTGCCTGCATCCAGCCTAGTTTTAACAGGATAGCGTGGCCTGTGTTATGCCAGGCACTGAACCAAATGGCTCCAGAGGTCCTTTCTAACCTATATTATTACTCCATGGTGCAATGACACAGCTGCATTTTGTCACAGTTAATAACATATAAGTGGATGTTATGTGTGTTTAAACAGGAGTCCTTTAGCAGCCTCTCTAATCAAAGATAATTCATCTCTCACACACACACCAGAAATCCTCCTTCACAGAGCACTGGGTGAATGACCTAGAATGAATTCCTGGGATGAAGCAACCGGGTACAACCTGTGTCATGGAGCAAATGCAGATGCACAGGGGTAGAGTCAAAAGAGGATGTCTACTACATGTCTACACTCACATGAACTCAGATGGTCACTGCAGAGATTTTTTTGAGAGTACTTCATATAAAATTGAATTCCATATAATTTCCTGTAGATCAAAATTTCTGGAAGACTTTATAAAATCAAGTTTTCTTATGCCTGGAGGAGAGGAAAGTGAAAGAGAAATCTAGTTGCAGTCACAGCATGAAAGAGTGCTAGAGAGAAGACACAGAATTCCACTGTGGTGCACAGGCAAAGGACAAGAGGTAATGATTAGGAGCTGCAACAAGGGAAATTCTGATTACACATTGGATAATATTCATTTACATGGGAATGGCTAAGCCTCTGGAATAGGATGATCAGACAGGCTGTGGAACTGCCATCCCTGGAGATTTTCAAACTACCATTGGATTGGTCCTGAGGATCCTGATCTGGATTTAAAGTTAGCCCCACTTTGAGACATGATCGAACTTTAAGCCCATGAGGGGATTCTTAGAAGAAAAATCAAACTGTTATCTACAGTATTTTCTATACAGGCACAGGAAAAAACAGGTCAAAAATGCTTGGCTACATTTGGCCAACATAATTGTGTTGCAGTAAGTCCATTTCTTTATCATACATGTGTTGCATTTTCTGAACTTTTTTACATTAATCTAAACTCTTCTAACAATTAAGTCTTAACACTGAATTAAAATCAAGGTAACTTGGCTTCTCCTTACAATAGCATTCATTATTTTTGCCGATTAAAAAAAGCAGTACTTCTGTTTCAAAGCCAGAATTCGACACTGACAGAAAATATGGACACTCAGGATTGAGAAAAACATACAAAACCAGATTTATTCTTGTCAGTTCAAGCTATCATTTTATAAATTGTTACTTAATAGCCTTTTTTTTTTCTGGTATTATCTGCCATTTAACCAAATTACCATTCTGGGGAAATATGTATATTCAAGTTCAATGATAGAAGCGTTATCAGAGCAACATTTCAATTAACGAAACAACTTTAAATAATTTAACATGAAATTGGACATCAGTTTCACATTCAAGAATATGAACAAGAAATTTATTGATTGGTTAGTGTTGTAAACCTGTGGCTCAGCCACTTATGAACTTCTCATGTTGTCTCACACTTTTTTAGCATGATCAACAAATTCTTATGTCATGTAATTTTTCACGTAACTATTTTCCAGTTTGCTCACATTTGTTACTTGTTTTCTCATACTTGATGAAATATATTTTTTTATCTCTTCATTTTCTAGATGGATTGTTTAACATTTTTATTTTTGCCTTTCTGCTTTTTATTCCATATGCACTTCATTTCTCACACCTATCTAGCACATCTCTCTTTTTCTCTGCTGAGGAAACTCTATCTACTACAAATAGGAAAGTATAAAAAATGAAACAGCTCTTCTAATTAGTTGGACAGAAAATTTCTCATTTTCCTGAGAAAGCAAAACTTTGAGGATTACTTCTCCAAGAATAATATATCTCTTCTTGACAAGAGATAGCTCAATGCTTTTACATACCAGACACGTTACAACAATGTAAGAATAGTTTCCATAGGATTCAGTGCTATCAAAATCTGATAACATTCAGTGATTTATCTACATAACTTTTTTCCTGAACATTTCATTTGGAAATGTGGCAGAGAGATTAAAAGAATGTGTTGTTTATGAGAGATGGAATGCATAAAAAATTTTACTTTCAGATCCATCTAAAACACAGTCTGGTTTTGCCATATTTTACCTTACCAAAGCTTTGACATTAGTCCCTAATATTCTGCTTATCACAGATATTCTCTATTGCATTGATTCAGAGATTGTATATGGCCATTATTTTTTGTCAACTTCATCACACATGCTTTGACAGTAGACCACAATTAGATACTTGTTGGCTCATTAAATTGTTGCAGTCAGCAGTGTCTGCCAAGCTCAGTGAAGGTAATATGAATATCTAAAAATGATGCCTCAGTTAAGGAAATGTTCTACATAAAAATGCTCACATCTACCACTCTCCAGAAGTCAGCTATTATGTTGCAGTCCACAGGCTGAGTTTGTTTTGCAAACCCTGTGAGAAATCAGTGTTATCGATTCTAAGGTTAATGGCTCATGGGTATAAACAACCAAAGCCTTACTTTTTGCTTCCCAGATGTTTACATGCCAATTTTACAAACATAGCTATACTTCTGGAAAAAATCTCTTCGAGAAAATGTCTTTTCAATGGCAGTATGTTTCAAAAGGCTCTGCACCACTCTGGACACTCAACCCTGGTATTTCAGCTACCAGTTCAGTCTCGTCTAAAACATGACAAGTATTCCCACTACTTGGCTTGATTAAAGTCATAGCTTGTGTAATATAACACAGAAGTATGCAACAGGATGGAAATTCCAAATGGAAGCAAAATGTTCAAAGCAGAACCGTACTTCTACCCCCAAATGTAAATATATTCAATGCAACAACTCTCCGGCGTTTATTCCCTCCCAAACCTGTAGGTCAAACTCCTTTTCAGCATGAAACAGTATTTGGATTGAAATTCATTGCAAGACCCTAAGAAATCTAAACCAGATCAGCTAAAACATACCCTAGAAATATTAATTACTCCATCAACCACTTGGAACAAACATTTCTATGTAGATATACTTAGACAAGAATGATTCCACTTGGAACATTCAAACACTTGACTATAATTCAAGTTTTACATTTTTTCTCCAATGTTGCTTTAAACACTCCTTTTTTTATTGGCAGAATTTTGGCTGAAAGTGACTAAATTGGTCAGGGATAGGAATATTTCTTATAGTTCTTATCCATAGATGAATTTATAGTTTTAGAAGAACAAAAGTAAGAGAAAGGCTTCTGTCTTCAGCAAAGGAAGGTGAACTATAAATTAAAACCTGCAGCTTCTTTTAAAATTCTAGTGGCATAAAATGAAGATATAAACTACCTCATTTACAAATGTATTCCAGGAAGCCAGGAAAAAAAACTTGCTGTAATTTTGGTAATATATAACCACATCTTCTCAATCTGCAGTCTGATGGATGATTTTCTTTGTGGTTAAATTTTTTACAAGGTAAGAATAGTTGCTCCATTTTCACTTATGTATGTTTCAATCACCATACCCACTGTAATCAGCTAAGAGACTCCCGTTGTACTATAAACTGTAAAAACTACACATGTGCTAGAGACACATTATGCAAAATAATTTTACACAACTGCATTAATTCAGGTATGACTAGGGCTCTGTTTCTATGAAACATTACTTCTGCCTACTTTGAAAAATATATTTACCATAATTTCAGACAGAAGTGTCATAAATATACGTGCAAAAAAAAAACCTTAACTGTTTAAATATCAAGTGGTTTATGACCTTAGAGGTATCTTACAGAGAAATGAACCCAAAAGGCTGATTAAAGCACAAAACAGTTTATATGAATCAAGACTGCTCCAGTTCACTCAGTGACACTTGTAAAGAAAATTGTGACTTCAGTACAATTTGGCTGCTAGGAATAATGGGAAAAAAAATCTTGAATGCTTTAAAAAGAAAGAGAGGAACATAATTATAAGATTATTAATATTTTCATTAATTGGGAGAGATACACTGAATTAATTATACAAATAATGTGTATTCTACACAAATTTTTCATCTAAACAATTATAACTACCTTGGGCCATGCCTGACTCACTATAAGCAAGGAATTAAGATCAGAGAGATTTTTTTCTGCTCTTTTGATTTCACAAATTACAAATATTTGGGAAAAAAGTAAACGAATAAACAAAATATGAAAAACATTTCTTTTGTTGCTTGGATAATAAATCTGTGAAACATATCCCAGATAATCTATTTAACACAGCAGCATTTTGGAAAAATATATGAATATCAGATGAAGATTACCATTTTTTAGGGTTCCTTGTACATGTCAGCACACTCTTCAATAATACAGGGTTATGTTATAAAAATCAGCTGTTACCCATAGGAAATGCCATTGTATTCATTTGGATTTTTGAGTGCATGGAAAATGACACTTCATGTATTTTATACTTTGGCTCAGGATTGTCTGTACGCATTCCTTGGAATACAGAGTCCAGTAGAAAGCAACAATGAAACAAAACTAGAAACACAGAGCATGGAATTCTACGGTGGGAATCTGGATTGCATCACTGGCCATCACCAACCCCTGTAAAACTCATAAGCCTCTCAATTCATGGATGTGAAAGCCTGTTACTACACTGAGTCAATGATCCCTGCTCAGAGGCACACCTCTGACTAATTACCATCCATCCTTCCACTCTCCATTACATCTGATCATTAAAAAAACAAAGATAAATTCCCCAAATATGCAAGGACAATAACAAGAAAGCATGAAGAACCAGGCAGATCATTCGTTTTCAGGTAAAGTTAGAACTGAACTGGACACTCTTCCCTTTACTATATGTCAGGTAATTGTGTCCCTACAAGAAAACCTAAGACAGAGAAAATTGTTTTGCCTTTTCCATCTTTTGCACATAAATAAATAACATGTGGAAATCTGCTCCCTCTCATTACAGTCTCTCAGGATTAACAGTCTCTACAGAGAATATCAATACACAAAGACTGCAACATTTATGGACAAGGAAAATAAACAGAATCCTTTTCTTTTGGAAGAATCTTTGAAGAATCAGATTGGTGGTTTATTCAGCTAGGGTCCTTCATCTGAAATATTCATTTTGCATTTTGGATTTGTAGAAAAAATAAATGGCAACCAAAATCATTTGCATTCCAACCTGTTCCAGAAAGCACTGCACTGCAGAAGACAAAACTCTTCTGAAATGCTGATATCCCAGACCAAATTTCAAGATTAAACTGTACTCCAAAACCTGATATAATTTACCAAGAAGGTCAAAAAAGCCTGTTAGGCAACAATCCACTCCTTTCCTCATAATCTGCCTTGTCCCACCTGCTTGGGCTGGGATGGTAGGAGAAAACTTTGCTTACAGCTACGATGTGTACATGCTGAGTCACGAGGGGGAACGTGCATGGCTTAAATCAGCTTTGTACTCCTTTGGTACCAGGCCATCTGTGTACCAGCTGTCCTCTGGTGAGAAACTGAGCACACTGAATGTTTGCTGCAGGGCTTTTCACACATTTTTGTGCCTTGTCAGCAAACTTGTTCTGATGTGAGATATTTGGCCACTCACTTTACTCTGTTCTCTTACTTTCTTACCCACATATATACCCACACAAAGATCCTAACAGTCAGGAGAGACCATTGCAGGGAAATTACAAAAGAGATACCAGAGTTTTTCACCTATTGCACTGTGTGCTACCCATCATCACTGTGTCTAATTATCTTGCACTCTGTACCTATGTCTAAGGTGTCCAGGTAACTTTGTGTGCTATTGAACAATTTTTCTGTGTCCATTGTTAAGCGTATCCTTGTATGTGGCTTTTTGTGTTGGCTTGTTTTTCCAATTGCCATATTTTCTTTTCTCTTGTTTGAGTGAATTTGTGATAAAAAGAACTGCCAGTGCTCAGAGGTTGAGAGCTTCATTCTCATCATGTTAGAGAGAAGATCATTATGTGGCCACATATGGGAACAGTAGGATGCCCAATTCACCTATTCAGTTTTAAAATTTGTTTTAATAGCTAATTTACTTATTTTTTTCAGCAGAGAATATTTTGATTCAGGTACTTGTACACCTTGTCCTTATTTCTTGGTCATGACAGTTAGGACAGTTAAAAAATCATACTGGTAAAGATCCTTTAAAATAACCAAGGTTTATTGCACTGATAGCTCTGAAGAATGAACCAGAGCACTAAACAGTCACCAGGAGTGCAGTAATCACTATGGGAACTGGAGTATGGGGTAGCCTAAGCCATATTGTGTACCAGCAGGAAGAGCATTATACAGTAATCCCAACTGGAGCTGACAAATGGCTCCCTGTGACGAATGTGCTCATTCAGTATTTGCTGTGGACAGCTCTTTGCTTGAAAGGAAGGGTTGTTTCTTGGGAAGCTAGGGGCGAGAAAAGGTAATTTTAAACACTGTCATTTCCTGGTTGTCCCAGCTTAGCAAGGAGACCAGCAAGATGCTGTGCACTTTGATGAATGGGAGCTTCAGAGGACAAGAAACAAGGTCGCAGGTAGATTCCCAGGGCCTTCTCTCTCCATTTTAGTTCAGTTTAGTTGAAGCAGTCACTGCTTATGCAAAAGATGATTTCTTAGAGCTTAGACACTTACTTTCTTTTCAAAGTAACTTTTTAGCTGCCTCACTACTGAGCACACAAACAGCCGAAGGTTGACAGCATTTGTGGTTGTAAAATTCATTGTAATTCATCCATTTGTAAACAAACCAATGCACTTTCTGGGATAGGACATCCCTGCAAAAGATTTTCAAAGTTGTTACTAGCTTCCAGCCTGGAGCACAGCCTCCAACTGCCAGCATCCTCCACCCAGGGGAAGCCCATTTAAGCCATTATTTAACATATAACAATGTTAAATTAACAAAGCAGTTTTAAAAATGCATGAGAGAGGTTCAGCATCATGAACTTAAAGGTTTTATCTCCAACTCTGCCTGTAAGAAGGACACATAGACTGTAAAAAACTCAAAAACACAGACCACATATGTTAGGAAGTAAAAATTAAAAAAAAAAAAATATCCAGGGAAGGCATACAAGGTGACCTGTCCCTGTCATAAGTCAAACCCACGGGTTTGCCCACAAGTCACACACAGCTTTGGCATGCCTGTGGTTTCAGTTCAGGAAAATACCACAGAAGTACAAACAGCACTTTGATAAGGACTGATGCCCACAGTGATGCCCTGTCAGCCACTTCAAACCAGTGAACCCATGAAAAGAAGGCAGAGGCACTAGAGATGGAGGCTTTCTCCTTTTATTGAAAAACACTCCATCTCAAAAGAATGTTGCTCCAAAGGGATTCCTAGAAAAGGACTCTGTGAAGCAGAGAAACTGGACATAAGAAATATCAGGAGAAAAAATTACTTGAAGTTTCACTGTAAGTCAGTTTAGCTCTAGCACTAGAAAAAGCTTTCTCTGCCTTTTAATACATTTCTGGCTTCCATGCCAGCCATCCAACCCTGTTATCAAACATCACTCAAGCAGTTCATGCTGGGGTCACTCACAGGCCCCTTGCTGCTACCAGCACTAGCAGCAGACTGCTGAGCATGTGGAGCCAGGTCCACCAGTGGATGCTGGCTGCTTTGTACCACTCCAGTGATGCAAAGCAGCTGTAAAGCAAGTTTAACAGGCCTGTTAAAAGAGCTTTGTTATTGCTTTGTGATGCTGATACAGTGCAAAGCTGCCAGAGCAGCCCAAGGAATCTGCTTCTCTGCTTTCTCTCTGCAAAAAAAGTGGAAGTGTTAATCCTGACTTTGAATCCTGTGAAAATATTTAATAAAGTCTACTGGGAGGATCTTATACATTGGCAGCTTTAAACTGAGTTCACTAACTCTTTTCTAGATACACCGTTTCTGTCAGTCTTCCTCAAATCACTGGCTTGTTCCTTTTTAGTTGCCATAATATACATTCATACAACTTAAAACCTAAAATTCTGCCTCATTGATCACAATAATTTTTAATTTAATGATGATATAGAAAACATAAAACCTTCCAGGCTTCCTACATCATGACACATGGTCTTTTCAAGCAAGATCATGGTACATAAAATTGTCAATGTGTACATGGGTAGTACTGCATACACAGACTACATAGATAGTAACACAGTAACCCCAAAGCAAGAAGATATCGTGACAATGAAATTTAACTGGATTTATTGCAGACCAAGAAACAAGAGTTCTTATTAGACTCGTGATGAGGTGAACTCCTGTTCTATGAATGTACAAATAGTACAAAGATAATAGATCTGAGACATCACAGGCAGCTGGATGTGGCAACAGCCATACTGGGCTTGGTTTGCTACCAGTCACAGAAAACTGGACTATCTGTAGCTCAGTGGGACACCTTGGCTCAATCAGATGTTCAACCTTCTGAACTCTAAACAAAGGTCTGAAAAGGGTCCTCCATCCAAAGAGTTCTGTTAAGATGAAGGAGGTGCAGATTTAAATATTGAAGGCTGTATATCACCATTTATCTACACAGTCTTACAAACCTCTGCTACATAAACTCCTGTCAGATCCCACTAGAGAGTAAAATCTCCATTCATTGTAACGTTGTATTTGCATAATTATGAACATTCTCCTTCACCCCTTTCAAGTTTTAGCCATTCATTTTCATCTTGGCAGAAAAACTACTAGATAAAGCTATAAGGCATATTTTGTGGAAGAATTTAATAGTCTACAATACAACTGTTAAATATGCTGTTATCAAAAGAAAAATAAGACTTTGTCCTTCTGAAATCAAAATTACATAATTATTCAATGTCACTCTGAACAATAATGGCAAAACTGTTCTATAAAGCTCCAATATGGCAATCAATAAAAAATATATGTCTTTATGAATTACCTATAACATCTACATACAGAACATTAGATCCTCCCATTCCAAGATTAAACCGAGCCACTCTTAAAACCCTAGGAACCTGACACTAAGATTTAAATTATGAGAGGCACAGTTTTTCCTATACTGCCTCTCCCATCTATGACTGTAATAACAAATTTTGCACTAGCCTCTTAAAATTACATTTTCTTATTGAGAGACTAAAATGCCTTAAAATACATTTCAAAATAACCTGGATAATGTCTAAGAAAAAAGGTTCATGTTGCAAAAAATACCCTTATTATTCCTTTTCATTTTCTGCTCTCCTCAACTTGGTCTTTTTGGAATAGGAAGATCCACATTCAAAAAAAGTACTTGAGAATCCAACTTCTGTCTGTGTCTCCAACTTGAACCGAAACCAATTGGAAATCAATGTGAATTAGGTATCTTGTCTCATTTCTGACTGTGGACTCATGTTTGAGAAAGAATACAACATTCGGGCTCAGAACATAGAGAAAGAACAGAACAGCGAACAAGGATGGAGAAGCTGGTGTGGAACAGCCCTAGGGGGCACAATTAAAGGTGAATGCAGTTGGTGCTGGGCACACCAAACAGGACAGCTCTGCAGCACAGTGAGGAAAAAGCAAAGATTCTGATTTCTGATCATCTTACCTCTCATCAGCCATTCAGATTCTCATAATTATAGTTGATTTTTTTTTTCTTCTTAACAGTATCATGATGTTAAGTCCATTTCTTTGACTCAATACTCAGGCAAGATATTTTGGGTAACTCCCACTAGCATATGAAGTAAAGCAATTCAGTGGAAGCATTTTGTACTCAATCATAGCACTGGAAAAATGGCATAATAGGATGCATATAATCCCAGGAGGCACTGACCAAGTTTAGGACTAATAGGGTTCAACTTATAGACACTCAAGCACAAGCATTTAGTGCCATGGGATAAGCTCTAGAATATATGAGATACTCCTGGCAGATGTTTGTGCCATATCTGTGTCCTTGAAATTTGACAGTTGAGGGCATCAACCTCCTAGAAACTCTCAATGAGACCCTTATTAAAAAATCCTTTTTCTTATCCTAAACAAAACCTGTTCATTATTTGTATATTTACTGATTGTAAAGGAACTCCAGTGGGAATGTTTCAGGTGTAAATATTTAGTGTTATCTTCTATGAATTCCGTCTTTGATATCTAACAAAGTGTGAGCAAAAAATTATGTGTTTTCAAAATACAAGGTAGCCACTACTTTTTCTGTTGCACATGGATTACCTGATGTCTGAATTCCCTCTGCAGTTTTCTTTCATTTAGGATATTGCAAGGCCTTTCTTTTCAGCTTGGCTGTATACTTTCTTTAAAATGATGCTTCTTCAGAGCACTTCCCCTTTTGTTTCATTGGACGGATATTTGTCAACAACCTTATCCAGAAGATTTGGAAATCTATGCAAACACATGCAGTGTGTTATTACAGCTTCCCCTTTCTTCCCCTAGAAAGCCACTCCAAAGGTCTTTTAATTTAAAAGTCTGAAAAGATAATAAATAGTAGAAAACCGGTAAAATAGAAGTCACCATTTTACGGCAGCCTCGCAACACACAAACAATGCCTCCTATTTAATAAGCTGTCTTTTATTTCATTTATTTTAAAGGAAATGAAGAATTGAGCAGCGAACTGAAGCAGAGCCCATTCTTCTCTACACTCCAGAAGAAGAGTTGACAATACCAATAATTCATGTAAAATGTGCTGCACTACACTGACATCTGCAAGGAGTTCATCATTCTCTGATGTTGTTTTCTTTTAGGAAGCGTCTTTCTTTTCCTTAGACTAACTACCCCCCCCACCCACTGTTAAATGAAAATCTGGCAGCACAGAGTACCCTGAAGCATTCTACCCTGAAACTGAAGACAAGCTGGAAGACACAAAGACTAGAGAACCTGATTTTTTCTCCTCAGCTGACAACTGCTTTTTGTTACTTTAGGCTCATCTTTGTGAAACATTACCAAGACAAAAGCATTAATATCAATTTTTCGCTGACCAGTACATGAATATAATTCTCTTCAGTAACTCAGAAGCAATATCTGGATCCCATAGAGCAGACACAGAAAGAATCTGTGCCAGGCAGAAGTTTAATTATCAAGCAGGATATTAAAATCCTGATATCAATGTTGTCAACATTTCAATAACAAGTATGGCTCCAAGAATCATTGCTGCTTGGGATGTATCTTTAATCACTTCTAATGTAATAATATCTCTTCAGCAAGGCCTGTTAATATTGGTTAAGTCATCAGCCATATTAATTAGTGGTACAGATGGACAATTTCTGCCTGAAAAGAGCAGCTGAAGTGATTATAAGTTCTTGCCAAGTTTATGCAGGAGAACTACCTGAATTCTGAATTCTATGCTTAAATTGCCTCTGATTCTACAACCAAAAAAGGAATTAAAATTTCAGCAGATCTGCTGAATATGCTGCACCTGGGGAATCTTGTGGCAAACCTCCACCTTGCACACTGGCTTGCACACAGAAGGGCTTCTGCCATTTAATTCAACTTAAGGCAGACTAGCATCCCAAAAAACCAAAAACAAAATGATGGATCAGCTGCCCAAAACTGCCCCAGGCTGCTCTGTGGTCAGTCACACTCAGTGAGATTCTTTCAATTGAGATCACACATCTCTAGTGCAAACACACCAAAGCCAGCACTCCTGGCCCACTTCAGTCCACGGAGAGCAAGTTAATGCTATTAGACTCCAGGCTGCCTTCTTCTCATCCTAAGGAAATCTTTCAAAACAGGTCAGAAAAACCTCATCCCACAGCTCTGCTCCTTGCCTTGACTATAATAGACCCTTCTAGTGATCAACTCTGCTGAACCTGACACTTGCATGGCCAATTCTTAGGACAGAGTTTATTTATTTATGGTTATAGATAAGACAGAAGATTTGAGAGACTTGTGTCCCACTGCACTGGCAGCTGGAGGTCAGGTGGGAAACCCCAGTGTATGTGAGCTGTGTATAAGCATCTGAATTAAGTACTAAACTGAAGTAGAATGAATCTTATTTCTTCTTTCTTTCTGTGAAAGGACAGGGACCAATGTCTCAATGTCCAACTTATCACTCTGTTTTGTAGCAATTCATGGAAGGGAATCAATAGAATCACAAAATCATTTATGTTGGAAATTACTTTTGAGATCTCAAGTCCAACCATTAACCCAGTGCTGCCAAGTTCACTGTTAAACCATGTCCCCCAGCGTCACATCTAGGTGTCTTTAAAATAGCCCAAGATAATGATTCAACTACTTCCCTGGGCAGCCCGTTCCAATGCTGAATAAATTTTTGGTGAAGAAATTCCTACTAATATCCAATCTGCCATGAGCAGTCAGTTTCTCCAAGAGATGTTGTGAGAAACAGAGTCAAAGGCTTTACTAAAGTCTGGTTAGACACATCCACAACATTTCCTTCATCCACTAAGCAGGTCACCCTGTCATAGGAGACCTTGTCAGGTCAGTCAAGCAGGACCTGCCTTTCACAAACCCATGCTGTCTGGGCCTGATCCCCCAGTTGTCCTGCCATGTGATGGCACTTAAAATTATTTGCTCCATGCCCTTCCCTAGCACCAAGACCAGAGTGACAAGACTGTAGTCCCCTAAAACATTCTTCCAGCCCTTGTAGATGGGCATCACATTTTTTTGCCTCCAAGAACCTTCCTGGTTAGCCAGGCCTGTTGGCAGATGGCAGAAAGGGGCTCAGTGAGCACTTCCACTGGCTCCCTCAGAACCCTTGGTGGATCCCATCCAGCTCCATGAAGTTACATACGTAACAGCAACAACAGAGTAGGGACAACACTCCTTCCCTAAATCTCAGGGAATGCCCCAGACAAATTGTGCCTGCAGATATTTAATTGCCTCATCTCTGTCCTCACAAGGACTTATGGAATGATGGTGCAAGATGGCCTAATGGCTGCTCCCAACAATTTTATAACAGTTGCTGTTTTTTTAAAGTACAGGTGCCATGCCACGTGCATGCACACTCCATGCAGTAGAGCAGTTAAAGTAACATTTTCAAAGTTATCTGATGAAAATATTTTCAGTGAGAGAAGAAAATAAGGGTATGTTTTTACTACAGACCATAACAGTGTACAACGGGATTGGGCAAGACAAAGCAGGAAAACCAGCACAGTTAGGAGAGACATCTACATCTAGTAGGCTATAAAAGTGCTCTGAATTCAACAGATGCTTGAAGCCATTGCCTGGAACACAGACAAGTTGCTTTTCTACAAGGAGCCTCTTTGATAAACACTGCCTTTGTCTTCCAGCTGGCATACTTAACTTTCAATTTAAGAATCTGACCCAAAAGGTCAAGGTGCCTCATGTCCAAGGGAGATTCCTGAAACAGCTGGTAATGAGTTAATTTAGACCCTAGAAACATTTTAGATATAACATATAAATATGTGGGAGTAATCCAAAAAAAACTATTCATTTAAAAAAATTATTGTATTAAGATACCTTATAACAAATAGATACCGTTACTCACATGACTTTTGTCTTTCCTTTAATTCAGAGAATGCTCTATTAGTCAGATATCCTTATTCCCAATAAGAATGTAAAGATACACAGCACCTTACTGGTAAAGATTAGCTGGTTAATCAAAAAGTTACTGCCTATGTCACTGACTGTCCATCAAGTACTCAGTTTTGCTATCAGCTCCATCTCCTTTTCACTAAAAGGCAGAGGATGAAGAAGTCACAATGCCTATCAATAATTTCAGAAGTATGCTTTGATCTTGTCATTAAAAATAAACATAAATCATCTCAAAGATACATCATATAAGGCAACAAACAAAAACAGATTCAGGTATTTAAAGATCCTGGATTAATTTTTTACTAACATGCTTGCTTTGGTTCATGATCTAGATAAAATTCATTATATGTCTGTTTTATTTTACATTGAGCTGGCAAAGTTAACAGTACAGAAAGCAGCTTTTAAAAAACATTTTATAAAAACACTTACAGTGTCACTGATGATAGTCTGTAATTTAAAAAAAAATCTGCATCTCTTCTCTCTGTTAACAGGGAACTTTACATCCCTCCTAGTTTATTTGCCATATAAGCAGAAAAAAAAATCACCAACTAAGTAAATGTTCATCTATTTCACCTGGCTTTAATCCCAATTTTGCAACTTTCTCATTGCATGGCCTTGGGCAGTCATTTGCCTTTAGTCACATTTTGCCCATTGTAAAAGAAAAGCATTGCCATCCACCTCAGACAGAAGAGCATACCCATCTACCTCATAAAGATGTTGTATTGACTGAACGATAGCTTCAAAGCACAAAGAACATTAAAATGCTAAGTGTTATTATTATACCTGACCATCACACAGCGCTCCATAAATTATCCAATTGCCTGAAAATAAATTCATTATTATTATTATTTTATCATGTTTAAGCTAGTGTGGCAGTTATGACACTTTCAAAAGCCATCTTCATTTACTCTCAGACAAGGACACGATGAGGCAGGAGCTATGGAAATAGCTGACAAGGAAAGGTCTCTTCTTCTGTTCTTGGAACATTAATAGTTTAGCCATAAGTTGAAAGTGCTGGCTAGCAGAATAAATAAATCAGCACAGAATTTGGAGTTTATTCTTTCTAAATGCTCTCTCCATTAGATTATGCCTATTTCTGAAGTTCTTGGAACTTGAGTAAATTTTGTTTCCCTAGAGTGAGTGGCAGCATGGAATCTAAAAATGCTGTGCTATCGCCTATCCTTGTTTACCCTACAGACTCTATTACCTGCTGTCTCTAAAAATGCATTTCTATTATAATAGTTCCAAGATCTTATGAAACCATTCTGCCCTTGTAGAGCTACTGGAAATTACTTTGACATCACAAAATTTATATTCAGGACAGTATTTCTTCCATGCTTCCCACAACACCTCCCAAAAGCCACCTTCTGCTGCAGAAGGTTTAGAGGTTTCTGTGATTCCTATACTCTGCCTCATCAGCCTTCCAAACTGCACAGGATTCAAGGCTGTGCTTTTAGAGCAGTCTGTAAACTTCCTGATGCCCTTTATAATTGTTCAAATATCCAACTGCTGCCTGTGCCAGTAAAATGCTATGTTGTACAAACTTCATTCAATACCACTAAAACTGCTTCTACTGATAGTGGGATAAGGGGCACACACTTTGGCCAGATTCCCCTTCTTTGCATAAGTGAACATCAGTGATGAATTGAACGAAAATGACATGTTTTGACTTTGCAAAGGTTGCTCATTCTTTTTTTTTCTCCATTTGAAAAATCCTGGCTGACAGAATTAAGTCTTCAAAGCTCATTCAGTTTCTATTTTTTTTTTTTTACTGCCTGCTTCTCACCAAAGCTATAAATAAAAGAATGAATCAGCAGTGCGTGTCCAATTAAGTCATGTTTACAAATAATTTCTCATTATCTGTTTAGAAATAATGATGATTTATGGTCATTCTGGGATGTACTGTAAGTTTAGAATTTTATATTTCAGATGTAAAATCTATTATGGAGTCCTGGTGCTCCTATTAAATTGTAGTCTCTCTCAGAGAGAACCTCACTCAGGCCTCTCAAGGGACTTTGTATATGTCAATTTAATTTTAAAATCCTTTAAGCATATTTAAATGTATGCATTTCCAAGCTCTTGTGGCCATAGTATATCTTAACTGGAAAAAAAAAATCATACATTCATGATTCATGAGGCACTTACTTGCTGGGATGACAGAGAGGAGACAAAGAACCACCCAAAGCTGTAAAAGTCTTACCCTCCTGCAACTCAGGACACAAGATAAAGCCTGAATTACACCATACACTGGCTATGTCAGTTTAAAATGAAGACAGAGAGCCTTCATCATCACCAAAGACATTTTAGGTATGTGGCCATTTGCTGAGCAGAATGGGGAGGGGAGCACCTCTCAGCACTGCTGGGATGGGAAAGTTGGAATTTCTCCCACAGAGTGCCCAAGCACATACAATGGGTGAAGGAGCAAGGAATTCATACAGCTAATTCACAGCTGAACAACTGCTCAGTGGGATGCTCTGATATACTAGGACTGTATGAAATTAGGAAATGTTGTTACTTCATGCAGTCTTGAATAGAAAGAAGCTTCCTGACACAGAAAAGACATAAGCAAATGTTGTAATAGGACTAATAGTGGATTTACAGGAGTGAAAAGGCCTATTGAATATACACACACAAAAGCATAATTTAATGTATAAAGTGTCTGTCTCTTGATGAATAGGTTGGAAATTCAATAGTAAAAAACATGCAAATGGCCATAAGATTTTTAAAGGGATAAAGTCTGAAAATAGTCTGGTTTTCATTCTAATAGAGTTACCATGATAGTTTTCCCATAAAGTCAAAGCTCCTTTATTTCTAATTGGGTTTGCCTGCAGAAAGCTTAGGCATTCAAACACTGTTTCCTTTCCTTTTATAATGTCTTGTTTTATAAAGTAGTCATTCTCATTCATGATCTCTTCTTTGATGAAGAAAACATATTTAGATTCCTGTGGGGGAAAAATAAAATACTGAAGGTAACAACTCTATTATTGTAATCAGTTTATGCCCACGGGCTAGGAACAAGGAACAGAGAGAATTGCCATCAGAGAGAGAGGAAATTCCCTACATGTTTTCAATACCTATAGCCAGAGCTGGTTCTATAATTTGCATTATCACATCATATTTGCATATCATATCATATCATTATCATGCAACCCAACATTTATAATTTTCTTGTATTCTCATGAGTGCTGGCCCAAGCAGAAGATGTGTAAGTGCTTATTCCTAAATATAGATGTTGAAAACTAACATGAAATTATACATTAATTATTTTTAAACATATGTATTTATTTTTATCCCATTAATATTGTATGGTTACATAAAACAAGATGCAGACATTTACCGATGGTACAGAATGTTTTTCCACTGCCAGGCTAGTTAGCTAAAATAACTTATGTATATTTACCCAGCAAAACATCCCTTTTCTATCTTAAGAATCTTAGGAAACTCTTCAAACAGGAGGCTACTTGGCTTATAAAGCAGGAGCAAGTTCAAAACATTGCCAGAAGAATTTAAATTCTAATGGTTCTGTTTCTACTTTCACATAAAATTCGACTATAAAATTCTTAGTGATATTATAGCATGTGAATCAGCAGCTATGCTTTGTCTCAAACCTCAACTACATTGGACAAATGTACCATGACAGCAACATGACATCTGCAGTGAAACACCACATCAGAGCTTCTTGTATGCCTATATTTGATTAAATTAAACTGGTGTTAGCAAGGTAGGATGTTTAGCTTTTATTATTGTTTCTATTGCAGTTCTTTACTAAGACTGAAACTTCATTGCTCTTAATTGTAAACACCCATAGAGACAGGGAAAAACCTTTTAACAAAACAAAAATTCCACACCTACATTTTCAATTTTTTTTAAAAAAAATGTTCCATTCTGAGAAACAGCAGTGAAAATGCTATAGTCTCACTGAAGAAAGATTCTCTACCCAGAAATTTACCCACTAGTAAGTTCTGACAGGGCATTTTCTCTTTCCTGGCTAACCTCTACTACAGAGTACCAGCTTGCATTCATCAGCTGTGCAAGGACCTGGGATGGAGAATTGATGAAGGTTAAAATTATGTTGTTTAGGGGTTACCTGTGGTCATGCTGTGGATTTGCTGGATTTGGTTCACCGTATGGCTCTACAGACACTTCTGTCAGCATAAGGACGATATGGGGCAGAACAAATTATTTCTTTTCAGGTAAAACAGTGGTTCTGTTTCAGATAAACAACCCATACTACTGCAGTTATCTCTGCTTTCCACTTTGTCCTACTAATCCAAAATTAAACTCCAAACAGCAAAGTGCCAGTTAGCTTTTAATTTATCTGTTATAATGGTGAGCAGTAGATGTACATATACACACACATACATATTGGAATACATAAGCTGAGAGCTTCTAAATAGCAAATAAAGCAGCACCTTTACCTTAAGACTTATTTAAAAGTGAAAATGTCAAGTCCTAACCTCTACTAGTTTATATGAAAGTAGGAAGCTTCTCTGACTTCTATACAAACTCTCAGTAGGAACAAGAACCTAAGGGAAGTAAAAGGGTGAAAACTTCACCCCATAATGTTCCTCCAGGAGACAATCATGTAATAACCACTTGACAGTTTTAAATGGGAGCAAGAAGATATTAGTCACTGAGGAATTTTTTTTACATCCATGACGTTTTCTTGCTTCCATGACAAGAGAAGCTACTCAGTCAACAGTAAACTATTAACAAATTATGAACGTTCTTCCAGTTGTCAGTATTTCTTTAAGGAGGGACTTGGCATAAAGTTCTTCTAAGATTTATTAAGACAGGCTTGATTTAAGTATCCAAGCATGTTCTGGCATTGCCTTTTACTTTCTGGCATTACCTTAGGTTTCATTTTGGACAGCTTCTTTGTTATATGTAGGACAGAAATTATGGATTCATGAACCTCAATATATAAAATGGGTTCTTTTAATGCCAATTGTAGACTGACACCTGATGCATAGACTGGTAAGGTCCTGTCAGAACATAGAGATGTAAATGTATCATTCATTTCAACAAAATGAAACACTGAATACTTGGAATCAATAACGAAGAAATAGTACAGGCCATAATATGCTTTTTAGTTCTGGGCCTGAAAATTAGTCACCACCTCTGACACTTGCTTGGCAGTGTTCTGGTTTTTGGCCAGGACAGAGTTAATTTTTTGGGAGTAGCTGTGGAGGGTGAGCCTGGAGCCTTTGGGGCAGGTCTGGGCTGTTTGTCCATACCACCAGGGGCAGGAGAAAGGCACTCTCTCTTGGAGAAGGTGGGAGTGGTTTGCAGCCAGGAAAATGCAGTTGGCCTGGGAGGTCCATTCACCATTGCTCAATGTCTCAGGGTAACAACAGGTCGGGTCAGTCAGTGAGCTTTCTTTGCATGTAAATCATCCTCCCTTTGTTATTGTTGCTGTTACTGTCTGAGTTTGTATCTCCTTGCTGTTTCCAGTAAATACTTTTTTATTTCAATCCATCTTTTTAAACCTTTTTTGTGCCTTTAATTCTCAACTCCATCCTGAGGCAGGAGAGGGGAGGGGGCAAAGGGCATCTGGTTTGGGAGAGTCTTAAGAAAATGGGATGGGGATGGGGGGGAACTAAATTGCAGATTTTTGTTCCTAAACCACGACAGGCAGCAATGATATTTTCAGTCAGGAAAGCAAGAGGTGAACTACGAGCTTTGTGGTGAAACTTCAAAACACCTGTCACATCCTCACTGAGTTCTGCCTCACGGAGTTACAAAATAAATTCCTTTAAATTATTTGACAGGCGATGTTTAAAGATCTGGCAAAAAAAGGAAAAAACATCACAACCACTTCTCATCTGTGCAAGACAGATACATGTTCTGTTGTCCTGTTTTTCTCCTTCTGCCTGTCACTTCTCTCAGAGCTTTAAGCTGGGGCTGACTGAGTAGATCACTTGTCTGCTCAGGAAGAGCTTTTTAAACTACAGATATATTAAAAAAAAAAACAAAAAACCAAAAAGCCAGGAGAAATAGTCACTAAAATCTTCAGGAAATAAATGTGCAAGTTTTCACAGGAGAAACCAATATTTTTTCATCCAGACTTATTTCTCAGTCATTGCTCTAATAGGATAACTTGTTACACCATCAAAGGTAACTATTTAAGCAAAAATCAGAAAATTCTCTACGAATTACTTGCAGCTTAAGAAAATATACAAACAAGCCTTCTTGAGAAGTAGCAGCAACTCCAGTGTAATAAGGACCTCAACAGCCCAACTCTATACCAGAAAGGGACTGCCTGTGCTGCAACCTGGACCCTACCTAGCACTTCATAACAAAATCAGTGTCCTCTCCACTGAAAGTAATGAATTATTATGGAAATAGAAAATAATTTGAATTCTGAAAAAGAAAATAATGACACCAACACAAACTCAGTCAGGACACAAGGAACAATACTCTTCTTGTTCTAAAATGTACTTTAAGAGCATTTGCAAAATTTCAATGACCTAGTTTTATGCATGGCAGAGTATTGCTCTGTGTAAGGGCCTTTGAACAAACCAGCCACAGAAGGTGGTCCTTTACTGAGTCACCATTCATAGTCCCTAGAGTATGGACAGTGGAGAAATATTCTTAATTTGAGGAATGACAACATGTCTGTAAAACTGTCTGGTTTAAAAGCTTCACTCAGGCTTTCTGGGATAAAACTTGGGATATTTTTTCTTGAGAGGATAAACAGCTATTATGTATAGACCATCTTGTGTTCATTAGCTAATGCCCAGCTGTGAGATGTGTGGAACTTCAGCATTAAACAGTCAATAGTGGAACATAATTTGGTGCTTTACAAACATTCAGTAAAAACAGTAATGTTTATCAGAAGTCTTCCACTAAAACTTAGGAAATAGCATTTTTCTATGTTTTCCCAGGACTGAGGTCAGAAATAACTTGTATGATATGCCAAGACAAAGATGATCAATCTGGCTGAAACTAGCTGTCTTGTCAAACGTAGGTTAACAAACACCAACAACAAAAATTTGAGAAAGAAAACCAACTAGGGTTGAAAGATGAAGCAGGGAAATTGGTTCAATGACAGACATTTCCTCTTCACAGATCATAAATCAAGTCTTCATCAAAGTGCTTGCCTGTGGTCTTGATCATAATGTGTAAATACTGTACAAAGTTTAAAATTATTTTTGTAAGGTTAACACATTTCCTGTGGGATTAGATCCTGCAGCAACAAAAACACTCTTATTCCAGGTTTACAAAGCAGGTACCTGCCATTTTAAAGATTATAACATGCTAAATAGCTTTATTTTGGTGCCCAGTCTTCTTGCTTTCAGTAATACATTTTTATTTTAATCAAAGTGTCTGTCATCCAGCTATAAACAAAACTAAAAATCTGGAATTAAACTTAAGTTCTCATACCTTCTTTTCTGTTCTTTATTATATTCACAAAACACAGTAGAAGAATCCAGCAGTTCTATAGTCAGAATTCATTAGGTAAACTCTTGTCTGTGGAGGGAAAGAAGTAAACAAACAGCTTTGGAACACTTGCTAGTAAAATTATGTAGAAATAAATAGTTATTATGGCTGGAAAAAAGAATGCAGAGAAAAGATGTTTAGAAGTGCATTCCAGCAATATTCAGTTTAAGGAGCTAGGGATATAACTAAGGAATTTAATGAACCACAAGCAATTACTTTTGAAAATTCAAGGCTGTGGCAATTCCTGGTAAGTTCCATTGCAGCTGTAGCACCTACATTCAAAGCTTGGAAAAGGGCATTCATGGCCTCTAACGACCTAGTGACCATTCTGAAATAAAAGAGAGGAGCCTGCATGGGTGCTACACAAAAAATGAGGAGAAGGAGGCCTATTCCCAGGGTCTGGAGCCAGTCTTTGGGTCTAATGAGAGAGGTGACACCACACGGCCACATCTAGACTTCCACATTGGCCTGGGTATGAATACACTTGCCAACTCAAAAATATTTGTCATCCCAAATGCTCTGATCATCATCATCATCACGGAGCTTTGAGTAGCAGGTTTCCTTCAGAGGCCCAAGAGGAGCAAAAGTCAAGTCTTGGTAGTGCCTGATGGAGGAGATGCTGCCCAGGCTCTTCTCTCCATGGCAGTCATGGACCTCAGCTCACCCTGCATAACTGGATTGTCCTCCTTTCACTGCTTCTGCTGAAGCTTTTCTAATGCTTGCACACAATTTAGACAATGAGAGAAACAAAGAGAAAATGGACTAACTTCAAATAATTAAAATAATTTGCAACTGGCATATGAAGAAAATATTATTTAAGAAAATATTGGATTTGGCAACTGTGGAAGAGACATTCAAGCTATGCTTCTGCAGAAAGTGTTTATATAAAGGCAAGGAAACTGCTTTACCATGTCCATAATACAGGTCAGCAGGCAAAATGAAGAAATCAAATATTTAAGGAATATCAGTCAGGGATGACCCTGACAGTCAGATGTCAACAGTTTGGGAAGAAACATCCTCATTTTTGACCTGGAGCACTCCAACTGAGGCAAGAAATATGCCTGGAAATATGAAAGGCAACAGGAAAGCAGCAGCTACTCACCCTTGCACTGTCTGCACCTGAACTCAGCCCCCCCTGCTTTGAGTCAAGTATTAATCATCTGCTGGCACAATGGTACTACAACAATAAAACAGTCAGATTTTAAACACTCTCAAGTGTCTTTTTCTTACATAGAAAGGCTCACAGATTAACACAGAATTGCAATCTGCTACTCTATGCATGTATATGTGTAAATAGCTTATTTTCTTGTATTAATTCCATTCATTTCAGCTCAGCCACAGTGAAGGTCTCCTGAAAAAGCTTCATCTCCATGTCTTGTGTATTGAAAGATTTCAGATGTCTCTAAATAAAAGACAGTTATGAAGTTGGAACCGCGTGAGCAACAAAGTCTATGCTAGTCCAGACCCAGATAGCAATAGAAAACAATTTGAATGGAATCACATTAAATAAATTTACTGCTTTTATCTATAGACCTGAGTTTTGGGTTTTAATATAAAAAAGTATAAAAAATATTACTTCACTGTGGATGAAATCTGGAACAGATCAGGTGATGAAGATGCAGAATATGCCACCGCAAGAAGAGGTTTGGGGAGGAAAATGCTGTCACTGCACGAGTAGTTGTCTCTACAGCAAATTAATTTGTCTTCTGAGCATAATGAAACTGCTGCTGCTGCAGCATCTCTTACTGCAGCTCTTCTTTGACTGTTCCTCCTGCACTGGCTTTCTTTGTGTAGTCATATATAGCATTTTGTACACACATTTAACTCCATGGACTCCTAAGGCTCCACTATGTGCACCACTACTGTAATTATCACTGTTCAGGAAGAACATCCAAAATTTTGAGTACTAGGACACCTTTAAGCATGACAACAATATGGTACCAATATGTGTAAATTTCAAGTGTTGAGTTATGATAATTGAATAGCTCGTCTCATCTCATCCAGCAAAAAGTATTAGTGAAACACATCTTTATTCCCTAGTTGTCTCTGCTACTGATCCATACTGGAAATCAAATTTTGTAAACTATTTATTTTGTTAAGCCCTTTTGATTTCATGTAGAAATGTGAGGTTTCATTCTAATTAAATATACAGTACAATTTTTCTTACGGCACAATTAAAATAGTCATTTATGCCCATAACAAGACAGTTACCATTCTGTGTCCTGCAGCAAATTGCGATCATTCATAAACACAAACTGTGAAGAATTTTCAGTGGTGCACACCTGCCCCCTTGTGCCCGTTTTATATGACTGCCTTTTTTTCCCCTTGCTAATCAACTGAAGGGCTGTATTAAAACCTCATATGCAGGTATTTTGCTCCTCATCTTCTTTTTCAGTTTTCGACAGAAAAAGAAAAGCGATATTGCTATATACCTCCATCTCAGCTACTGGATGTTTTTTTCTAAATATGCAGAGAGATTTAGAAAAATCGGAATAGGTTCACATCAATCATATGAATATGAGGAGGATGGCAGTAAATTACTGTGGCCAGTGGCAGTTTCTGAATGTCTTCACTTCACCATGTGAAGAGACCTTTGCTCTTATCACAGCAGAAAACTGCCCAGATAAGAAAAGAAACAAGAGAAGCTTTTTCTGCCCTGCAACAAGAAAGAAAGTAAACTATGAAGGCTGGTTTTCTTGATAAAAACCTACCACACTTGGAAAATGGTTGGTCAAGGGAGGCATTGAATGCTTTTGAGTGTGATTTGATTTGAAGAAAAAGAACTTAAATTCAGGACTGTTTCTTCTGTTCCTCCAGGCTTTGTAGTTGGACTGTAGAGTGTGAAAAATACTCACCACAAGTGCTCATATATTCACCTAGGAGAAACAGTGCTTGAACATCAACAACCCCTTCCTATGGGCCATATGCAGGGGTAAATGGCAGGGCGCAGCTCCCAGGTGATACAATCCATCCTAGCCCTGGTGCCTCTGGGGTACCTCTGGCTCAGCAGCTTCTCCTCCCTCCCCCGGGTCCATATTCCCTCCTGGCACACTGGCTACACTGCCTCCATTGCACTCCCACCTCCATGGTAACATGTTCCTGTGTCCCTCCTGCCATAGCTGCTATTCTGATGGTTGAGATAAAAATATGTATTAAAGTAGAAAGAACAACTTACATAAAAATAAAAAAAAGGAGGGCTCAGAAATCTGTGGGTATTTAGCCCATGCTGAATGGCAGGGCTGAGCTGCATGTTTTGCAGAAGGTGCCCTCAAGGCCACCCAGCCACTCAACCAGTGACTTGCCCTGAGAAGGTTTATGCTCAAGACCTGCTGACACAGTAGAGGTGAGGCAACACCAGCTCAGTGGCAAAATGTCACTCACTCAGAGCTTTGTGAGAAGCATCCAAGCCCTTAACACAGGTGGGACAAAATTACCATTTTTCTGCTTGAGGATTTCCTATCTGTTCAAGGCCAACATGAGCATTCTCCCACCCATTCCACACAACGTGATTTAGATATGACCCATGATGTGTTCAGCCACACAGGATGTACTGAGTCAAAGCTATGCATTCTGTATCATCCCTTCAAATTTTATTGACAGCAGGTCAGAAATGCTGAAGCCAAATCTCTCAAACATCTCCAAGGTGAAGCCCCTCCAGAACGGCACAGGCACTCATCAATCTCTACTCATGTTTAACAGCCCTAAACTCCTTGCTGAGAGGGTATATCTCAGGCACTATTATAAAAAATCAAGAAGAAACGGTCTTTCAGAGCATGACTGATTTCATCATCCAGTAACTCAAATTCTCATCCAGAATTTGTTTGTTCTTCTCACCATCAAAACAGCTTTGAATAAGTATCTGGCCCAAGAATTCAGAACTGATATCCTTTTCACTGATGTCTCATTTCACATAGCTTAATTAAATATTCCTTAAACTAAATAGATGGATAAAAAGTCAGCATAGCTCTAGACTAGTTGTTAGATACTCGGTGTAGGTGCAAACAAAATTTTATGATCCCTAATTCAGTAAGCATTTCACTATTTATATTCAATTCATTAAAGAATGATGACTGGTTTCATAGAGCACACTGGAGTATTGAAATGTTCAGTGAAATTTCCAACATCACTCTGTAATCAGATTCAGATTTCAGCTGTAATTTGAAAAACTCACTCATCTCTCATCTTCCTGGTTCTGAATCAAAATATATTATAAAATCTGCCTCTTTGACCTTGTTTTTGCCTCAGCTGAACACATAGCATGATACAGACAAGAAGTAAAGTAGATTAATATTCCTTAGTCTGGACAAAGAAACAAGGTCTCTTTATTCTGATATGATCCATGGTTTCACACCATTGCTTTCTGAAGCTATATAAAGCTGTTTCATCCTGCACAGAACCCTTCACTGCATATTTGTACAGAATTTAAATGAAAAATAAAGTTTTTAAATACACTAAAGTACAGACTAAGTAATCTTGTTCCACCTACCTTATTTAGCTATGAAGTTCAGATCCAGTTGTAGATTCCCTATGATGGTGATCAGGGTTAAAACATGTTGCAATAATATGTGAAAAAAACTCTTGTTATTTAACTCCCTCAAAAAGTGATTCAATTAACCTTAAAATATATTTTCACTAGGCCAGCAGTATTTAGAGAAGGAAAAATTGAAGGGGCACAAGAGTGTGTGCTTCATGGATCAATTTGTAGGAGAAACTAATTTGATCATGACCAGTGCCCATACCCTTGTTTTGAGTAAGTTTGTACTTGTTCACATTACAGTTCTGGCCTTCTTGTAGGAGGCAAAGTCCTGTTCATGTTCTTGATCTCTGAGAAAGTGCTGGGAAAAAGAAGGCTTAAAATAAGAAAGCATAGATCTGTAGAATGGCAGAAAGTCTTCAAATTAGAGAACCTGATGTGTCCTACTAGCTTAGCCATCATACCATAAGCTGAAATAGAAATAATACCAGCAAAGATGTAAGCAACAATGAGTAAAACCAGCATTTAAAATCAACCTGTCCAAAAGAAGCTGCAGCTGTGTTGACTTTATAACATCTGGAAAATAAACCAAGTTGCAAAGTTATAATTTTACTAATCTCATAGAGCACTGGTATCGCAGTGATGGCTACTATTTTCAAAGGAGTGACAAGCTGAGAAAGACCTCACAGGAGTCTTTGCTAGATGCTAGCTCTAAGATCAAGATTTTCACTGTTGCCATTGCAGCACATGACCTTCCTCTCATAATAATCACAGCTGTGCAACAGAGCATCCAGAGCCAGTGGCATTTTAACAGGGAGTATGTTATTTGTGCAATATGTTTCTTGAGAGTGGAATAAAGAGCCTTGGAATGAAGGATATTTTACAGATGTTACTTAGCATAGCAATGAAAAAATTGTAGAAAGAAGAAGTTACTTGAAGTACTCCAATGTTTGTGGTCTTTCTCCCATCTCACAAAGGTAACTGCTACAGGGAATGGAACACTGAACATGGAGCAGAGCAAAACTATTTTAGCGGGATTTAGGGGCTGAAAGGAAAGGCAAGGGAACAAAGTTAATATTTTGTTAACTTTAAGATTCAAAAACATAACTGCAAAAAGTTGTCTTCCAAGGCCTTACAACATCCTTGAATCTATTCTTCCATTGAAGATTAATTTCTCTAACAGCATGATAGTCATGCTGCAAGGGGTGGAGCTTTCCCACTACTTCAATAAACTTAAAAAAAGGGAAAATAGTGGTTAGCTATGCAAGCATGCTAATGTCACTTCAGATTTCTAGCTCTACCTTGCATGTGATTAGCCAAAACTTTCCAATTAACTTTCTTTTTTTTTCATATTGATCAAGGAATTGTTTAAGCTGCACAGCTAACTAGTTAGCTATGAATAATTGTCATCTAATCCTTCTATTTGTTTTGAACTGCTAGAGTAGAAATGAAAATGACAGTCTCTTGAATAGCTCACTCAAATAAACACATAAACTCATTTCTCAGTTGAGCCACTTGCCAGCAAGACCTGATCTGTCACTTATCCCATTTGAGATATCCACCCTGTATAATAACTGCAGTCATCAGGGGCTGCCTAAACAGTCCCTCAGAGCATAATTCACCTAACACATTTTAGATGCATGCTTCCTAATGTCAGCACGAGCTACAAAATTGGAGGATGTCAATGTCATCTCGAGTTAGAGGAGCTATAAGTCAGAAAAAGTGTTTATTTTATAATGACATATTTATTTATAGAAAGGCTGGGGTTTGGTATGGATAGTCACATCTCACAGAGATCCCATCTGATGAATACAGAACAAGCAGTGCTAGGAACTGAAAGGTTCTGGTGAGCAGGATAGTGCCTATCCATCACAGCTTCCACAGTGAGCAACAGACTGCACTGACATGGTACGAACCCTTCACTCTGACACTGACAGAGAGAATGACTTCTGAACCAAGAGTTCAACCCAAAATCAGGGATAACATAATTAGGAGGCTAATCCTCTGAGGATAAGAAAGAAGAATTGATTTAAGTGTTGATGAGACAGCAAAAAATGCAATCTCCCTCTTTTCTGAAATCAGCAGTTTATTTCAGAAGCAGCCAGAGTTACCCACAGGCAAGGAAAACCAGGGAAAATGCAGTCAAGGGGACACTTCAGAGAGAACTGCTCATCACTGAGCCAACAGAAATGTAACATCTCTTGGGGTGAATGGGCACACACTAATATTCTTTGAGTTCTGCTCAAAGGTCTTGACAGGAGAATAGGTAGGTAAGCCACACTAAAGTTATAAATCTGAATGCAGAAGATATGGAGGGCAGAGATTGGTATGAAGGGGCCCCAAGCCCATCAGGTTTGATAACAGAGATTTCAGAGCTTGACTGAAGGAAGAGGAGGCAAAAGGCAAAGAAGGAGAGTGAAGCCAGTGTACAACTGCAGGGGGAAGGGAGAATTTAATGAGATAACACTAGCATTTTTCTCATCACCTTGAGAAACCTCTTAAAAATATTTCCTTTGGGTCCTGGAAAAGCTGCTGTATAAGCAACACAGGGTGTAAGCATGTCAAGAGAAGAGAGACGAAAGAGGAGGAAAAACACAGAAAAATTATGGCTTGAATCAAAGAACAATCACAAAAGCTGACAGTTGTTTGTGAGAACATTGAAAATGGATATTTATGCATCAAGCAATATTTTAAGATATAGATGTTAATGCCCACAGATCTCTCTTTACAGACACAAGTGGTAGAAGCCACAAGCCTTCTGCATGAGAACACGACTCTCTATATGTAGATTTTATCAATAGCAGGCAAATGAGAAAGAAACCAAAGCTAAAACATACAAAATCAAGGACTTAGGATCTTTTTAGGATGTAGTGCATAAATATGAATCTCCAGTTCCTGCTGTCATTGTTAAGCACAATGCCCAGCAAGTAGCCCATCATGCACTATCGAATCTGTGGAGCAGGTGAACTCCATGGCACATCATCTCATTCTGGTACTAAACAAAGTTCAGAGTTAGGAGCTTGCTGCAGTTCCATCAGGCTTAGTCTTCTGACGACACACAAAGGATTTCCTTATTCCTGAGCACAAAAATATGTTCTTTAAACTTACTGACATTTTGTTCCTTCTGTACTGAGGTCTCATTCTGTCAAAGGATAAATTCACCTTCATGAATGCCATATGCTAGTGGGTGGTCTGCTCTTGGGATTCCAACTAATTGCTCAAAAACTAGAGGAGGTATTTGCACCCTACCCCAGAGTACTTCAGCACAGACATATACACACAGACAGTCCAAGCACATCCACATGGCACTGCTCAGCTGGCAGGTTAGTTGTTCAGATCAGTCATATGGTTGACTTATGCTAACCTCTGCAGCAAAATCTGAGTAAGAAATCTAGAACTTCACTTCAGCCATAACTTCTGCCCATTTCATGCTACTTCTTTCCTTATGCCAATATTATTGTTTTCAAGGTTGTGCAATAAACAGAACTGATGAAAGAATGATGATAAAATAAATCATTTGGAAGAAAAAGAAAATCTGGCTCATTTGGTGACATCACTTTAATGTGTCCCGCAGGAAGCTTCATGGAAAGATGAGAGGGGTAGTCACAGCAAAACAGTATTGGAAACATGGTTGGGCTCGGTGGTATGAGTGGGAGAAGAGAGAGAAGGCAGTGCTCATGCACCAGGCAGCCATTCCCTCAGGACAGAGAACTCTGTGATACATTAGCTTGTTCTTGCTCATTAACACACCAGAGAAAATCAAAAGCCCAGTTACAAGACAGAGCAGAAACCAGGGCATCCTAAAAGCATAGAAATTCTTGAGTTGTCCAATGCACAGCATGGAGGATTTCTGTGAGAATTTCATGTGCCAGTATATAGATACTTTTGATAATTACTTTCTATGGGGCCACTAAAACAGAAAAGTACTTCAGTACCTCTAGCAAATTACAGGGGGATTTTCAAATAAGACACATTCCAAGTGTTCCATTTTAGCAGCTCTTAAATCTTTATCTTATTGAAAACTGCTGTTTGCTACAGTATATATAAAGATTGGATATTTCTATACTGGCAGCATTTCAATATATAAAAGCACTACAGAACACAGAATAACACTGTGTAAACACTGTAATCAATTAAACTTCATATGAAACGCTAACACATTTCTTAAGTAGAAATTAGTGTGGTAGCAACTGCATGTCACTTACCTAGGAAGAACTAATCAGTTCCATTTGTGGCTGCTATTTGTCCTCATACATTGTTAACAGCCTTCTTCAAACCAACATTTGACAAGAATATTAAAATTCTAATGCAGTCTACTGTACTATACACTTAACACTCAAATAAATAAAACACGTCCCTAAGCATAATGATCTCATTCAACTACAGGCAGAGCAGTTCCAAAATACTTCTGGATTTTATTTTAACTTAAATTTTCTTACAATGCTTTTAAAATAATTTACTTGTGTAAACGAATAAAGATATTTGTATATAAAAGTGTCTTAAAGAAGCCAGCTATGCAATCTATTTTATTAGTGTGGCACTGAGAGCACACCTAACCAAATTCCCATTCCAAGACAAGCAAACCAGTATCAATTAAAACAATGGACCTCCTTCACTTATTACATTTGCTTATTTAAACAAACCAAGGGTCATGGAATGTAACTTGATGTTCTGTTGAAGGGTTACAAATGCAGACTGAAAAAGGCAAATTAACCATTTAAGGAGAGGGCATGTCTGAAATAAAACAGTGTTTTAGGAAACTATGTTCTGAGATCAAGCTTGATGAATAGTGCTAAACATTCTACTTAAGTTTGAAAACTCAAAGCTTCCTTAGTTAAAGCAACATCCATCTTTGAGAGCTTATACTAATGGGTATGGTAGCTTTACAGAGTGCTATGAATATAATACATACATAGTGCTGGGTTTAATATTTTATTTGAATGAAGTTTAATGTTATGCAAAATAAATTGTTATGTTACATCCACTGTGACATCAACTGAAATGTGAACTAGGTTGCATAGGTTAATACTTTGGGCAGCATGATGTTGCTCTAGTCCACCAAAGCTTAAATATTCACAGTGTAGAGGAAGAAACAGGAATTAAAGCATTTCTACTAAAATATATTTTAATAGCTGGTGTTAACTTTCTGCATAACAAAAGCCAAATTAAGATGATACATCATATGATCCAAGAATAAGTTTATCTGTCCTCTGAAAAACAATTATTACCTTCATAACTGTATACCCTCAAATACAGTACAGTTTTGCAAAATAACTAAAACTTTACACACTTTAAAGCAAACATAAGCCAAACTGCACAGCGGTTCATTTTTGCTTTTTATATCACACTGCAAAAACCAACAGCTGAGAGATTTTTCCACATCATGCTAATCAATGTCAATACAGTCATTGCTGTCTTCCAATGGTCTAGCAATTTCTAATAGTAATATTAAATACACAATTGAAATGCTACAGTATAGCTTATTTGCCCCCCTAAAATAATAATAATTAAACAAATGTCAACAACAACTGGATTACAACTTAAGTACAATATGCAAATTCTATTTATCAGACACAAGAAGCATATGAAATTCCTTTGAATATACTGTTGTAGTGCAGGCAGTTTAGGAAATAGAGCTTTCAGGTTTTCTTTCCAAAGGAGAGATGGGGTTCCTATGGCATAAAGCTGGAGAAAATCACTAAAGCATTGCAAAATGGTTTAATCTTCTACAGCTCACTAGTACTTTTGCATTTGCCAGCACATCGGTTTGGAGGACTTCTTTCAACAGCATCTTCTGTCTGTTTCAGTATAGTACTTAAACAATTACTAACTAAAGCATTTTCTATATTTTAAATGGAGTATTAATCAACTTAATAAAAATCTATTCTTTTATACCCTGTACCACCTTCTGCCAAAGACCTCTGTATTTGTAATTTCTTTTTCATTGTACAAGATGACATGCAGTCACTGTACAATAAAAATTAGAATTATTACCTTTCCCAAGTATTGGAGACCTTCCACATCCCCAAGAAACACTCGGCAGGGACACATTTGTCAAAAACATAATCCATGGGAGGTGATTCTCTGTCAAATCCCAATCTGCTGAAGTAGTTTATTGTATGTCAAATGTAATCAAGAAAACCCTGTTTCATCAAGACTAAATGCTAATGTCCCATAATGAAAAATTACAACTGCAGTACCTGTACGTAGCTTTGTTTAAAAAATGAAGATTAGCCAGGCAAGAAAGAGTAATGAAAAGCAAGGCACCCATTTGTTCTTGTATGTACGCATGAATATGCTCTATGTTGTTTTCTACATTTATACTCATGTTAGCAAGAATTACAGCATTCTTTACAGAATTCTTTATTTCTAAAATGGGAACAAGTGGACTTCCAATCTGAACTTTGGAACAGCTTGAGAAATTCGAGTCCTTAAAAGCCCTTTCCTTTTCCCAGAAAAATGTTAACTACAGGAAGAAAGAACAGTGAGGGGAACATGCTGTGCTAAAAATGGATATAAATTTTGAAGGTGACAAGACAGCATGTAGCATCTCTTCACCCCTATATCACACTGCATGTAACAGTCTCCAACATATGCTTTGAAAAACGTGTGCTGGCACAATTTAGTTCATGACTTACTCTCTCTGCCCTACAAATTTTAGTTCTTATAACAAAAAATTTTTATAATTGCATTCTGATAATTTTGGGCCTTTGATCGCATTACTTAGAACAAAGCTGCAATATTACAATAAAGTTTGTTTTATATCAAAAACAGGAACCATTCCATATAAATATGAATTTATAAGCATATATGACAAAAAAGTTGACAAGAATAAGTAACTTAAATCAGATCTTAATAATTCTGCTGACATACCATTCTCAAGAGATATACAATTCACATACTGTTTTGTTTTCCTGACCTTTTATTTTTTGAAAATAGTTTTAGCTGCTCTGCCAGTCTAATGAATATTCAAAATTCATAAAGGAAATTATATTTCTGTTGTTCAGTATAACATAGTTCTCTAATGTCACCAAATGCTCATTTTCTGATTTAATTCCATACATAAAGAATTCAACACCGTAAGCTGTCTCCTCATTCAGGAAAAATGATTGTGTGTTTATAGGTGGAGACCCTCTGTTTTATAATTCACTAAAAATTGCAACTTGATACCATATAGATATTCTCTATATTTCTTTTTTATTCATATTTGGTTAGCAAAATGATACCTTATTTTTATTGTTGTCAGCATTACACTGCTAAAAGAGCAGCCCAGCTGCAAGTGTCAGCCAATTGTGCCTCAGGCATCATCTGAAAAATTTGCCAGCCAGCAGAAGATGGAATTCTTCTCCTCTCTGTTGATGGTCAGTGATGAAAACCAACACAGAAGCAAATAACTCATTTCAGAGCTTCTAGCTCAGCATACCACATCAGCCTTTAAAAAAGCCATTTGACTTGCTGATTTCATGTGGGTGTCACCAGTAATACATAAGGATCTGCTGCAAGAGCAGCTCTTTATGCAAAACTGGCAAAAATTTTAAATCACAGCAGTCAACTATACAAATTGTGTATTTACAGTCACGGAATTCTGTTTTTAAAAGAAACTTTTTGAAGTGGACTCCAGAACAGTTTTAGCCTTGAAATTAGGCTGCTGACAAGAAAGCACAGGTAATTCCACAGTCATGGATATTTCTTAAATCTTTTTTTTAATGCAGTTGTTCCATTCTGCTTGGCAGCTGGTATCATCCCTGTGTTAGGAGGACCCAAAATAAAATTGCTTAAGCTTTCCAATTCTTTGGAAATTGTATACAAAAATAGAACTTGCAGGTATTTGAATTGACAACTTTCAGTTGACATAGCAAATCCATACTGCCTTCCTTATTTATTTTTTAAATAGTTATTGCAGGGTTGCCTACTATGTGAGACAAGAAATAAAAAACTATCTAAAAGCTCTACATATAATTCTAATTTAAAAATTTTAGAATAGAAAGCCAGTGCAGATTCACTATTCTAAGGGCTACCCCAAACTTAACTTCCTTAGCACGTTGAACTCCAATTTGTGGAGGCTGAACTCCACAAATTATTTTGTCAGAAAAATATTTTCTCCCTCACACATCTCTGCATCCACACAAATAATTTCTTACATTAATGTTTAACTCTTTTGTCCTTCCTTCCACAATTTATCCTTGTGAGGAAATGCAGCAACGAGTTAAAGCAAAAACAAGTTGCCTGTGACACAAACGTGCTGACAAAATCCCTCTTACAGATCCACTGTGTCCCCAGCTGTTAGACCCTCCCCAGCCTCACAGACTGAGACCTGGATCCCTCAGTTCTGGCTGTAAGTTAACAGACACCAAACAGCACCTGTGAAGGTTTGTCAGCAGAATATTTTTACTGTTTTCAACAGATGGCTAAACTGAAACATAATGGCATAGAGTATATTGGATTTTGCTTAGTTAGCATTCCCTTCGATGTCAGTCATGAGAAAAATTAAGTCACTAAAAGAAAACATATTTCTTCTCCATCTTTGATCATTTGGCAAGCGTACAACCCACTGCTGGATCACCAAGAATTTGGGAGCAAACTGAAGCAACAGGCCATTGATCTGAAATGCACTACAAGAACCAGAGCTGTCCTCCACTGCTCGGTGGAGGCACGAGTGTTTCTGCAGCAGGGGAGGGACATCAGCTCAGCAGCAAAGCAGCCATCAAGCGAGTTACCTGTGGTGACAACGGGAGGTGACTGCGGGTGCTGGGCGCCTGCGCAGCACCGGGGCCGCACGTGGGGAACTTATTTACAGCACTGCAGGTGAAAGGACAGGAGCTAGCGTGGAGTATTGGTTGTACGTTGCCCTAATGAAAGGTTCTATTTAAATGCTAAGTATTATTACAAGGAAACAGAAGAGCTGACAGGTTTTGTATTTTAGATAGTCTTTGCAAGGAGTCTTCTGCGAAAAAGATACTGAAGAACCATGAATCCAGACCTGGATCTAATTGATGGAATAGGATGGAAGCAAAGCTAATAAAACACTTGGAAATAAGAAAAAATGTGTAATCCAAGAATAAATGTGGATATGCAGGAGTCAGGGAATTTTTGCTGTCAAAATAGACATATTTACTGTAAGGCTGCTGGGCAGTAGAGGGTTTCATTGGTTTTGTTTTTGGTTTGTTTTTTTTTTACTGGCATGTTACTTGTCTTTATTTCAAATGACTGAATTATCTACTCAATATATTAACTTTTTATTAGGAAGCTAACTTCTTAAAGACTAAACGTTTCCCTAATAATTTGAAGATATGTTCAAACTCAGTGTGTTAACCTCCTGTGACTTCAGAGTGCCATAAAATGTGAATCAATTTTATGGTTATAACGTCTTTGAGGTGTAAGGAAAAGACATTACCCCTTCACAGTTAATTGACCAAAGTCTTTATAGGACTGGCAGCATCAGGCTTCCATATATGTTTTTCATTTTGAGAGAGCACTATTATAAGCAATGTCGTTATCAAAGCTCTGAGCTTCCTGTGGATTATTTGTTTTTTTCTTTAAAGGACTCTAAAATGGATTCTGAGTGAGAATGCAAACTGTTAGAGCAGTGATAAAGTAATGATCATGAACTCTTAAAAGATTCTTCTGATTTTTTTTTCTAAAAGGTTAGATTTTAAGTAAATCATAATAAAGCTCAAAGGACTAGAGACAAAAATTAGTTAACAAACTCAATATAATTTGCTGGAAGCATTCCTGTTTTCCCAGTTCTCTGAACAGTACCATACATCCAGCCATCATCAATTGGTTGCACATTGATGATATAATCACCATCCCTGAAGGAAACTTCATCTTCATCTTGAGCGCTGTAGTCATACATAGCTCTGTACGTTCTCTGTTGAAGGAAAGAAAACAAGACTGTGAAGACCTAAGCCTAAATTTGAGATCCCTTGGTTCCTTCTCTTTGCACAAAGAAGGAGAAAAGAGAAGGAAAAAGGATTACAGGGAGCAAAGCAGAGAGAGAAATCACAAGTTACCCATTGAAAAGGAGCAGTATGCCCTTCTACACTCTGTCAAACATACAGAATACAGACCCTTGTCCTGAGTAGCAAAATAATTATTTTGCTAAGTCACATTGTCTTATGGGTTCAAACAAACAGATTTCAAGCCATTCACTGCATATTGAAATATTCTAACTGTTGTTTCATTAATTCACAAGTAACAGTTCATTACATCCAGCCAAGCTAGATCTGCTTCTGCTCCCTATTTGCATGATTCACAAATAGCTTCTCCTGTGCCTTCACTACAAAAAGAAACATAGTCTTCATCCAGGCCATTAACTTTTCCATCTCAATGACTGTCCTTCCTTTCATTAGGATTTTACCCGAATTAAGAATTATGAATGCATTATTACCTAAAGGAAAAACAAGATTTTAAAAAGTCTATAAAAACATTTTTATGAATACTTATATTTTCATATTCAGACAAACTTTAGCACCTAAAGTCCCATCATTAGCTAAGACAAATTTCTCCAAAATCCTACCCACTAGAAGACATGCTTTCAGCTTTTTTCTCTAGTTTTTTAGATAGAATATTTATTTTTACTCATAACCAATAAAATGCCACCATTTACTGGAATTCAAAGTGGGTTTTCAAACTCAGGAAGAACAGTCTCCCCTTGTATCTTAACAGCAGAATTAAACTAGCTTGTTTTAAAATTCCCAAGAGTACTTTCTTTTCTTTACCCTGGCTCTTGACAGAAGTCAAAAGCAGTTCAAGCATCACTGATAATATTCAATTTCCCTTCTGGTAATTTTTGATACGTTACCATGTGTAGCTGAATTTTTCCAGTACAGTAATTTAAAGACAAAAAAAGGCAAAAACAGTCAATGTGTGAGTTCATGCCTGGTACTATTGTCTGAGCCTTTTAAAAGACAGCAAACTTCTCTGCTCAAGAAAACAGCTCTGGATTAGTTTTAGTTCATTTCTGGTATATGGGAGCTTGAGTGTTTCTAATAAAATTATTTTTTAAAAAGGTAGAGATTGCTCCATTTGGAGTGAGCAGGCCATTTGTCACATGTTGGAAATGTGGAATTATTTAATCCAAACTCTATAGGGCAACTCATTATTACTGTTCCCATGCTAGAAATACACTTTTAGTGTTGGCTCTACAGGTAATCATTGGTAGTGCAAATTAAACAGGACAGAGAAATCAGCTGCTGTTTAAACATTGGAGACCATTGGAAACCATCTCTCCTGATAAGTCTGTCCTGAACTGGATTTGAGTCTTGTTCTATGTTATTGTTCTCTGCCATGCCTTGTTGTTTTGCTGACCTACAGGCTGTGACCAAGAGCAGTTTTCAACCAGAAGTATCTTCCTAGTGGTTCCTTAATGTCTTCCAAGTGTGCTTGGAACTCAATGAAAAAAAGCATCATTTTTTATGCACTACATGACAGTAAATAATGGCTTGGGTTCTATCATCACAAAAAATTCCTTAAATAATAAAAAAGCAGACAACTAGCCATCAAAAGGCTCTTTGCCTTTCAGAATCTTATTTTTTCCAACTGTTTCAACAGATCTTGCTGCTGAGCCTTGAAACTAGCTCCAAAAAAGCAGTGAAAAATATATTATTTCAACAAACTCAGCAGCAGTTAGACCTTTAAACAAATGATTTCAGAAGAGGGTCCATTTAGGAAAAATGGTAGCAAGTCTATATCTGGCATAAGGTAGTAAATGGATTTTGCCTAGAGCGATGCTTATAGGTCTCTCTTAAATGGGAAGAGACTGATGAAGAGATTAAATGTTTTATTAAACTAACATAACATTGGAAAAATAGAGATGTTTTGCTCGCTCAGAAGGATGCTCACTCTTCCTTCGGGCACCATGGCAAAGGACATAACGCTGCTGTCTCTTAAAAGGCAGCTTGACTACATCACTGTGGTGCACAGTTGTGAGGAAAAGCCTGCAATTTCAAACTTTAAAAGAATTTATTAGGGCCCTAAATGCTGCTGAGAAACCTAAATTTATGGCCTTAACACCTAATTAGGTGCTAAATGGCTGTCAGGAGAAATCTCCATAATAATCCTGTTAGCATTTAATGCCTAATTATCACTGCAGAGTGTAGTCTGGGCTATATAATCGAGAATTACAATGCCTAAAGGACTCAAAGCAGGGATTTTTAAAATGCATTTCAGTGAATTATTCCTCTGTCAGTAGTGAGTTTAGCAGGTACTAAGTTTCAAGAGGGTGTAAGTTTGGAGTTGTGTAAAAGAGTCAAAACTCGCTTGTCTCCTACCTCCTCAAAGGTCTATCTCACACCCACTGCTAAGACAGAAGAGTAAGTCCTGTCCATATGAAGAACTGAAATCCAGATATTATATTCTCAGCTCCCCAGCCAGTTCTGAGCTCACAGGTGTGTATTTCCACTTCACCCCCAACTCATACCTGTTCTATGGATGGCTCCTTGCAAAGAGCAGTAACTGTTGCAGCATCCTTCACATACAGCAGCCATCAAGGAAAGCCAACTTGCAGCATAGGTTTTGTTTTCCTACCACTCTTGGATATCAAATAGTGTGGGAACACCCCATTATTTTCCACAGAGTAAAACAACTTTCAGGGCTTTCTGTTATAAGACATTTTGTACCCTGAGCAACAATTTAATTCATCCACTATGAAGAATGGCTCACAGAAAACGAGGAAAAGTTAAGTCAGAAAATAATGCAATTTATCTGGAAAAAAAAACCTATCCAAAGATTTGTATTAGGATCATGCCCAATAGAAAACAGAGCTCAAAATTAAATAAATCAGATTTTGAAAATTTAGAAATTAGACAAATTCTGTTTGTCAATATAGGAGACTGGTGAACATGATTATAAAATAAAATGCCTTTTGCAGTCAGATTTTATAACAATAAAAATTGTTATTAAAAAAAAACTGAGGCAACTCAGTTGAAATGTACTACATCAGCTAACTGCAATCATCTCCACCCTGATATAACCCATGGGATCTTAATCACTTTTGCCCTAGAGATGTCCTGACAAAACTCAGGCACTGATGAATGACTTTATCACCTTCATTGCTTTTAGTTAAGTCTCAAAAACTTCTCAGGCTCTGAGGTTGGTATTCTAGGATTCCTTTCCTCCGGTCTCCTTCCACTGGAACTTTCTTCTTGTCTCTCCTCCCTCTCTTTTTAGCCAGACAACACTGCATCTCTGGCAGTACTGCTCCAAGCCCAGAAATGAACAGGCAGCTGAAAGCAACAAACCTAAACACTGTGTAAATTTTTCAGATCTCCTACAGCATATCCACATCTTATTTTAAAAGCTCTCCAAGACTGTCATCAAACTTCAGTCTTTGCAAGCTGCTACATTTAAACACATCCCCAGCCCAGGGCTTCTCCCAGGCACACCCTGAGACCACTCTATGTTGTCCAAATAGCTGAGTGCAACATGTCCAATGCACCTGGATAACCTGCACCGACTAATGAAAACATTCTGGTCTTAAGATGGGAAGATAAAGGAGCCTGGCAGGTTTTCAACTGCATCTGAGATGCTTCTGTTGGAGCAGAATCATCACCCCAGGGCAGTAAGATCACACTGTCTTCCTCACCAGACTGGCAAATTAGCAGTCAGCACTAGGCCAGCAGTCCTTGATTTCCTCTCTCTGGAAATGCTTGAGGTTTTCTAAAGGGTTATCCACTCATTTTTTAACAACAGCAAAATCAGTTTAAATCATGATGTTTACTGTGTTGGGTTTTTTTCCTTATGACAAAATATTATCACTTATAAAGCTGTCAAGTGAAAACAGTTTCACAACAGGGAAAATAAATCTGTTGAAATAAGTCAATCTTACTTTTAAAATCCTTCAACATCACCCCCTTCCTTTTCCTACTACCTTCACATTCCCGATTCTGGAAGAAGAGGCAGATGACTGAAATGACCCTGTTTCAAAAGCCTGTCAGGTAAGTCACTGGGACACAGAGGTATTAGGAGATAGTGGTCATCTCTCTGCCTGCAAAGCTGCAAAGGCTGGTAAGTGCATTTGGAGATCTGCAGGCATCTCCATTTTCTGTCTGTTGGATTTGAGGGCGTTTTGCTTTGCTCCCCAATGACTTGCAAATCTGCTGGCAAAGCCCAGGCTTCCAGGTCTCCCATTTTTTGGATTTTGGAAAGCAGCCAGCTCCCAAAGTGCCTTGTAATCTCCTTGGAAATTAATGGTTGATTCCACTATCAGCTGTCTCACAGCTGTCATGCAGGTGCCCAAAGAGTTTCTCAGGTTATTGACTCACTCAATCATGCAGGTATCTGGATCCCAGAATTTCCAGCAAGTTACCCCCCTCAGCCCCAGACAGCTGAGAATCTGGCAAGCCTGAAAGTACTCACACCACACAGAAAGTCATGACCTTTACAATATAAAATGTCATAAAGTTTCACAAAAAAATACAAGTTTAATCTAATATTAAAAACAGGTTTTTTTCAGCTTAGCAAGCTCTAAGTTTGGTTCATAATTAAGTATTTATTCATCTCTAAAAATGTTGAGGGATGGTAGTAAATATACATCTGTTCAAAAAAGTTAAAAATTCAAAATGACAATATTTTTAAGGTAAAAGGTGTCTGGATCTGAACTAGGAAATCTCTAAAGAGATATGATTTTAAAAATATGATAACCATTAAAACCTTTTTTTTTTTATATAAGGAGTTAAAAAAAAAGGAAGCTTAACTTCCTAAAAATCCCGCTGAATACCATTCAGCTCTCCTTCCATTACCAGTTACTTTGAAAATGAAATATTCACTCCAGCTTTACATTCCCATCCACCACAGTTAAGAACTTCATGGGGTGGCCACGGTTTCATGAAAAAGCTTCTCAGTTGCCCACCAGTGTAACTCAATTTGGATCATACACGAGTTGGTGCATGACTCTTGTGTGGAATCAGAGCAGCAATCCAGAGTCTGAGCTAGCTCTGTGCAAGCAGAAGTAATACAGGTAGGCAACAAAGCCTGCCAGCACAAAAGCAGCAAGTCAAAAAAATGGAAACTAATTTAAACCAACAGGGTGATCTTGAGATCACTGGTTTTCATCCAGTGCTAGAAGCATGGATTCATCACAGAGCATAACATCAAAATTCACACTGTGAAACACTGTCCGAGCATCTACTATTTGTTTTAAGTAGGTAAAGAATTCAGTTCTGCTCTCTGAATATCATACCTTTATTTTAATGTATTCTGATGTAAAAGTTCTTACCACTGCCCATAGTCACTTAAATCTTTTTTTATACATGAGGACTACCAGTTACATTTATGATAAAGACAGCCAAATAGGTCACCTATAGAACTCTAGGGGTTCAATTTGAATATTGAATATCTATTGGTTAGAGTATCTCACAGATTTAAGACATCTCGCAATGATGGTGCTTACCAAACAAAATTTTCCTTTAAATTCAATACTCACCAGACTTGCTGAATGAGGCTGTGAATGCATGGACCTCATGGATGACATACTGGTCTGGTGCATGTATCCATATCCTTGAGTCTGGCTTTGTTGATATGCCCCAGGGAGAACAGGGGCTGTGTAAAAAAAAAAAAAAATACACATTAATTAATATTTAAAAACAACCTTATCTATAATTTTGTAGAAACTGTAGACTATTTGAACTGTTAATATCAATTCCTCCACACAAAACATTTCAGAATTATTTCCATAAAGAACATAAGGCTTTTTAAAGGTTGATTTACACATAAACTTAGCCAAAGCTATAGCAAAATATCCACAAACACTATCATGGTTAGTTGGAAGGAAAAGTTCAACATACCATTGGAAGTTTAATCATTAAAAGGTTTACAAAAGCTTAGGACACCACAAATTCAATTTTGGTACTGGCATAGATGAAGCACTAAATATATAACCCATAAGATGCCATCTTTAAGGAATAATTGATCAAAAAAAACTAAAACAGTTTTGAAATGGTTCATTACAAATTCACTGTAATTAATTCTTAACTCATTGCAAAGTAACTCTTATTTATTGGGTTATGAACAAAGAAAGATTGTGATTCACTGGAATAGGAAAGAATTTTAAAAAGTGAGCCCACAGTTGAGCTTCTTCATTTATTCTGATTTCATCAACATTCTTAGTCCACACAGAGAGATCAATGATACTTATATATTCTGAAGTCCACCTTATTATTATCCTCTTACCACATAATTGTCCCAATTCTTTAATACATATTTTATTCACATATTAACAATTCTGTATGCTAATCAATAATATATTAACTTCTATTGTACCAAGAGCTGCTGAAAACATGAATACAGCCAACAGGGATCCCTAACTCCATTGCTTACTAGAAAAGCATTCAAAAACTTCCCATATCTGCTCAGACATCTTACTTTGGCAACAGACTGAAATAGACTGTGTTAAAAACATAGTTGATAATAAACTGTGAGAAACAAGCTCAGCATAAGTGACTACTTTCCTAGCAAGGCCAAAAAGTATTTTAAAAGCAAAATTAAAAATACTGAAGTGGTTTTCAAAACAAAAAGATTAAAGTGTACATATTTTACAAGACTCATGTTCTCTGAGAATAAAGATTTCTGCCTTATATGGAGGTTATTAGCCCATCTCCACTGTTATTCGCCAGAATTTTTCTAGCTCAATGGAGAATTCATTTAGCTACACTGAAAAACAAATGCATTTCTGTTGATGCTTTTCAAGTGGTCCATTTAGCAGATTGTCTATCTCCTCTTCCAAAAGCTGTCTTTTGTTTAAAGGAGATGGAGCTTATGCAGCACATGATTAAAAATATCTTCAAACACAGAGTCACTCAGCAATCCAGCACTTCCTGGGATAGAACTCTTGAGCTTGTTGGGAAGTAAGAACCATTTCTGCAGCAGCCATCACAAATAGATTTTAAGAGGAGCAACTCTAATGTAATATTTAATGGAGTTCACAATGTATGAAAGGATCCAGAACTTGTAAAACAAAAAAATGCATGGGAAATCAGGAAAACCCATTAAAAATATATATTTATGATAAATATTCACATTTGCACTAGTATTACTCCATAATTCTCTGCTTCTTGAGTTGTCAGGATAAAAAATGCATGTGAAAAAGGGATTACTGTGAAAATTTTGCTCAACTATTTCAGAAAGAAAAGTCAACCTTGTGGTTTCAGCAAATTGTTTTACCAATCCTGCTCCTCTAGCAGAAATCATTGATTTAAACAAAGTTTCTTCTTACAACTTCCATTTAATTAGTATATTTAAATGCACTAAGTGTGTAATTACAATTTGGGATGCTACACTTTGCTCTACTATAATTGTAAAGATAACTAACACTATATGTTAACTAGGGTTTTTCTGATTTAAAAAACATGCTTCAAACTAATGAATAGATTGTTTTGTTAAATGAGGGAAATTAGTGATATGCAGTCAGATGCAACATTGGAACATGATGAATAATGGATGTTTTAGAAGGGCCAAGTTCATTCTAATGACATATAAGTAGAAAGACATTTTAAAGCAGTTCAATCATCAGAGAATTGCCACTCATTAACATGTTCACAGGATTATCACGCATTAAGTGAATAGTCCTAAGTAGTTCATCAAATAATTTATGTTTCAATGTTGTTGCAAGCTATTTCCACATGAGCAGATGTGGCCCTTCATGAGAAAATAGAGAAAAACATAATTTAATCAAAGGTTCTTCGATCAAGCTGGAATGAACACATTTTGTCTAATTCACCACCAATATGAATGCAGGCCAGTTTGTCAAAGCCAACAGAGTCTCACCTCCTCATACAAGCAGCAAATTACTTCTACGTGTTGAAAACTAAGCACAGCTGGAATTTCTTAAGTTGGCAGGAGGAGTACCCTCAGCCAACACTGGCCACTGATCAGCCAGCAGCCAGCCTGCTCAGCAGCAACAAAGGGCTGGTAGCTCTTCCCTGGCAGGGTCAGACACCCTGAGAGTCCCCTCCCAAGAGAAGCAGAGGCTGGTGGGAACATTTTCTTCTTGATTCCTTCTCCCCAGAAGAGTTCTTTCTCATTTCCTATCAATCATTCCTTGTCAGCATAAGGCAGCAAGCCTACTGATGCTGAGTTTCATTGTAACCTCCAAGTCAACTGGCTTATTTTGGGGAGGATAACCCACAGCTCCTGCTTCTGTGACAAGTGACAGCTGCAGGTCTGAAATGTGCTTTCCTCTTTAGCAATCAGCCTTTCACGAGCTGAGAGAATTCTGTCAAACTGTCTCAACAAAGCTGTTTGCTACTTTACCTGCAATGATGGAAAACATAAATCCACAAAAACAAAGCATTTCTCCCAAAGCACGAAAAGTTTTCAAAAGTGATAGAAATTGCAGTATTAGAAAAAGACTTTATACAAACCAAAAAAAATATTAGCTTTGCTAGTCATCTTCTAGTCATTTATTTAGGTATCATATATGTGAGCATAAATATCAAGTGTTGAAGACAATTTAATAATGCCATATGTTTCTTTCCATTAAAAGAATAGTGTACTCTTCTGCAAAAAACTTCAAAAACAATCATTATTTTCTAACAACTTTTAACAAAAATACTGAAGAAACTTTCAGATTATTGTCTATTTGGAAGACTATTTCAGAATCATATAAATATGGTGAAGAGACAATGTCTGAGCTGCGTTTCTGGTGACATACAGATAACTCAAGGTGAGATTAAATGATGCAGAAAAAGAGTTTGACTTTTTTCATTAACATCACACATAGTTAACTGCAATCTTTTGGCTCAGTTTGAAGTATGAAGTTCTATAACATCATTGATTGCAGCAGCAGCAAAAGCAATGGTTTTAGCTAACCTAAGGGAACAATAAAATACAGTGGTGGAACATGAAATTCATCTAACTGAAGCCAGATTTATTGGTGATTGAGCTGAGGGCTGACCATTGCTCCCAGAAGTACAGGTGGAAGTTTTTTTCTTGCATTAAGACTTTACCAGATGCCTTCTGATTTATCAAAACTTACTATTTTTTTCTTCTTGTCCCACTTATCAAGCAAGCCAGATATTTATTTTAAATTATCTGCTTGAAGAAATTTATCATATATCTCTTACTATATCTTTACAGGCTTCCCCAGAGAAAAGAGCAAGAAAAATGAATGAACATTATATAAGACAAACAGAGAGGAAGCCTCCAAGAAAAAGAAGCAGCTGCAAGAATGATAGCAAGTATCAACTTGCTACTGCAGACAATGGGGTCTGTAGAGTGTGCACTGATCAGGATATGCTTTGAGAAGAACTGGGAAAGAAAAAGGTCAAATTGTGGAAACAGGAAAGGAATCCTTAAGAGAGCGTTGTATAACTATGAGCTTAAAAAGAAATGTTATACCAGAAAGAAAAAATCAATTAAAAGTTAGGTTCTGAGATACCTTTTATCAATACCACACTTTAAACTCTCTTCTATTCCTTTGTACAGCAGAACCTTGATAATCCATGGTAAAACAATATATCCTCAATGGTAACTACTGTAATTTTGCCATTTACTGCCAATTACTGAACCACATGTAAGATAACCATTCTGTTTACTCTCACACATTGTACACTTTAAAGGATTTATTAGGATCCTTCCTATTTTGACAATACCTCAATTCAGTTTCACTCTTAAGACTTCAGACAACTCACAAAGAGTATTGCAACACTCTGTAATCGTAACATGAGAGAACACAAAGTAAAAATAAAGATTTGGATTACTGTATGCTTAATTGTAGTGTCTGCAATACATTAGGCAAAAAGCTGTAGGCTTTCTGAGTAGCACAAAAGAACCTGAATACAGCATCATCATACATCTCTGTGTTACTGCCGTTACAATGAGCTCACCCAAAATAGATCAAGCTGCTTATGGGAACCCTGTTCAACCACATATATGGAAATCCTTCCCCTTTATTTGCCTTGCTACTACTGTGCTTTCCACAGGTTGCTACTCTTGGCGTGGGCTTCACAGACTTTCTTTAGAAAGCCCTCCCCATAGTTTTCAGTTTCTTCGTTCTTTTGCTCTTTCCTTCAAAATCCTCAGCTACATACCAGGCAACAGAAGACCTCGTCAGACTGATGCAATCACACATGGGGAGATGTAGGCTACAGGACATTCCTGGGGACTCAGGTCACCCCATGTGCTGCCCATGTGGACAGGTCACAGTGTCTGAACTGCACAGCCCCTTTGACACTTCCCAGCGTAACACCTGGCTAAGGAAATTCAACCTTAGGAAATAGGGGAAACAGAACTGTTATTGCTGTGTTAAAGCTGGTGGATAATAACAACCGATACCCTTTAAAGCCTTCTCCAGAAAGTGTTAAAGAGGTTACTTTGATTACAAACTCTGGCTAGATAATTTACTTTTTTTCTATCAATTTCCTCAGATGCTGGCTGGCGCACACCATCACTGAAATATTTAAAGCTGAATGCTTTTCTTGAAGAAGCCTCTAGAAATAATATAGTCTCTCCCCATTTAAAATCAGAGCCAAATTTTCACTTAAGCTGGGTTTCTTCAGACTTTGTCCTGTCAATTTTTGTTTTGGGATGCAGATTTCAATACACTTCTTTGAGCAAATACAAACCCTCTAACTTCTCTTTATGAGCTCTTGAGATGAGCTCAGCCCAGCACTGCATTAATCATATAACCAACTTGAGAAACAGTTTTAAGGAGAAATTTGGAGGTTAACACATTAATTCTGCAGAATTAATTCACCTCCCGCCCAAGCATAAACAGCAGCATAAATGGAACATAATTGCTGTTGGCCAAGAATTTAGGTAGAGATTTAAAGAATGCCCATATCACAGATTAATCAGAAACAAGAATCTTAACACTTAGGCAATAAGTAAGGCAGGTTAGATGTGATGAAAGTACAGGGTTAAAGAGGCATAAAGAATAGAAAAGTAACTTGACTGTTATGACAGCCAAGCTTTGAATAGACTTTTAAAGACAATGTGCTAAACATCATTCTCTGTTGAAGTTAAGACTGTTGGAAGGATTTGGCAGGAGTCAAGAGGGGATATGTCTCAAGGAGGTTACAGGCAGTCCACCCCTCATGTCCACTGCCTATCTGAGGTTGGTTCCCCATGTGCTGGCTAACACAGCCTAACACTTCTGCCACCTCTTCCTTCCTCTCACCTAGGTTGTTCTGCTGGCTTGCTGAGCTCAGACAGGGCTCAGACCAAATGTAGTGAAGGGATGGAGGCAGGATCCAGTACCCAAGGGCATGGACAGCAGAAAGCAATGAACAGCTGGATCAGCTCAGTTGTTGCAAGGTATATCCCCCTAAGCACCTCTCTTTTGTGCAGCTGCCTCTGAATTCAAACACAAAAGAGCTGAGCCTCTCACAGATGCTTCCCTCCAGACGTCCCAGCGCCCAGCTCCAAACAACGCACCCCATGGAATGCAGGTGCTCCTACGTGCTCACATGTGGCAGACACTGCTCACCTGCAAACTACTTGCATCCTAGGTCTCCATAGTACTTTTAAAAAGTCATAGTGGAAGTTTAGAGAATATTAAGCCTAAAGCAGCCAGCAAGAGTTGTTTACTTGACACATAAAAACAGGTATCAGAGAACTAAAAGGACTTTAGTGAGTGTGCGAAGATTGCCCAGAAAAGTTGATATGAGGTACAGAACTCTGCATGGTACTGAGCAAGGAGATGGTCTGTAAAGAATACAGTAAAAAAGCAGTCACAGAAGTCGAGAAACAAACTGAAGTGTACAGGAATGTTAGACAGATACAGCATTAGGAAAACTTCAGTAATAATTTTACAGTGCAGAACTAATTGTCAAGAATACTCCTGTCCCCAAATGGAAGGAAAATTGTTAAAAAATCCCTAAGGTTCATGCAAAAAGAAATGTTAAAAATTGAGTAAAGAAACTTTGGTTTTTTGCCAATTATATAAAAATACCTATAATTTTCAATGATTATTACAGTTTATATGGCTCTTCAAAATTAAATAAATTTCAACACAAGGCTGTATTCTATGTTTTAAAAATGTCAAGCTTTAACCTTAACAATCTCAAACAGAAGAATGTGGTTCTTTTGGCATTGAGTCATTAGTCACATGTAACCCACTCCTATATAAAAGTTTGCCTATTAAACTACTATCTTCTGATGAGCATTGAAAAATTCCCAGCCATTTGAAAAGTTGAATTGCTCAGCATTAACTTTTCAAATAATCTAGGAAACTAAAAAATACACTCTAAAGTGGTTATGACTCTTATCTATTTTTTCTAATCAGAAAGAGTAGCATAGCACAGTCAAATTTACTGGAATAGTTCAGACTGTGTAAGCAATATAAAAAGCACCAACCTGAAGACTGAAGATGGTGAGACCTGATACAGAAAAATGCCGTTTTTAGAACAGTAGAAAACACCATGGTAAGGCATCTTGGCATTTTTTCTTGTAAAAGTAACTTTCTCTTCATTTCTTTTGGGTTTTTTTTTCCCCTCTTTTCCTTGCCCTTTACTGGTGAGTTAGCCTGCTTTCATGGATGTCTGAGCTACCAGGCTGGCTGCTCTCAGTGGTTCTGTCAGAAGCAGCAGTTTGTCTGCATGCTATCCATTACAGGAGTCAGTAAAAGTTAGTAAATTGGAATATCAAACCCAGATATAATTAGGTTGTTGAAATAACAACCTAAAAGTATGGCCTAATTCACAGAGGGCGTTAATAAATATCTGCCATATTCACTGACCTAATTAGAACTGAAGCTCTGAACTACTTGGATTCAGTGACAAATTCAGAATGGTACAGCTTAGGAAGTTTCCATAACCTAAATTCTATAGATATAAGAAATAAACTGTGTAATCTTCAAATACTTTTAAAAATGATGGAGGAGGCCAACAAAATTACTGATCTTAGTTTGAAATACCATTAATTATTCAGGATGTGAAAAATCAAAACTTCTCTACTCTCCTGACTATTTACTGACATTCTGTCGTTTATAAAACAATGTATTTTAAACTAGACTTCATTAGTGTCATGATTAGACAAAGATCGTTTAAAGAATAATTATTTTAGAACAACATTTTAGCAGCTAGCAATAATTAAGGCTAGCTATATTGTATCCACCATGTAAGCTGAAGTAGATCATGGGAAATGAAGATCTATGCAATTATAATTCTTGAAAGCAGTTTCAATGTAAGAAACTAAAATTTTATTTAGAATGAAATTGCAACAGAATTTCTCACAGAGCTGTTGAGCATATGTCAGAGAAAACTACGACATCTTGAAAGGAACAACAAAAAGAATGTCTAATGTGTTCATGTGACACTGGAATCCTGTGTTTTATTTGAGGTTTCCTATTAGGCAGGGATTATCTCATATTTCAGTCCAAAGTTCTTGATTTATAAGAAATAGCAATATCACTAATAACAGTTATGTTGGTCTTTGTTTTATAAGTCTATCACAAATCCAATAGCAGACAAAGGGAGAATTTGAGAAATACTAGCTAGGACAGTGGAAGAACATTTGGCAAACTCTGTGTCTCTTGTACATCATGGTCTATGTGTCTGGTGATTCAGACCTTCTTAATTCATCACATTTTGAAGTTTGGTAGATCCATCAATTCCATTATATTCTTTTCCATGGCAAATTATTTTCCAAGGTCCATTCTGGCATCTCTGAGGGTTCTAAATCTCTGTATTTCAAAAGTCAGTCTCTCATGGACAACCTTTTCCTTAAAAAAAAGGACTATGGCTTTCATTCCTCTTCATAGTAACTGCAAGATAGCAATATATTTTAAAAAAGCCAGGCTAGCACAGTCTCCAGAAGCCTTGTCTGCAAGGAGTTATCAAATATCACAGTCTAGAGAAATACGAAAGGAATCCAGGATGTCCTATTTTCTACGATCAACACTAAAGGAAAGAGGACACTCAACAGAAAATGCATCCTCATCATTAAAAGATAATAACACAGGGAATATTTCTGCCAGAAGTTGATTGTTGATATTGCTTAGAGCATCATTTTTATTGAAGTACAGGGATTGGAGGATACTGAGTAATAGCTCAAAAGCTTTTCTGATCATTAACACATTACTGTCATAGTAAAGCATCACAGAGTTGCAAAGAATTAACTACATGTAATTTAGTGCTCTGGCAACAAGAGAGGACAAGAAGTCAAATATCAAACACCCCACAGAATCCCTGCCTGTGTCTGACTCTGGAGCAGTGAGGTGGTAAGTGGCAGCCTCATAGCTTGCAAAAAGCAAAAGCCAGTCCTGTTCTGGCAGAGCAGACAATCAGTTTTGATGTTCTGAAAATGACATCAGCTTCCCCAGGCTGCTTTTAGAATGGCCATTTAGGACTGAAAGACCATAAACACCCAAAAGAATTTATTTGATAAATGTAATTCCTTAGTAGCCCCTTCAAACAAAAGCTTTTTCAAATGAAACTAAAGGCGTTTATTATAAAATAGGGTGTTAAATGATCTCCCAGGAAATTCAGTAAAATATTTCAAAGCACTGTAAGCCTTTAGAAATATAGGAAAAGACTGTAGTGTTTTTTTCATATTCATGGTTTTATCAGTTTTGCTAAAAATACTGCGGAAAATAAAAGTGAACACAATAAAAAATTACGATTTAGAAAAAATTATATTAATTATTATCTTTATCCAACTTCTTTGAACAGTTGTTTTGGGATTTTTAAAACTGTATGAATTCTATATTTGACATTTAGGACTTTATGGCCGGCTCCAACCATCTACTTCACTTAAAATTTATTTCACTTAAAATGCAAACCATTTACCCCCCTTCCAGATTCCACTGACAAATTCTTACTAGAGCACTGTAAAAAACAAAATTACTTAAACTATTTAGCTTCTAAACCTAAAACTGGCATCCTATTTGTTCCCAGTTTTGAATCCAAAAATATAATTTTAGGGTTATGATGAACACCGAATATTCTAAACCAGTTAAATGTACTGTACAAAAAATTCTGGTTTGATATTCTATGCACAAACTTTTCCAGATGTTTCATTCACTCATTTTCCTCACAAAAGCAAATTAAATACATTAAATACTCTATTGCAATTTGAGGGAAAAAAAAGTACTAACAGGGGCTATATACATTATATTGTGACATAAGAATTGTTCTAGCAGTTCAAATATAAAAGATGATTTTTTTCAGACACCACCATAATTATTATATAGTGTGGCATTTTCTCCAGTGGTAGCTGTACAGTCCAAAGAGTTCAGCCTGTGTGTCTATCAACAGCTGCTATGCCTCAATACTCCTGTCTCCCCCACTGGTTCTGTGCCTGGAACACAACCAAATCACAGGAATCCTGCTCAGAATGGGAACTGCAGCCAGGATTTGGTGTTACAAACAAACCTTCCTGCCACCTGACTTCTTTGCCCAACATTCAACCTAAGCTGCAGCATGTCTCAGCTGAGACAACGGTACAGTCTGCCTTCTCTCTCTTCTCACACCACATTATTTTATTTATGAAGGCACAAAATGTCTTAAAGCCAGCCCAAGGCATTCTCAGTCCTAGTGGGGCCATGGCGTACCACAGGAAGCTGCAATTCCTATTATATTGTGAATAGGCATAGCTTTGCTCTAGGCTTCCTCACAAAAGGAAAGATTTAGTAAAATGAAGGTTAACATCTTACATTAACCATATACTTTCAATTACAATTCCAATTCTCTTACATTTCCTGAACATCTACTCTTGCCCTCGTGCACTAGAGAAAGAAGCCTGCAAGTTCTTCTCACAGAAGCATCGATTTATTTGCATAGTGGGTATTACCAATGTGAACAATGGTGGAAGGATAGTATTAACCAGGATCATGTGTGTCACTGCACACAATTTTACTAATTATATTTATTGTCTGCTGGATATAAAATTCTCTGAAGTGTATCAAAAGTTGCTCTAGGGGACCACACTGAACAACTGAAACAACTCCTTGCCAAGGGAACAATTAATATTTCCAGATGCTGAGTCACTTGGAAACTTCCTTTTCACTTTCTGCTCACCAACTGTTTTGATGGAAAAGGGAATATCAAACTCAGACTGCTGGTAGAAAAAATAGAAGGATCCCCTGAACTGCTGCTACACTAAAGAAATTAAAAATAGTATCTCTTCTGGATTCTCCTCCACCTGGATGTGTGAAGATTGTCTTTTGATGCTGCTAGATGCCAAGAGGGCTAGAGAGAAGCATGGGAATCAAAGGTAGGCAAAAAGAATCTAAGCAAAAATAGTTTGGAAGTATGAAATGTAAAGTTCTCCCTGGAACATTAACTCATCCTCAGTGAATATAAATGGAATGAAAATGTGCCTTCAGATGAATCAACAATTTTTATCTTAATGTATTACAAGCAGCATGGAATATTTAGTTTTATTCCCAGCACCCTAAATCAGACCTTAATCAAAATTTCACTAAGCAATCACTTGAAGTACTATATGAATTTTCAAGCTTTATGTTAAAAAATCAGGTTTTACAGATAGTTAATACCTCTTTGTGGTGGAAAAGAATGAAATATAATTTTCTGGACTAATTTCTCTCATGTTCTGCATTAACAAAGCACTCAGCAGAGGACACTAAAAGTCTAATAGTCCAGACTAGGACAGAAAACTGATAATGTACAAGACAGTGCATAAATGCAGTCCCATTGCCTTTCTAGATTCCTATACTTGCATGGCTTAAAAGGCTGAAATGGATTATTCAGGGACAATATTATATCTAAAGCAGTCAGAAATCCTTTTATCATGTAAACACATAGAAATTAGCACATAGGTAGGGAACATAACCTGTTTCTAATTGAAATCTAAACTCTTACAACTAACTTTGTCTTTGCTTTTCCTTCTTACCTCAAATCTACAGCTGAGAAGGTTTTTTAACACCAGGTAGCCTCACACTGTTTTCAAGAACTCCTCTAATTGTAATGACATTATTTTAAATCAAATAAATAATCTTCAAATGAAAGATGCAATTTTCAGAAGGGAGAGAGCTCTGTTTTACTGCCTGAAAAGCCATGTCCTTTTTGGGGTACAATGTGGTTACAGCAAACCATTACAAGGGAAATTATAAAATTTCTGTAAAAACGTGCACTTTTGTCTGTATAACATACAAGAGAACTATTTTGTTAAGTTTACAAATATTACAAAAGTTTGTGGGTAAGTTATTTATTATTTGTCTGCAAGCATTTGTAGTACATTACACACTTAAGGACAGAAAATCACCTGATTAACAAGATGGAAAAGCAGTTATACCAAAATACTGTTGAATGGAAGACTATTTTTTTCCCACATGTTAGCTTTCAGGCTGGCAAACCTGCTGAGGGCTGGCATGTTAAAGAAGAAAAACCAAAGTACCATCTAGTCTGAAATGTAAAGTCAGAAACAGATGTAAGAGTCTGGTGGCTAAGAGAAGTGTCGATGTGACCCTCACCAAGAGGTACCAAGGATAGACAGAGCATCATTTTGAAGTGTTCAGCTTTCTGTTCTCAGGGCAGCCTGCTGGCACACTTGAAAGGGGACAAGAAAGCCACAAATACCTATAGTTCTTCCCATGAACTGTACAATCTCTCTCCCTTTGAATGCCATGTTTGATTACCAGACTCTGGGGAACACTATGGAAACAGAGGTCAGCTACCTAGCAAAAACGAACAGTTCTCCCCTGACTGACAGAGAAGAAAATATAAATGCTGTGCCATTCTGCTTGACCTCCTCAGAATGGCAGAGCTTAGCAACTGAATATGAAGAAGAGTGAAGGATTCCTGACAGCTGCACCTGGACATGGAAGACAGATCTCTCTATAATAACACAAAGAGTAGTCAGATATTATTCCCTCTTTTTATCCTTAGACTTGTCTTTTACTAATGGCGATTTTTCCCAACCTCAAAACCAGAGGGTTTTCTATAAAAATTCATGGGAAGGACAGAGCAAGGAAGGAAATGAAATCTGGTTTTCTTTCCTCTTCTCCTTTCAGCTCTTGGCACATGATAAGAATTATGACTGCTATCCCAATGCAAGAAGACTCCTTGGCCTACTTACTGGGAAACATCTGCAATTCCAGAATGTGAAATGAAGAGGGATTTTTTCCATTTAATCTGAGTAGTTTGTAGTCTTCCAAGAGACTTCTAACCAGGAGCAGAAGCAGCAGCAAAGTTCCCTGTTCTAGGATTTTCTGTGGTATACATGCGTGGGTGTCAAAGCCCCAGGCAAATCCTATGGACAATCATTTTACATACAGAGCTACAGATATTGGTGTGTGCTAGGGGGAAAGAAGGAGATATCCTTGAAATTAATGTTTAAAATGTCAGTGCTGGGTTGAGGAATAAAAGCCTCTCCTTGATCTGGAGCACAGAACAAAGCTGCTGCCTTGTGACACACAGCAATACACAAGGTCTGTGCTTGCTCTTTGCAGGGCTGAGCTCACACTGTTGTTCAAACAGCAGCTCTTCCAGTGGCCTACGTGTTCCTGCCTCAGTAAGGAAAGGAGGAAGATAATCCCTGGAGTCTGAAGGAAGGGAGGGGAGCAGACTCAAGTGTTCTGGAGCCTGTCTTTCTCAGAAAGTTCGTATCACACAATGAGGACACGCCACTGGGGAGAGAGATGAAAGGACTTACTGTTCCTCATTGGTTAAACTTCCATTCCAAGCTAGATAAAGACTTCAAAACTTTAAGAAAGAAACTGCAGCATTGTGTTTTCTTCAGTCTTCACAGACTTTGGAGCCAAATTGACAGCAATGCCCATTTGCTGTATTGTTCCTCAGAGGCAGTTTGCACCAATCTTTCCTGGATTTTTTTTTTTTTGTTATGTAATATCGGTGAAGTATCTAAGAAAAATTTTCAGCTTTTTCATTGCAATCTACAGGTTACTTTTAAGGCTAGTAACAAAATAAGAGGAATTTCATGGTTTCTTGAAACCTGTGTATTTGGATTGCTACAGTGTGAGTAAAGATAATTAATCAGGCAAAGATAGAGACTTGAGTGTTGTTGGCAGGCTGTTTTCATTAAAACAAAGAAAGGAAGAAACATCATGATTTTTCCCCACCAAGGTAACAACATATCCATGACTGAAAACAAACTGATACTGACCTCTTATTTTTCCCAATCCACAGACTATACACAATTTAAAAAAAAAACAAAAAACAAAAAAAAACAGTCACTTGGTTACACTGAAAATGTCTGAACCTATGATAAGGAAAAAATTTATGCATCGTGTCTATATGTTGATACACACCTAGACAAAGTTACACAGACAAACTGGACATTAAGAGGAAATCAAAGNAAAAAAACCAGCCCTGAAGGTTTCAACTAGAAATTGTCCAAAATAGTGTCCTGAGAAGGACACATGGTTCAGCTCAACATCATCATCTAAAATAACAGTCAGGGAACAAAATAGGAAGTAATTCTAATAAACAATGTTAGTAGCTTCCTTGTGATGTTATCACTGAAATTCCCCAAGAGAAGAGAGAGTTATTTAGATCTAAATAATCCTTTAATATCTGGTATTAAGTCAGGGACTAATCAGGTATTAAGGACTGGGAAGAGGTAGTCAAGGAACAACTCCATCAGCTGTGGCAGGTGAAGATTTGAATTGTGTGTCAAATATCAGTAACATAAATTGAACTATGGAGAAATATGTGAAAGATGATGAGACAAGGCCAAACACACTCAGAGATTGTAAAACTGGTTAAATGTCTCCAAACGTCTTTCATATGGGCACGCCATCAGATAGAAAAATTGCCAGTGAGAAATCTTGCTGATCTAAAAGTACAAACTCCCTAAGAAACAGCCATGGAATCTCACCAAAATAGATTTGGTTCTCATTTATGGTAAAAGAGATATTGTATAAAGGTCAGGAGCAAAATTATCTTGTGGCTATGTGCAAAATGACCTTTCAGTTTGGGTGAAAAAGATTTTTGGCCAAAGATGCTATCTTCTGCTGGCTCTTTTTAAGCAAATTCACAGAGATGGCATTTTCTTGTAAATCATTAGGATTATGTTCAGTTGCTTAGCTGTGGCACTCATTTCTTCCCTGCAATGGGTACTGTCTATAAGTACTTAAATCCTGACTAGCCAGCTGGGTTAAAATGGAAACAACCTCTTGCTAAAATATGTTGATCTTGTGAAGGATCTATTCAAGACATCATCACAATAATAGATTTGCATAGAACCACAAAAAGCAAGCTTACTACTGCCAGAACCACCAGGAAAATAAAGCTCATTTTCCATTCTCAATGTGGCAAGTAGTAAAAAAATATCTGTTAAAAATCCAACCAAGCTGACAAAGAAATGTTGAAATGTCTTGGAACACTGCCAAAAACAAGACCAGAACAGCTATAGACAAACAACATGCACTGGACTGTGTAGCCCACTTTGCATCATCACAGGAAGAGGAAAAACAACATAATGATCATTATTGTTATCATCTATTAAAAGAGTTGAGAATATAGTTAAAATATCAAATAAAGATAGTCAGACATGATAAAAGGCAGTACATTTCTGTCAAAGACATGTGTTTCTTTCTTTGTTCAGAGTTAGCACATCAGTCCTAACACCTTCTCCCTCACCCATTCTTAATCAGAGCTGCTTGTGTGTATTTACACAGCACCCAAAAAAACTCCATAAGCATCACCACCACAGTAACATATTACTTCAGTGAATGGGAGAACATAAACAAGTGCAGTCTACAATTAAGATGCCTTACAATCTTCTAAAAGCATAAGTATTTTAATGTTGTGTAGGCATCTAAATAGTTTCTTACAAGAAAAAAAGTAACCCTTTGGATAACCTATCCTATGTACCATTTTTTCACAACTGAGAACCAGAAATCACTATTTTTAAAAAATATCTATACAGAATGCAATGATTCAGAACACTATCAATTCATCAGTCAAGTCTAGTGGATGTTGTAATGCCACTAGGATAACTAGACCCTTATTCATCATTTTCTTAAATTTTCTTCTAATCAACAGCATCAAACAGGTACACAATGTGGGTTTGTCCCCGAGAATGCAGGTTTGTCAAAGTATTCTAATATTAATCAATGTTAAACCATAAAAGACTATATAAACTTCCCAGATGAATGTTCATTCTGGTTCTCAAACCACTGGGAGGATTAAACTTTAGTTATGTAAGAAAGAATATGATAAAATTCTTCTTTTGTTTTTAAGATAAAAACAGACAGCCACAAAAACCTGCCAAATTGAAAATGGGGAAAAGTACTTTAGTCACTAAAATACCATTATATACTTGATTTACCCACTGAAAAGCCCAAGGTAACTATATTTTTTTCAGATTAACAGTGTTCTTCATTCAGTTACATTGTGTCATTCAAGAGAAAAAGTAAAACCAGATTCATGTACATTTTGCAAAAAAAACCAGCACACCTTCTTTTAAGCACTGTGAATAGGAGTTAACAGGGCCTTGGAGCCAACAGCATTACCAAAATTGTGAAAGAGAATTCACAATAGAATGACATGGCATGCAGAAACTGTGCAGTCTTGCTTTGCTTTCCGAATCAATCAGGATATAGCTTACAGAGTTTCTACTTGTGACTACTACACAAGGAAATGGAGTTAACACAGGCCTGTGAAGCTCAACACACTGCAACAGTGTTGTTAGTGAAAAAGGTGGGAATAAAGGGTACCTCCTTCATCAGATGGCCTTGTTATCTCACTGCAGTAAGAAAAGGTAGGGTTCGTGTCAGAGCCATCTGATTTATAATCTCCCAGACTGGTAGAATGTAAATACTGCTTACTGTAACGGCTTGCTCTTTCTACAAAGGTAGAAAGAAATAAAGAATATCACAGTAAATAGTTGACAGAAGTGCAAAGACAAGCAACAACATAAACCTCACCACTGCTAACATTGCTATTCATACACTGATGGCATTAAAATTAGAGAAAAGTCAATTATTTGTAATTTTGTATCCCTTTTGAGCACCATTAGTTCCAAAGCTTGCTTAAAAATCTAATATAACTAAGCTTGTTCTTTGTTTTAAAAGAACAGCATAAACGGAAGATAGTATTGAGATACCAATAAGAGAAGGGATAAATATGAAGAATATAAAAATTTCCAGTGGAAAATCAAATTATTTCTTTTTCCCAGCATGCATGGAAGTGGAAAGTATGTTGTTCAAAAGAATATTTGAAGTTCCAAAGTAGCAAAGGAAATGCATGTGAAAAAATTAAACATTCAAAATAAACACTTCTATGCAGGAAAAGAATCAATAAACTTAAAAAGTCAAAACCTGCTCCCTGTTATTACATTACTTTCTCTCCTTTTTCATCTGTCCTAAAATTATTAACACCTTGGAGTTGCAAATAATAGACCAAATCATAATGTCATGTGCCATATAGGCAAAATGTGCACGGAAAAGAAATCAATTTCATAAATAGGTCACTTTCTATAACTCTGAAATTTTTTAAGGTCCAACTATTTGAAAATTCTACTTATAGCAAGGACAAAGTAGGTCAATGCTTTTTAAATGGCTAATTGTAAGTGGCATGAATAACTTGCTTAAGATAAGATTTATTTCACTGTTTCTCATCTCCACATGTGATTATGGCTGAAGTTCTTATAAAACACTGTTAATAAACTACAACAGTTATAAATATATATGAAAGTATGCTTATAAAACATATGGCTGGCAAATTGACCCGAGTAGTCAACTCAGTATCAACTTAGTTTCACAAACATGAAGAGCTGAACCGGGGAAAAGTCAGGATATAAGCAATACCAGAAAGCATATGCAGACTCCTAGATTGAATATTGTCCTCCAGAGGATCAATGTCGAAGATGGAGCCAGGATCTGTGCGCCAAACTTTAAGATCTTTTTCCAAAGCACAGAAATGATGACAGACAAACAACAGAGGAAGTAAAAGCATGAAAGGAATGAGCTTTAACAATCAGCAGTCAATCATATAGAAATTAACCAAAGTATCTAGATATTCACCTGAAGAGATCAGAAAGCTTAATTTCCTCCTTAAAAGAACTTGAAGTATTCATTTAAAGCACTGACATTATTTTAAGAAGACTTTTGCTCCCAATTTTTTTGCTTTTTCTAAACAAGGTCATAATTCATTCTTAAGTCTAAATAAATGGAAACCAGCTAAGTATCACATACTAGAGCTCTCTTCCAGTAGCAGAACCAAAATCATCAGAGATACAAGATTATTTCCCAGCTTCACCAGCAACATCCTTATGTGTGGAGATGCTGCAGTGTACATCTCTACATCTGGCTGTTGGCAGAACACAGCTCCACAGCTGACAGAGACACTGCAGACTCTCCTGTGCATACAACAGAGATCATCTCAGAAGACAAATCAGGGCCATAGCTCATCCAAAATAAATTTCTACTAATTGCTTAACTCATATAAACTCAAAAGTACCTATCTTTCTTAATTAATATTAAAAAAAATGAACTAAGGTGACAAATTCAGCTGTAGAAATCTGCATTGTACACATCTACCACAGGGTAAAATGATGCCCACTCCTGAACTTTACAAATAATTGCCTGTGCCAGTGTGTGTGCCCAGCTGGCCAAGAGGCCAATGGCAGCCTGGCCTGGAGCAGCAACAGAGTGGCCAGCAGGAGCAGGGCAGGGACCATCCCCTGTCCTCAGCACTGCTGAGGCCACACCTCAGCCCCTGGGCTCAGTTCTGGGCTCCTCAGCTCAGGGAGGACATGGAGGTGCTGGAGTGAGCCCAGAGGAGGGCAATGGAGCTGGGCAAGGGTCTGGAGCACAAGGCTGAGGAGGAGCACCTGAGGAACATGGGGGTGTTCAGCCTGGAGAAAAGGAGGCTCAGGGGAGACTATTGCTCTCTTCAGCTGCCTGAAAGGAGGGGGTACTGATGGGAATAGGTCTTTTCTCCCAGGTGACAAGTGACAGGATATGAGAAGATGGCCCCAAGTGTGCCAGGGGAGGTTTATATATTGGATATTAGGTAAAGATTCTTCACTGAAAGGGTTGTCAAGCACTGGAACAGGCTGACCAGGGAAGTGGCTGAGTTACCATCCCTGGAGATATTTAAAAGATGTGTTGACATGATTCTTGAGGACATGGTTTTGTTGTGGGCTTGACAGTCCTGGGTTCATGGTTGCATTTGATGGTCCTTAGGTTCTTTTCTAATCTAAATGATTCTATGACATCTGATAGGTCTAAAATTAATAGATATTTTACTCTCTTCAAACCAGTTTCAAATAAAACCTTGATTTTGTAAAGCACAATCAGTTAAAGCACAAGTCTACCAGATTGCACATTTTAACTATTAAGTTTATTCTTGGGCAGATCTGGCTGCAAGATTTACTCCATATACTGGAAGTAGGAAAAAACCCCTATCTTTCTAACTTTGTTCTTTTGCTGGTTTGAGAGGTACCAAGCTAAATAATGGGTTGGTAGGTAAAGTAGGACAGTGAGGACCCCAAATATGTCATGTTTCAAATGATTAATAGCCTAGATGCGATGGAAAGAACAGACAGAGCTAATAAAATAAATCCCATGGCTTTAGAATACATTCAATGTAGGTACATTATACATTATTTACCACAACTCCCATAAGGTGAGGCGTAGTGCTAACTCCTTCCTGCCAAGATAAATTAAAGCAAATACAAAATTTTCTGATAAACTATGTATTAGTCCTAATGGAGATAAATCATGCACCCATATAAAGTACTGACAGGCACAAGAAGGGATAGGGGAATTGGTGAACGCCCAACTTGTCCTGTTTGATCATGCCTTAGTAAGTGAAAATATAAGTATGGCTTCATGGCAGCACAAGTGCAAGAGTCATTGATTTGCATTGATTGTATCCATCTCTGTAATCTGAAATAACATACATAGAATCAGAATCTTGGCAATATATAACATAAATCAGTTTTAATTCCCTGGCAACTTTTCCAAGGTAAAATATCCTTATATTCATGTGATAATTGTGGTTCCTCTTTAGTAACAGATACAAAGCTCACCGACATCAATTTATCTTGATGGGTTTAGGGTTAAAACTAGTGCCTATTTACCAGAGCAATGTCATTAATTTTAGTAACCAGGCATTTGAGAGTACTTCTAGCTTCACCAATAATACATTAAAAATTGCCCTGATTCTGACACACTTTTCCTAACTTCAGCTACAAAAAATACTCACGAGAGTCATAAGTATGTTTTCAGTTTGCAAATTTTTTTTGAGCTGCCAAGGACACTTCATGAGCTGGGAGCTCACTGCTTTTTTTTAAACAAGTTGATACTATAATTGCAATTTTATTCCAAAAAAGCATTAGCTGAAATACTTCAGGCCTGTCATGGCCTTTTTCCTTAAAATAGTTGTACAAATTTTTACAATTTGGCAGGCATGGGAAATTAAGAATTTCTGTGTGTTTTGATACTGCAGTATTTTTAGGTGATAAATAGTATACTAAAATTTCAGCTCTTACAGCTCAAGAAACTCTCTCAGGGATCTCCATTCCAATCTGCTTGTGCTAGCAAGGCTTCAGCTGCTGAACATGGGATTGCACACGTGGTTCTTACACAGGGCTACGGATACATGCAATGCAGCAGAGAGCAGGAGGTTTAGAGCATACACTAAAGAGCAAATTGCAAAGTGGATGTCACTCTGCAATTCTACAGGAGCCATTCTGTTTTTTCTTTGGCTGCACCAAAGCTATGGAAGTGAGTAGTGATGGAAGAGCATTAGCACCTGCCCCAGAGCTCTCTCAACACACACTTTTGAGAAACCCTTTCTCATGAGGCTACTGTAGATGCAGACACAAAGGATAGCAACAAAAAAGGAAAAAAATACACATCCTTGTGTGGGGGAGACTTATTTGGAGACTTTAGGAACTGACTGAAAAAGCATCTGCTAGAAATAATAACTTTGCTTTAGGCAGGAGGATGGCCTATGTGACCTACAAGTCAGTACATTTCACCTGCAATTTCTCTGGTTTTTGAGAGGCAAACTTAAAGTCAGCCTCACTGTTATCATTATATATGAAAAATTTTAGAGTGTTATTTTAGTATGTTTTTTTGTAGGCAGATCCTCTGGAGCCTACATGGCTGCAAAGCACAAAAAAACAGAAATGGGATACACTAAAACAAAAGGAAATGAAAAGAAAAAAAAAATATTACCACTTCATTTGCCATAGCAGACTTGCTGACTTTTAAGCAACTTCAAATATCCACTTCAATTTTTAAATAAAGTTCATTATGATTATGCCAAATAATACCTTTATGCAATATCTTGTCTTTACATATAAATCGAATCTTATTCTACCCCTTGAACACCCATCCTTATCTTGGGCCATCTTTCAGAACATCACTTTTCAACACTGGTAGTGGACTTACCAGAGATCTAATGAGTTAGTGATGAATTACAGCTTGAGACATTTTTTAAGTTGTGTGAAATTGTGACATACAAGGTAAATAGATATGTGCCATTCTGGAGAAATTACTGACTGACAAAAGGGAAATTTCAAACTGGCCTGAAATATTTAAACATTGAAATCTTGCAGAATCAGTTTTAATCATCTTTCTTCTGAGTTAAATTAAGACTGGAGGTATTTTGACCTTCCTTATAGAGTCGAAATTCAAATTTAAAGTAGTAGTAACTATCCATATATTTTTTAAAAAATTACAGAGCAAATGATAATATAACTCCCATTCATTCCCATTATGACTTCTCTAGAAGCTGACATAGAACCTGTAGCTCAACCATAAATTTCATGGTGAGAAAAGAGAGAAAATGAAATCTGGAGAGCACAAACAAGGGCTTTTATCTTCTCCAGCATGCTTTCAAAAACAACAGTATTTAACAGCTTACCAACAATTATTCCAGGTCTTCTATCCATTTCAACGATATGTGGATGCACACCTTTATATGCTGCATCACTCACAATTTGGGTGTTTTTCCGTACACGCTCTGTTATAGGATCATCTACCACTGGGGTGAAGCCTCTGCCCTTTGTCTTCTCAAAATCTTCATGATATTTTACCTAGGAAAACAAGGAGAATTACATTTTTCCCCAGGTTGCAATGGACATCAAATGGTTATTCTGTGCAGGATGTACATGTTTCATTTATGAGGCACTGACATTCTTTGATTTTACCCCATAACAGAATTGTTATACACATGAGATAGGCTGGATGGGCATCCAGGTATTTTTTATCACCTTAACCAGTTTTTCTGTTATTCTGTTATCAATTTTGCATTTCTTTTCCACAGACACTGAATTAGGTGCTAACTTAAGCAGCAAAGCATCATCTTCTGATCACACAGGACACAAACCAGCCCTGCCCTCAGGAGGTCATCTGGTTACTTCCCTTCTTCTCTGAGACAGGATAGCTGACTACTAATGCAGACAAATACATTTCTCAGTAAAAATGTTCCAGATGTAGTAGTTCTAAAGAACTCAAGCATTTTCATTCACTGATAATTTTGACTACTTGCACAGTATCATACAAAATGTATATTTTGCTCTTTTGTTTTAGCATATGTCATCTGGCTTTAAAAATATGTTTTTAGAAAAGACAACAGTTATTCTAAACTGCCTGCTTTAAAAAAATATTAAAACAAAGGACATTAGAGTAGAAAGTGTTACAGCACCAAGTGTTGGAACAAAACCCCAGTATTAGTAAGAGTTATAAAGGTAGTACTGCTGATTATGCATATTTACATTACAAATAACTTAATCATCAATTAATTAAATTGACAAACATTCTCACACAAGCTGATGCACACAAAACAACTCATTCCAAGAACCAAAGTCACGCAGAAACCAGGAACATGCACAGGCACAAGGTGAAGTGTGTCACCTAATCCAGCAAAATTGCGATGCTCAAATGATGTGTGTACATTTTAAAGAAAAAAAAACCAAAAGAACAGACATTTAACTGTTAGAAAACTGTTTATTAGTATTTTGAAAATGTTCATTACACTCCTATGCAGTTAGCATACACTCCCTCTACAGGCATAAGAAAAAAATATTCCTTCCATACCTGAGGAGAGAGTTTCATTAGTTACCTATATTAATGGAAGGCAAAATCCAGTGGAAGTCAAGTGCCATTCCTTAGAATGCTGCAATCATAGGAAGAAAGCACCCTACCATTGAGATGTTGTTTTGTGTTTCTTTGACATGCCTTAGCTCAGGTGTGTCTAGAAGCACACTACGTCTACCTTTCATCTGCCTCTGATCACTGCTGTATTTGACCTGCAAAACAGCAACAACAGCACAGGTGAATTTTTTGTTCACAGTAGGAAAGATGGTGAGAATCACACCGTGCAACAGTACCTTTCCAAATCAAAATACCCAACAGTTCTTTCTTTATACTTATGTGCCAGCAAAATTATTTCACAATGATGATATAAATGATCTTGGTAAGGCCAAAAGGCACATTTTTTTCATCAACGACTTACTCAAAAAGAATTTATTTAAAAGCTGAAATTTGTGACTGTTTGAGTTACATGAGTGAAATAATTCATTTATCAACTAAAAAATCAGAAAAATACTAAGGAAACACCACTATGACTTAGAACATCCTTAAAACATATTCGTATGGCAGATGATAAGCTACCCTCTTATTAATGAGACAGACATGGAGCTTGTTCTCAGTCTGCTTCCAGGTTGGGATTATCTGAGAAGCCCAGGGAACCCAATTCTTACAAGAGAATTAATGGAAGGCTTCTTACTCTCATTCAATAGCTGGTCTTTACTAGCAGCACAAAGCAACATGTCTGGGAAGAATCTGAATATTTTTTTTCCGCAAAGGATCGTTTGGGCCCTGGGTTTTGTGCCTCAGTAAGTACTGAATCTCTTACATCACATTTCTCCTCATTAGCTTATTTTATGGCATTTTACAGACTATGTAAAATATGTAAGGTTAATTATCTGTTAAAAATAATAAGAAAAAAACCACTCCAAATTCTAAAACAATGAAAGTAGCTGATCCTACTTATTGGTTCAGGAATGAGTACTCTACAGTTTTTTCTGTCTTGTTGAATTCTTCTACCAATATCATCTCTTAGCTCCTACATTGCACTGTAACCTGTGCACTGTGTTAGCTAATATTTTAGATTTATCTATGTATTCACACTCCAAGTATTACTTCTCAAACGAATTGTGCAAATCTATTTCAACATGCATTTTTGATGAGAAAAGCCATGTATTGAAACTGTCTAACCCTCCTTAAGATTACCTATTGGCTAAGAAAACATACTCATGAAAATGTGTCTTGGTGTCTGTGTTTCATAGGTAAGTTTGATGTATGAGAAACAAAAATATATGGTACTGCATATTCTTCAAAGCCTTCTTAATTAAACAGTAAATTCTCTTAGAAAATATATTCAGCTCCATATGCTTTTGAATATAAGGCATTTTATGGACAGAATAATTACAGCCAACGTAGGTTGATTTTTATCTTTCTTATTAGCATGGGGTAGTATTTATCCCTGTAAATCTTGAGAAACAAAGTGAATGACTCACTTGGTGAAACACATTTCATTTTCACAAATTAAAAAATTATTTAAAGTCTAGAATTGTTGTGAAGTTTTCCTCTTATTTTCAACTACACATCTCAAAAATAATTGACTTTGGTAAATATTCATGAGCATTTTAAGAATACGATTAAGATATGTGCAGTTACAATGTCAGATTCTGTTCCTTTGTCCTTAGACAAATCCAACCTACTTTTCACTCCTACACTCAGTTCTAAAGTGTTCATTACTTGTAATTCTCTTCTGCCACAGTGATTCTGCACGAAACCTCTTCTATTTACCATCTACAGTGACTTTGCCACTGATGTTGTTCCAGTGTTGAGGACAGACTCTAACATAACTGGTCTTGTCCTTTACTTCACCAGGCTTTTTGTGCTTCTTCCTTGTTCCTTAATAGAACTGTCTCCTGCTTCTTACCCTACTTTAGTAGCAATTACATTTTATTACCATAAAAGCCAATAAATACATATTATCTTACTCTTTAGTATTTAGCAATGGGACCTATTAGGAACTACTCAGCTCTAACACAGGTGGCATGTCACAGAACAGAATGGATGCTTCCATGCTTTCAATTGCAAAAAAAAAAAAAGAAAAACAACACATTTGCATTGAGGTTCAATTCTCATTTCCTTCTTTTTTACTGCAATTCACTCCTGCAATCTAGCAACTCAAATTTGGTAACAAGAGACAAAAATTTTTGAAAGAATGACTGATCTCTAATGACTTTCCTTGAAAAATACTGACACCAACACAAACATTTTTTTTTTCCAAGAATAATCAGACAACCCTGAATATGTTTGTTGTACATATATGCAGTCCATGTCCTCAAAGAATAAAACTAATATCTCTTGACTGAATGATGCAGTTGGTTTTCTTTGACACAGTAAATGTAAAAGGAAAAGCATATCCATGTTTATATTTCTAGAGTGACTGAAAAACCTGAATGACAAAAAGATTCAAACAACTTGCCGAGCTGATATTGTCTTGATTCTTCCTGACTCTCTCTATCTCAGGAGTGACACTCACAGCAGTAGCTTTGCCAGGTTGCTCTCTGTAGTGAACCTATTATTTAACAGAATAAAATATATATTCATACTATTTCAGGTATTCATACTATATTAGGTAAGCAATATCTCCTTGTTTTATATAAAAATGCATTACTTCAAAGGTCATCCAGGAAACAACTGAAAAGCTAAAATGCATCTGAAGTTTATAAAAAATTTATAATACTTGATTTTTGAAAGATAACCTTGAATTTTTTTCCATACAGGCTTTTTATTAATGCATTTCTGTGGATATATATACCCACATATGCACACAATATCTTGGCATTTACCAGGCTGGTCCTTGGCTCTACAGAGAAATAACTCATATTTGGAATGGGGTTAAGCCATATGTAATGCAGTAAAGGCAGGCAGAGCACATGAAAAACAGAATTTCAGGAGAAGCCACTGTAAATATGTATTTGTCAAGACACAGAAGTTCCATAAGATCTCCATCTATGTTCTAAATTGTATATACTACATCTTCAAAAGCTGATAAACACAGAGTGCAGTATGTCAGACAACTGCCAATTAAATCCAGCCTAATTTCACCATGTATTTATTTAAATGTACTGTAGGAATATCCCCTTTATCACCAAACACAATGCATTAACCAAATGCACACTCAAGGCTGCATCAGGATCTAAAGCAGGTAGGGGACAGGATGTGGCATTGACAGACCAAGCAATCTAATGTTAACTCTAGCCCCATATACTGGGAAGTCAGATTTGGTAAATATTTGGCAACAGATTCCGGCAACAAATTCATATCAATTCAAATATTTTTATGTATAATAAATGCTTTCATACAAAAGCAAGATCTCGGGTTTAAGAGATTAGGTTAACTGTGCAGATACATTATGCTCATAATTCTGCAGTGCATTGTGGCAATAAGGCACCTATTGCTTAAGCAATTGTCTTCCAGCACAGCACAATTTTGGTCCGTCCACATCAATGTATTCAAATTGAAAAATTAATGCCTTATGAAAACTATGGTAAGCTTTCAAATGGATTAAAGTTGCAAATTAACATTTATAAAGGCAAAATGACAATTTAAGAATTAATGTTTGTAGAAATGGCTGAAGTTAAAGAATCTTCATTCAAAGCTATTCCAGTGACTTTAAAAGAATTTAAACTTTCCAGTGAAATTTGCACAACACAAAAACTGGTTTAAAGTAAACAACAGTATGAGTAGAAAAACTATACAGACTGGCTTGAATCACTTGGGAAAACAGTTTTTGAACAGAATACATTTTAGGAAAGTTAGATATATCAACAGGAATCCAGAAGTTGAGTTAGAGGGACAGAGTTCTTGAAAATTGTGACTCAAAATTATTTTGGTGAATGCAGCAGAGCATTCACTAGGGAAACACTGTAGCTATTTGTGGACCCATGAACCATGGCTGCTGATGGCAGCTCCCAGTGAGGAGAATGCCTGGTCTCACATGGATTCATTAACAGGGTACAACTTCATCAGTGCAGGAAGGCACTAGCATGCTCCAGTCCTTGCCTTCTCTGTGCTCCTGCAAATGGTTATATCAGCCATTAAATACTGAATTCTGATGGAAGGTTACTAAGGAACCAGGAGACAGGTAAGAGACAGAAGTTTGAGCACAATTGTTGCTAGTTTTTTACAAAACAAAGAAAAATAAAAATAGAAACAGATATTCTGTTAAAAAAAAAATAAAAATTGGTCAAGATTTTCTGCAAATATTCAAGGAAGAGAATAACATCTCAAAGCATTGCAGCCATTTCTTTAATAGAACATGTGATGCTTCATCTGCCATTTTCCAAACCAAGCAAAGCTCTTTCACAATTGCTTCCTAAGAGGTTTTCAAGTAATTTCATTACTTGAATTCCAACACATTACAATGCATTAGTCTCCCCCTGACTAAAGGAAAGGCACAGTTTCAGAAAGCAGAACTCTGTATTCATCTTCTGCACCCACAAATTATACAAAGTATTAAAGGATAGCAACTTCCCATGCTGACATTCTCTTGATTCCTCTTGACTCTTTCCATCTCAGGGGTGACACTCATAGGTGTAGCTTTGCAGAGCTGTTCTTTGTACTGAACCTAGCAAACATGTCAGAAGATATTAAAACAGACACTTCCAAGTAATAGAAATACGTAAGTGTGCTAGACATCACTAAAGAGCACATTGTATTTGGATGGAAAGTACCATTCCTTAATAATCAATCCCATCTTTCCACACCATACTTAGTACTCACCCTCTGGCAGTTCTCCTATTTCAAACACAGACAATTGTTATTTCAACAGGAATACTTCACTCTCATTGTTATGCATCAAAGTATAAGGCTAAGGAATTACCATTTTACCATTAATTGATTAAATTAGTCTTTGTGGACAAACAGAAAACAGCACAAACACCACAGACATATTCACCAAGACACAAACACATTTAATACAGCAAAGAGAAGTGTGCAAGAAATGAAAATAGGGCACACATTGCTAATATTCTTCTGGTTTTCCTTAACTCTCCTAAGTTCGGGTGGATCAGAAATAGTTGTCGCTCGTCGAATTTCTTCCTTGTATTTAATCTGCACAATAAAAATTACAAAAATACTATCAATTAAAAGAAGAGAGGGACAGGCATTAAAACACTTCTATCACTTTATACTCTCTCCTTCACATATGCTGCTGTACTAGTCTACATATACAAACATCACTGGCCTGAAAAGCAACAGTTATATTTAATTTCTAAAACAGTCTGCTAGGGTCTCTAATGTATCTTGTTTGAAGCAATGCAGCAGAGACTGAGTATAACAATTCTAGTCTACTAGAACTTCTACGGTGGGAAAATGTACATCACGTGGGATTGTGGCTATTTTCACAATAATTGGGATGCTGCATATACTTGGGGATCCACACCACTGAGACAATGGCTTGGTCTTACTATTTACTTGCTGTGGATTCTACCAGTCCATTTCAGAAACCAAGCCTTTTAGGTGTTCCTAAAAGAGTGGATGGTTTCAAAGTCTCACTGAAGTTCTCTAAAAACATGTGCAGATACAGGTGAGGATATAGTTATCTGGATTGTTGATATCTTTGCATGTGCTGTCAGATATTTACTGGTTTTTTTCTTAACATTTAATTTGTAACTCTCTTTTCAAGACGTGGTACTTCTAGAGAATGCCCAATTTCATAGCACAGACAAAACAACTTGTTTTTCTCTAAGCTCATACTTGGAAGCTGCTTTGACTGAAATTTATAAATAAATAAAACCAAACCAGCCCAAAGTACAGACCAGGAATGGAAAATTTCAGTCCAGACAGTTTAGGACTGGCAAAAGTACTAAAGCACTAGAAAAAAGGGTCTTTTAATAGAGAGTATTAGGTAAGTTTAAGAATTGGCAATGCTACTTGTCCTTAAAATGCTTCAAAATGTCTGTTACTTGAATTTTAATAAGACCCCGGCTTTGTGGTATTGACAGACATACCACAGGGGTTTCCTCACAGATTTCACACTAACAAAAACACAAATAGAATCTTCTCCCAAAGCGCTTCTTCTTCCCAGTGCTGTGTCCAACCCTGCCTGCCTCTCAATATAAACAAGTTTTTAAGAAGTCCTGAGTTATTTGTAGCTTCTCAGTTCAGATCCAGCTACAGTCCATGGGTCTGTGGCTTACTTTGAAATTTCTGTGAGATCTTGGCTTCTTCCAAACCAATCATCATAACAGGTGAGATGACCTCAACCTCCCTGGCTGTCACCACCTTGTATTTTAAGGCTTAGAAAACATCATTCTGATGTTTGTCTCCTACACATGTGATGTGGAAGAATCGGATCACTTTCAGAACACTTTCAATGGACTTTTTTGTGTGGTAGGTTGTACTGTAAGTGATATTTTGGTGCCCTGGTGTTTCTTTCACTGCAAATTTGCTTCACATTCCACCTTCTAGTTTCATTTAGCCTAGAAAATAGTTTTAAGGCTGTCCCAAGTTCTTCTGGCTAAATTCAAAAATACATGTAAAATATTTAAATCTAATGGTTTCAAAATTGGTGTAATTTACCCTTCCTTTGGGACTCCTGTAAATTACACAATACAATTTCCCTCTTACTGCACAATATAATTTCCCTCTCACTGACGTGTAATTTGAAATATTCTTGTACATTGCCTTTAAATTTGGCATGCTACACCTCTAATAAATATTATACAAGACTAAAGTAATTTCAAGTACACTACATGTAATAAAATACCTTTTGTAGAACATTAACTCTACACAAAGACTAGCAAGGTAAAGGCCAAGCTACTTACATCATACCACTACATCACTAATGCATTTTGTGCTTCCCTTGGTAGGTTTTTGTACAAATATGTTTACTAGCATACTGATCAACCTTTCATTTTCCCCTCTTCACCACTATTTAGGATTTCTAAAACAGCAAAACAGTGTAGACTATTTTTTCACTTCAGTTTCAAGTGCATCGCAAAAAAACATTAGAGTAATACTTCTCCTTTCTGTGTGACTACTCTTGAAATAGAAGTCTGTGGTAACTGGAAATTTAAAAGCAAAATAAGCAAAAAAAACAAACAAACAACACTTCATCCTAAAATCAAGAAAATCAATATCTTCCCAACCAGCAGGATTCAACTATTCACTATCCAACTATTTCAGGATTAAGGACACATGACAGTTTGCATTGTAACTCAAAATCCCAAGATGAAAAGTGATGTACAGAGCAGAAAAAGTTCCAAGGAAAAAATGAGCTTTTCAAAGATTTCTGGAAATTCTCTACTGACCTTACTTTGGTGGGAAATTAGGTGTTCAACACTATTCACTAAACAACGAAATTCTATGAGGTGTCCAGAGTCCCTAATTCATATTTTAACTAATATTAAAACACAACATAATATCATGTCTATACATTATTTTCAAATGTTACTTTTAAAAAACATCTATTAAACAGAAATATCATGCCACAAACAGAAAAATTGCCCCAGAGGAGTCCCCACCAAATATAACAAAGAAGTGAACAATGCAGTGGCAAGACTTTTGCTGCATGACAGTCACTTTTCAGGTTTTTTCCCAGTTTTGCCACATATTTATCAGAAGATAATGTTCTATTTGAAGAAAACAGTCGTTTTGATATTTTATTTTGATTTGCCTATTAAAGTGCCAAAGACATTGGGCATCCTTAGATAAACAACATCAAATCAGAACTAATCTCATCAGATCCACAGATCAGCTTGTCACCAGCATGTAAAGAGGCACCAACTCTCCACCTTTTCACATAGGTGAAGTCTGGACATTGTTTTTTTCTCACCTTGAAGTGCAACCTGCATCAAATCCTATGCAATACATGCAGTCTCTAGCAGAACGTTACAGATTTTCCTTTTTGTCAGGTGGTATTTTTCTAAGTTGTAAATATAACTGCTGTTCAGCCTGTCATATGGGGAAATGCATCTCATATTTCTCACTCTTGAGAGACAAAACACTTTCCTCAAATATTTAGTTAAAATATTTTCTTATTTTTCTTAATAATTCTGTTAGAATCTCTTTGGACACAGAAGTACTACAGCAGAGGGGAGTTCTAGCTGTGCTAGAATAGAGCTCCATATCCAAAATCTAGTAGACAGCTATTTGAATGAGATGTGTGATATGAAAATGAAGAATTTTCCAGTAAACAAGATGAAAAAAAACAATTGGCCAGCCTTTTACTCACATAAGAATAATTTATGTTAATAGCACTTACCGAACTAATATTCTGTTGATTTTTCTTTACTCTTTCAATCTCTGGAGTATCTTTTACAGCTGTGCCAGCTCCTACTTCCTTCTTATAAAACACCTTCATTTCCCCAAAAGAAAAGATAATTATGAGGCTGCTAGCAATGTAAATACTAGTCCTCATAAAAGGGCTAGGCAATTTTCCAAGTTTCAAATTGGTCTGATTATAAATCTTGGTAAGAAAGCAAATTCTTTAATTTTTTATAAATAAGACTAATTATCAATAACTATGATAACATTGTTTTCAGTTGTAACCCAGATAATATATTCTCATCCTTTAAAAAGACCTCAGTATTTTTAAGTATTTGCAATGACATATTTAAATTCAGAAAAATATTAAGATTTATATAATAATCTATAAAGTTTTACAAATACAACTTTATGCTTGAGTAATTTCATTTATTTCAATGTAATTGAAGGTGCCTGTACATGCAGGATTTGATTTGGTTTCTGTAGTCCTCAGATCTTAAAATACTGTGAGAAGTGAAAAGACATTACTCTTATTTCTAAGTTAACAAAGTAGAAAATGGAAGTATTCATGGAAAAATAACCGTAACAACCAGAGCTACAATCCAAGTCATGCAATTTCTGACTTCTAGTTTCAAGCCAGAAAGCTGAGGACTGTATCTAAAAACAAAATTCACTTCTTAAAAGATACAAATGCTGTTTATACCATTCTCTCTATTTCATTTTTTTCAGTAAAGGATAAACACAAAACACATCAGTAGAATCAGTCATTTGAGGTTACTGAAAGAGACAGCAAATAACTGCTCCACAAATTCCAAGTATGGTTACAATTTAAATAACCATCGAGCACCAGTTCATGCTGCAAAACTCCTAAAGAAGTTTTTACTTGCTTTTCAGTATTTGGTGTCACAGCTGTTGCCACTCCAGTAAGTATTTCCAGTTAGTGTAAAAAACAAGTCTGATTCTGGAGTTAATAAAATTCATCTTCGGCATTTAGTATTTCTGCCTTTCTTAAATCAAGATTTATTTAAGTTTTCCTATCAAGGAACCTTGAACAATAAAAACATCATTCTTAATTAATTCCTCCTACTTCCTTGAAGTCCTCCATAGCCTGGAGTGAATACTACTGCCAAATATTCTAAAGAGTGAATGTCTGCAACTAATTTTTTTAATATTCAGAAAACCTTTAACAATCTAGAATTTTGTTTTACCATGTGATAACAGAGACAGTTTATGAGTAAGAACTTGAAAATTCTTCTGCACCATGTCAGTTAGAAAGATTTATACTGTGGACTGGATTACAATATACTTTTCTACCAAGGAATGATTGGTAAACTATGTTGGAGGCAGGAATTTTTCTATGAAAGAGATGACTGTGAAGTAAATATTCTTTTATAAATCATCTGCCAAATGAGCTAGTGAGCTAAAAACAGCAACGATATTATCTGCAGAACTGGTTGCTATTTATTGTCCCTTAAGGCAGAAAAATGCTTGCGATAAAATCCAAAAATCAGAAGACTATTAAGGGCCATTGTTTTTTTTATCTGTTTGGGCTGCTCTCAGCTGTATCTTCACTCAGTAATAATTTACCTTTATCATCTAAACTGCACAGAAGGTTGAAAGATTAAAACATAGAGAAAGAAGAAAAAAGGTAGTTCAGTCACTGCTGTAAACTGCTTTCCTACATTTGGAGGAGCCAGTTCACGAACAGGAACAGGACAATCACAAAAGTAAGCAAATACAAATCACCTCAAAGACAAAACATTTTACTTCTTATTATCTAGAACACTAACAAAGAGGATAATTGTCAGCTTTGGCAATGAAAGTTCAGACTGGCCTACAGGGCTGCAAGGGGTTCAGATGTGTCAGAGCCTTGTCAAGGCTGAATTAAGTGATGATACCAATCTTAATTAAGCCTGGTACCTCACTCTTAGTGAGTCCACACTGCCAGAGCCACTGATGAAGGCTTACTTCATCAAAAGTTATCAAAGGCTGGAGCAGGGGGGAAAGTGGATCCTACCAGAAAGGGGCTAGCTTGGATCCCTCTGTTCCAGGGAGTTTCAGCCTAGCCTGACAGTGACACAGCAGTGACACGAGAACTGGTGATAACCACACCACACTGTGCTGCAGAGCATCATTCAGAACCAGGAGCCAACAATGGCAGGAAGCAAAACTGGGCCAGTGGGCCTGTCAAGAGCTCCTTCTAGGCAGATGCAGCTTTCAGCTGTCCTCATTCAAAGGAAGAAAAAGAGCAAGTGATGGCTGGAGATGTGACAGGAGTGACCACAGCCTGGAGCAGGCTCAGAGAGGTATCTCCCTGCTCTCCCCAGAGGCTCTTACTCCCCTGAAGAAGCTTCAGCTGTACAGGGGAGCTGCAGGCAAACACCTCTGGGACAAACTGAGTTTTACTCAGTCATTTCTGAGAGCTGGAGAAGCTGAGGATATCTCTAAGTTAAAGAACATGTGTGACAGATAATACTAAAAAAATTTAAGTATCTTACACTCCTTTCTCTCAAATCATGGGCTTTATTAGTATTACTTAGTCTGCTATAAAAATCAGCCACTGACTGGCCTTTTGTTCTGGAGGCTAGATTTACTCCTCTGTTACATTACAAGCAAAGGCAGAATTACAAACAGCAGCATTAATGGGCCCAAAAAGGAAGTGGAATTTAATACATCCCAAATTGGGCAATTTTAGAAATCTAAGCTCATAATTTATATTTAGGGATAAACTGAAACTTAAATCTAGCATAAAATTTAAAAATATATCCAGTGTAATATAAAATCACAATATATATATTTATGAAATCTGATCTGTTCTAATTTTATACCCCAATCTTGATGCTCAGTACATATGATAGGAAACAGATGAAAAATCTTATATAGTAAGGAGTCCTAGATTTTTACTTTTTTCCCTTTTAAATAAAGTACTTCCTGGGGCTTGATAGAAAAAAAAATCTTCATTTAAAAATAACTGTGGCTTGGCAAGGTGGTTTAGAAATTCAAAATAACAGTGTCACACCTAGAAAAGCTGGGTATTATTTTTACTGAAAGAAATGAGTGATATAGTTTTTGCCAGGAAAATTATGGAAATGGTTCAAAGGACTTCTACTCATAAATTCCATATTTTACACTGTGGCACAAGAGAGCCTATTAAAACTAAAAAATATTTTAAAATTTACAAGCAAAGAGAGAAGCAGTATAACTTACCGAACTGATGTTTTTCTGAGTACTTCTTATCCTTTCCATCTCAGGAGTGTCTGGGACAGCAGAATAGTTACAGAGCATCTTCTCTGCTTCATCTTTGTACATTTTCTGAAAAAAATAATCTTTATACATCTATGCTTTTTTGGGCTCAGGATATGCAAACTGCACAAAGGATGCTTATTGCTGATGAGCTTCCTGATCCCTATCCAGTATTTACTCAAACCTCTCTTCTCCATGATACTGTTACCATTGTCTGCCCCTACACTAAAATATATATAATATACATATATATATATATATACATATATATCTTCATATATATTATATCCCCATATATATATATATTCCCATCACTGTCAGGATGTATGTAATGCAACATTAGGCAATTAGATAATGTCAAAAGAACTACAGGTAGGTGTAAATAATTAAATTTTATTTACATGGTGCAACAGGCCTAAATACAAATAAGAATCAGGCAGTTAAGACATTTTACTACCGGTAAATTAATTTAGTATGGTCATGAAAGCCTCTACAGAGCTAGGGAAGTATTTTGAGCAGTGTTTGTCAAGCAGTCATTGCTATACAGAATTAAAATATTCAGCTTTTGACTGTGTCTACCTGGCTTGCTATTTCTGAGGCCCTTTTGACCCACTGTATTTCTGGGATATATGGACCAACTTGCATCCCTTTTCCTATAAATTCAGTCCCCAGATCCTTGATATATTCTTTCTAAAGAAAAAATACAGGGCAAAAAAATGAACATGACTAATACTACAACTCTCTGTATTCAAAGCTATTCTCATAACACTGGTCACACTATAAAAATAAATTCTTCCATTTTTTTCAATTTAATATTTTTATTGTGTACTGCTTGGTTTTTTTAGCTTAAGAATGGTCAAGAGGATTTTATGTTTTTAACATCTCATTGTGTTTTACTTATAAAGTAATCTTAAAGCAACTAGTTCTGCACTCACCTGGCTGACAATTTCAGATGCTTTTTTGGCTCGCTGTATATCAAGGGTATCTGTACTCACTTCCATTCCTTTTCCTTTAATTTCATTCTCCAAGTCTTTCCTGTATTCTTTCTGAAAAGAATAACATTGGAAATTGGAAATACTCACAGCTGACAGCCAAATTCTTAATTTTTTCCCGATTTAATCTGTGCAATTTGACTGAGCACCATTCATAAACCACCAAATAACTAAAGATTCAACAGTACTAGTTTTGTATAACCTATCCATGCAATCCCTACACTGTAGGGTTAAAAAATTCTTTTAAAGGACTGCTTGCTTCAAATTCAATATAGCCTTTCACATCTACCTGTCTGCAGTTTTGGCAGCCACATTCAGACACATGTGACAACTTCTTCCTCTGCTGTGCTTTGCAAGACTGAGGTCATAATGCTTTAGCATCTCCCTAACTGTTCATCATTTGGCCTTGGCTAAATAAGTGGCTATTTAGACCTAAAAGCAGCAGGGCCCAGAGTGACCAAACCCCAGGCCAGGCATGGCTCACAAGGAACGAGCACAACCTGCAAAAGGTGATAGGAAGGTCTAAGTTCTGGGAAGTCTTAACATCCCTCCCTTACACTGATTATGGAACTGTTCAACTCTTTGCAGCTCAACAGATTAGCTGTTCAGAGAAATCTGTGTTTTCAGTACTGCCTAGACTGGTCACCACCCGGAATTGTCAATGACAATAATGTGTTGCACTCTCTCAAATGGAAAGCTTGCCCCAGGAGCAGTACTGACCATGCTTGCAATTTCAGAAGCTTTCTTGGCTCGTCTTATCTCAGGTGTATCCGGACCAACTTCCATGCCTTTCCCTTTAATTTCAGTTTCCAAGTCTTTCTTGTACTGCCTCTGTGAAGATGGAATTTGTACACAATATTCAAAAAATCCAGAGAGTTACAAGAGGACTTTTTTCCACAAGACACTCAAATTTAGAATTTAGAGTCAATCAAAATTTCAAGAGACCGAGTTCTCAACTCTTGGTAAGCTGTTGTCAGAAAAAACACATAACAAACCACAGGAGAAAAACTTTTAGAAGATACTCAATGAATGTACAAACCTCTACCAATGAATTTTTAATGTTGCAAAGGGTGGGAGGAAATCAGCCCATGCAGCTCATAAAGGGGAAGTCTAGCTCTGCAGAACATGGTGTAATAAGTTGGTCCTTGGTGCCAGTCTAATTGAAACACATTTTACTTTTAAGAAAATATTTTATTTATGACAAGACTACATGTTAGAAATTTAATACCATACAGAATTGCTTCCAGTGAACTTCCAGATCAGGAAGTTGTAATTTATTCATTTAATAGGTCCTTCTTGAATCATAGCCATTAGGCAAGTGGCAGTCCTCATCTGTGATTGCTGCTTTTTCCTCACAATATAAATTATAAATAACCAATAATCTGAAAACAAAATTAATATTTCATCTTCAGCCTATCGAAGCAAGGATATGTTCCTTGTTCATCAGCAAATTATATTAAAAAGTAATGTAGAAATATTGTATACGATAGTTGTAGTGGTTTTTTACAAAAAAATATTCTCAGCCACTGATATTTCTACTACTATAGTAATAATTGTCCTTTTTTCTATTCTAGTTCATTTTTGCTTGTGGAAAAATTTTCTTTTTCAAAGTAAATACATATAATATATGTAGTTATATTTAATTTTAAATATAATTTTAAAATGCCCCTTACTCTTCTTGTTAGTTAATTATTTTAAGGTTGTACATTAACTAGAAAAAGAAGGAATATATATGTCTGTACTCAATACAATGGTTTGATCACTTACAAGAACACGAGCAAAAATATTTGTCCCACTCTGATATGGAAATAAATGGGCTAAAACAACTCTCTACTTTACAAGCAACATTTTTAAGCAAGAACTGTAAATTAACCTGTAGGAATACATCATCCCTCAATTCCTCTTTGCAAAAGGTGGGATGGGACATGTTTCCTCTAAGCTTCATATTGCAGAAAACACCAAGGAATGGATAATCCCAGAAGTTACAGCTATGTATTCTGCACTTCTTTAAAGTGGTCAAATTGGCCCTATCCATGGCATTCCCTCTGTTTTTTATGGATATACATATGTATGAATGTGTGTGTGTGTCTTTGTGTGTGTGTGAATAAACATATATATGTTATTATAGAAATAAAAGCATATCTATAATAAATAAATGCAAAATAATTATCAAATAAACTTTATATATATTATTCTGAAATGATTCCCAAAGGCATAACATGCAGCATGAGCTTTGCCTTCCCTCTTCCCTCCCTTCACTCTCCAGCCCTGCTGTTGCTTCCCAGAGATGGCTGTGGATGCCTGGAAGAGTGCCCGAACTCCTGCACTGGGAAAGCCTCTGCAGAGCACAGCTGTAAACGCTGGATCTACTGACCCCAATAACAATCTCCAATCACCTTTTATTTGCCTGAAAGTCTGAATTATCTGTCCTTTGTTGTTTTTTTATCCAGAGCTTTGCTATATTTTTCAAGCAAAACAGAAATAGCCTTAGTTTCAATATTTAACATATTTCATTGCAGATTAGGTTAAAAAAAAATAGGAATCTTTTAACACAAAATGAACCTTCTGTGATATTAATATCCTTGACTAGGATAACATACCTCATTTAGTATCTGAGCTGCATTTTTCACTCTAATCAAATCAGGTGTGTCTTCAAACACTGTCATTCCTTTTCCTTTCATCCCTTCTTCCAAATCTTTTCGATACTCTTTCTAAGGATTTAAAAAAAAAAAAAGAAAAAAAAAGAGAGCAAGATTTCACCACTTCTTATCTTGTGCAAGACCTTGAAAAGAAATGCCACTTATTAAACATCTGAAGAGTCTCTTTGAAATTTCTATGAAATATGAATTAGCTGAAGTACAGATTTCAGACTTAAAATAGATTTCGAAATTGTGAAATCAAAAGGAACAATGTTGAAAAAGTAAAAAATATTTTAATGTCATCTTCTATTTTTTTGTGCTCTTGAAAACCAGCTGTGTCCTATACAGCACTAGCACACAGTTTAGAGGCCTTGGCTGTCTCTGGACAGATATTTTAACTCCAGTAGCATTTTCTTTCTGCAGACCAGTACATGCTGTGCTGCAGTTTTTACCTCAGTTCCACTAATGGAATCCCAGTCAGGATGGATTCCCTAAACACCGTACTAGGACATGTTAAAACAACCTCTTGATAAATTAAAATGTAGAAGCAATATTCCTACCATATCACTCCTGTGCCTCCTAGACACTGCACTGGTATGACCCATCAACATTCAGCAACTGCCTCCAGAGTACCCAAATGTTCAGTATAAAATTCAAAGCACACCAGAACCTGCCCACAGGCATTTGGTTCCTTTTGCTCTTCCCAGCTCCTAGAGAGCTGATGTAAGCCTATTGAAGTTCAAGATCGTTAAATTTTGTAAGGATTTTTAATCACTCTTCACATCTCTAGATGAAGATTAGGCTTTTATAAGCAAAGAAATTAGAAGAATATTGTGCAAAATATTTACCAGAAGTATTTTCACAGACATGAATTAATATTCCTAATTACATATTAAATTTCATAAGCAGTGGTTAGCACCTTTATCTCCCTATAAGCTCTTCATTTAAATAAAAGAAAACATTTTAAAAATGTTTCTCTTGATCATCAGAAGCATGTCCTACAACAAGCAGGAAACAATTTCTTCTAATTTAGAACTATTTAACTCAAAATTATTTCATTCAGCTATACCTTCTGAAGGAGTTGTAAATATGGTCCCAGAGAAGAAAAATTGTGTTGTTACAAAATGTGAAATATTTGCAGAATTACCTACAGTGGGAAGTAGTCAACAGAGTAAGCTAGAACACAGCTGACATTTGGGGAAAAAAAAAATGATTGTACAACTAATTCATTTTTAACTCCGGGTTTTTCTTCTTTTTTCATGTAGTATCTATTCAAAGTTTACTATGAACCTTTATGGCAAAACACTGAGCTACATCCCCATCTCTGAAGAAATACATAATTTTTCTAAATCATGAAATATAATAATTAATTTCACCCAGGTACTTGGGTTTGGAATACATTCCTTGAATGTGGATATAAAATCATCACAAATTCATGCAGTTATGCATTAATGGAAATACCATTTTCATTTTCTTCCCCTTTGACTTACAGGCATGGTTTATTGCCTAAATAAGAAGGCACAAAACTTGAGGAAGTCAGAATTAGAGAGCATCTTAACGCATATAGCACTGAGGAGGGGAGCTACAGCAAAATTTCAGAGAGGAATGTGTAGAGCACATGATACAACTGTGCAAGCAGTGCCCACCTCTTTGGGCATTCGGTGAGCAGCAAGATTAACTGAATGAAAAGACAGCATGACCTGCATTTTTCCCTAGTGGGAAGGCATGTATGAGATGTACCACAGACTGCTTCTGTACAAAATTGACCTAGCTTGAGATTTGGCTACCTGACAGTCAGGCTTATCAGAATAAATTATTCACTAGAGGATGAATAATAAAGAAATATCTTAAATTTTTTTCTTTAACCATATGAAATCTAGCCTAGACTGGAATAAGTTGTAAAAAGAACAAGGAAAGGAACAACATTCAAGGGCTTTTAATTCTAAGGTGCTCTATTTGTTTTTGAAAAAAAAATCTATTCTTCATACCATAAATACAAAAAAATGTATTGTTGGCTCCCAGATTCAAAGGCAGGATATCCAGCTGTTTTGCTCTTTTCCTCTAGCAATTCTAGATCTTCTAAATTTGGTCAAATAGTAACCATAATCCACAGAGTCAAATAATGCTCAAAACCTAAAATGAAACTAGTTTTAAATAATAATATAAAAATACTAAAGTTAGAAAGATTCTCAGTTATGGGAAAAAAAAAACATTTTTAGTGACACAAACAACTGAAGAACATTTCACAAATCTTAAGGAAACAGCTGGCATACAGAAAACCCATACCTTCTAACAAAATGGATTTAAAGCTGTTATGTAATATCACAGCTCTATTACGGAATTTTTGTCTTTATTTTTTATCCATAACGTGGATGATGGAAAATTATTTTAATTAAGTTAGTTGTAAGTGAATCTATGCAGTTTAAGGCCTCTGTATAACCACGACAGGCTACCATAAATGTGAAATAATTACTAAAAAAAAACTTTCAAAATAAAACTCAAAAGGGAAAAACTTTCATCTGGACACCAACAGAAGTCCTTTCTTCCATTCCTTTACCTATATGAAATGAGAAATTATTGTCTGGTTCAGGTACACTCAGCTTTATAATTTTCTTACTACAGGACTATTCAGAATGCAAAATGATGTGAAGCAATTTTTCCTCATGAAGTGACTTGTATGTAGCTGCCAAGAAAATTTTAAGTTATTCAGCATGCAGTAGCTTGTAGTGATGCTGCTTATCCCTCATAACAACAGAAAAAAAAAAATAAAAACCCTTTACCTCTTTCAGAAGATTAGTGACTTGCTTTATATGCAAGAACTCTGGGGTCTTGTCTAAATCCAGTGAAGGTCTTCCCTTGATCCCTTCTTCAAAATCTCTGCGGTACATTTTCTATTGTAGCAGAACCAACAATTAGTGGTACATACATATGCTATTCCAAGCATATTTCAGAAGAGACATTATAAATAGGCCCAGAAATGAGCCCTGCCATAAATTAGATTTCACACTAATAAGCAACTTCATTATGCATTTCATTATCTAGTTTATTTATGCAGATACAATCTAGACAAAAATATGTGTACAGTATGTCCAAAGAGAATGTTGAACCTGATCTATGAAAGAAACAGTTTGCTTGGTAAAGAAAAGAGAAGACAAATGGCACACAAGGTAATGGTTTAAAACTCATTAAAGTTTCTAGCAAGAGGCCAAGATCATCTGTTTTCCATGACACAGCAAAACTAATGGAATCAAACTGCAGCATGGGGACACGGGTGCATCCATCTCACTCAGGATGGATGGTAACACACTGGACTAGATTGTCTGGGATGTCACAAAATCTCCATCATTTGAAGTTTTTTTTAAAAAAGTTAGAAAAACATGGCCTGATATGGGACAGTCAGTGATGTTCTGGAGCCTGGGAACAGTCCTTCCTCCTTGATGAGTTTCCCAGGCTGGAAAGGCAAGAGAATGTTTCAGTTAAATCATGAGGCTGGACTGGGTTTTGTGGCTTCACTTGCTCCCACATGAGAACCATCCCTCCCTAAAGATGGAATTCAAGTAAAAATTTAAAAAGTTATTAATCTCTGATCTGGATGACCTCTTGAGCTTCTTCTCAATTAAATGATGTGTATACCATTAGTACCAATAGCCTTTTGAGAAAAAAGCAAATTCACAAGAATTGAGTTACAGAATAGCAGAGATAACTACTCAGTATAATTTTACCATAGCCACAATTTACTCTCTGCTTTACTCATATTCTTAGCCTGAGTATAAGATGTCTGTTAACCTCTCTGTTGATCTAAATTTTACTAGTTCAAAAAATATATTTTTACTTACATCACTTTGCATCTTTTGAGCTTCCTTTGAAACTTGATACATTGGTGTATCCACAAACTCCAGCATTGACTTGCCTTTAGATTTTTCATAATTTTCTTTGTACTTGACCTAGGAAAAATTAAAGTCTGTTAACAGCTAAAAGAATGTAAGATCTGATTGCTTGCCTTGGCAAGAAACAAATCCTGTCTTTGCCATACTCCTTAGATGTTTTGACTTAGAAGACTCCCAAACTTAATCTGTTGGGAAAATAGAGCAGTTAGATAAGGTAATGTTTTTAGGAGTCATTTCTTCCTTTTCTACACAATTTGGAACTAGAAATTGTGAACTTTGAAGACTACAGGAATAAGGACCATCAATCACAAAAACTAATTGCATGGGTTTGGCCAAATGACCTATGTCTGAACAGTTGGCAGCTTTTTAATAGGATCCCCTGCTATGTTTCCATGAAACAACACATTTACTGTAACAACAACAAAATCTGTTTCACAGCCAGGCCCCACAGGTCTTTGTTTCAGACTCAGAAGCACCACTCTCAAATGCACTTTTGTTTGTACCTGTGGGAGGAAGAAGGGAAGGAAAACTACTGCATCAGTAGGGTCCAGTCCTGTACCAACACATCTACCAGGGACCATGGCCTTAGAGCTGGCAGCAAAATCACAGTGAAGGACACAGGGTTAAGACATCAATTTATTCTTCTATGCTAACTCACAAAGGAAATACACTTTGTTTGGAAACCTGGAGAAACCTTCTGAACTCATTCCTTCACATCTTTTTGTTAAAGACTGGCAAACGCATTACTTATCTCCATCAGTCAGTGTGGGCATGATGGAAAAGTCTACACAAGCCTTAAAGGAAACCAAATAGCTACAAATCAAAATATTGCATTTATAGTCAGTAATGTAACTTTAATTTCTAAGTCTCTTCAAAAATAGTGGTGTCTGAATTTCTCTTTCCCTGTCAGGCTTCTACATTAGGATTGGGTCCTCCAAAAATATTCTTCTCTCTCCTCATGGGCTGCTTCTGATTGAATATGCACTGTACAACACTGAAATCTATCGTGGTTCTGTCCAAGATTTAAACACTGTCAAAACACTGCACTTTTCTCTTTGGAGATGTGTTTGTTTGTGGTTGTGTATACCTGATGTTGAAGCACTGCATTTTCTTTGAGATGGTTTTGTTCTGTAGTGTCTGGGTGGAAATGATAGAAACACTTACTTTGCTTAAATGATTCCTTATATTCAGATTGAAAAAAAAAATTCCAAGAATATTTTCACAGACAAAATCCAGAAGGTTTTGGAATTTCAATACTATTTAAAATAACTATGAAAGAAAAAGCATAGAAGAAGGAAACTCTATTTTAGTCCTACAAACTGGGGAGTTCTGTCAAATGCAAATTTAAAATGTGATTAAAAAAAAAAAAAGATAAAAAAATAGCTTTTGTACATTCCTAGAGAAAATGGTTGTCTTGCTAATCTACAAGTCAGATGTTTCTATGTTACAGAGAAAATAAACATTATTATTTACACTTGAAGTGCAAAGGAACACATATGGTGGTCTGCGTTTGCCTCCTAGTGGAAAGAACTATAAATGTCACACAACAAAATCGCTAGTAGTGGAAACAAATGAAAATTAGCTCCATCTACAGATACTGATCTCATACTTTTACTCCATTCCTCAGCTAATAAAAGAATTTTTTTTTAAATTCTATAAAATCAAATTAGCTAAACTAGTTTGAAACTTTTTGCTACATTAAGCTAAACTACAAGCACGAGATTCAGTCTCTTAAGTTCTATTTATTCACCGTTAATTAAAATGGAATACAACTATGTTCCCCCTTTTTCAGTCTGTATTTCATTAGTATCTCAAAGTCTCCACAATAGGAAGAGATTTAAAATGTGAAAACATTAAACTAGCTGTTCTACATATATCAAAATGTCAAATTTTTTGTCTCCATAGTTCATACCAGAGTTACATGTATATCTGTCATGGTTTAAACACAACCAGAAACTAAGCCCCAAACAGCTGCTCACACACTTTACCCCAGTGGGATGGGGTAAAGAATCAGAAGGGTAAAAGTGAGAAAATATATGGTTTGAGATAAGAACAGTTAAATATTTTAAATAAAATAAGCAATAATAATAGTAAGAATAGTTGTAATAATAATAACAAAAACATTAATAAAAGGAAAGTAACAAAATGAGAAATAAATAAAGCTTAAAAAAAAAAACAAGAGATGTAAATGAAAAAAAGTCATTCACCAGCAACCTTTCAATGCTCAGCCTGTCCCTGAGAAGGGACCCCTGGCCAGCTTTCTCCTAGTTTATATACTGAGAATGACACTACATGGTGTGGAATATTCCTTTAGTCTATTTGAGTCAGCTGTTCTCTCTCAGCTTCTCATGCACCACCAGCCATCTCTGTGGCAGGGCTGCATAAGAAGCTGAGAAGTTCTTGATTTAGTGTAAGCACTGCTCAGCAACAACTAAACCATCAATGTGTTGTCAACGTTGTTTCCATCCTAAATCCAAAACACAGCACTGTACCAGCTACCAGGAAGAAAATCACCTCCAAGTGAAACCAGGAAATACTGTATGAAGGGACAATTCCATCTTGTAATTTTCTTCCTCATCAAAATAATAAAACCAGGATGAGTTTGACAGGTCAAAATCAGTTTATGTCCAAAGATTCCCATCAAGCTTTCCTCTTGACTGTTTGAATTTATTCCCATGGAAGCTGACTTGTACAATAGCCTTGCATTGTTATTACAGTATAAGTGCTTCATAATGTTGCACATAATTTTACTCTCTAGGTCAATAAGAAAATCCATTCATTCAATCAACAATATTAGTTTATGAGTTTAATTAACCATAGAGGTTTCAATCTGCCACACTGGTGCAGGTGTAGCTATGTTATGTAGAAGATAATGAAAAACAAAAAGTTCAGTGGACAAAGGTATACTGCAGGGAAACAGCAAAACTGGGCAGTTAGCAAGCAGCAACGTGTTTCAGAAGGGGAAAAACAAACAAACAAACGAACAACAACAAAAAAACAAAAAAAACACACACACCATATGATAAGATCAGTATTTGGAAATCAGTTAACACAGGGAAATCAGGAAGACTGAAGACTTTTTTTACAATGGTGGCAGATTACAAAACAGATTTGGTATGAGCTGTGGAGGGACAAGGAGAACACAAGGAATGTACTGGAAAAGGAGGGAAAAAGGCAGAAGAGTAAATAGTGTTTAAACACAAAGAGGTCAAATCTGAGAAGGATTGTGGAATTGGGATTTCTCTAAAAGACAAATATTTAGTGGAGAGATTAGAGATTGGCAAAGCGCTCCTCTTCTTGTACCAAATAAAAATACCCACCAGGATCTGGACAATGCAAAAATCATAGACTTAGTATTTACAGAGTCCTCAGATGAGCACACGGACATTATGAATCAACCTCTCCAGGACAAAAGAAAGAAATATATTTTGCAAGACATGATCTGCCTTAAGGGAAAGTCCAGGTTTCTATATCCTTAGAGCTAAGATGATAAACTGATGAAGTTCATTCAGAAGGTGTTCATTTAATCAACAAAAAGACTGCCAATCTTACCATACACAAGAAAGAAACTAGATTTGGGCCAAAATGTGCATGAAGAATGCTGGCAGAAAAACATTCAAACTTTGTATGAGTTTATTACTCATACAAAAGGAGATAGTCAGTGTTAGCTTCACAGAGGGAGTGAGACAGACAAAAACCAAACTCCAATTCCCAAAAAAAAAAAAAACTACAAAAATCAAGTATAGATTAATTATTTTGATTATTTTAGACATAAGCAGGCACTGACTCAAAAGATGACCCAGTATGCTCCTACTCATTAGAGTTAATTGTCTATGAAACACTCAACTCCTGCCAACCATAGAGCAACTTTCCTTCCCAACACCACCCGCTCGTGCCTCCCCACAGCAGCTCTGCAGGCCCGCTGTGTTTTCTGGAGTAAAGGTGACAAATGCAGCTAGCCAGCCTGCAGACACCACACATGCAGCACAGGTGCTCTTGGAGTGGGGAAGAACCTTCATTATGGCACAGGAGCCAGGGTTTTCTGAGCTCTTCCTTCCTATTTCAACCTCCACCATGATCATATATCAGAGCACCAGCCCCATCAAGGGGCATGTCTTGCTATGTGGCAGAATGGAGCATGTCCCTATTTTCTGACCCAATGTAGGAGGACACAGACATTTAGGAGAAGAAAAAAGTTTAGTCAGAGAAGCCCAAAAGTAAGCTAATATTCCAGAGGCTATTCATGAAAAAATCCAAATATTAAACCAGCATAATGGTCACTTTTCTACAGAGACTTGCAGATGAAAGCAAGATCTTAGACAAAATGAGATTTGCAAGGAAAGAAGTATTTTAAATCTTAGAACAAAGAAAAAAAACAGACAATGTTTCAGATATATGAGACAAAACACTCAACATCAGAAGTGTGCATGATTCTTCCATAGTACGTATTATCTGTTCTAATAACTGAAACGTCTTCATAAAAACCCATTTTTCTTCACTACACCCCTCATCTACTACATTTACAACTCTACTGCCCACTACATATGAGAGCAAAAATGTGTTTCCTACCATGACTATACATAATACATTCTGTACTAGATTTATTTTTCAGGTCGTTCTTAAAAAAGCAACTTACATCACTCTGTGCTTTGCTGATATTTAAGGCATGGTTTAAATGCATCAAGTTTGGTAGATCAGATGCTGGATCATGTAGGCTTTCCAAATCTTTCTTGTAGTTCACCTGGAAAGAGAATTCAGCTTATTTAAACTAAAGATTAATAAAATAATTTACAGCTCTGCATTAAAGTGTGACCATTCAGAAAGAGAAAACATTAAGTGCTTGCCTGAACAATCTCTCCCAGCCACTAGATGGTGGTCTTCTACTATTATTTCAAACGAACAGTATAGAACTCATTCTGCTGAGTAAGTACTTAGGAACTACTCAAACTTTTCCTCCAAAAAAGGACACTTACAACAAAATCAAGCTTTGTACAACTTTTCAGGCTAGAATTAATTTTTTTTTCCCTCCCTTCCCATCTTCCATTTAAATCAAGAGTATTTGCCTCAATATTTTGGGTCTATTAATTTTAAACACCTTTAATTTTTATTCTTTTTCCCCTCCTTCAGGAATTACACCATCCAATTTAAAAGTTTGATATATATATATAGCAGTTAAAGGGAAGTGCTCTTGGATATATTATCCAATACAGATTGCTAGCAGCAAATATAAGCAATATAGTGACCTAAGGCAAAAGATAATCACTTAATGAAGCAGCTGAAAGTAACTTCTCATCAGCTTACAGTAGGATTTTCCATTTTTCTGAGACCTGCATGCCCAACTTTACAGGAAGAAAACTAGCTACCTTACCTTGGATCTCTCAACTTGGATGAGAGATCTCTTAAACTAACACCTTCAGTCATCTCCACACATGTATCGTGTTCTTCACTTCAATTTGCCCATTTCTTGTAATAACAACTGCTTCAACTAATTTTTTAGTACACATTTGGATTTTGAAAATAATTACATAATCTTCTGTACCCTTGCCAGAGCCAGTCTTTCCTGTTCCCATTGCATGGTACCTGACATTTCAGAAATGCTGGACTACGGAATGAAGGCTTGTCTTTTGGCTATCTAGGATCACAGCCCCAAAGAAGAGATCACATTTTTAGCATTAGACAGACTTTTAAATACATCATCCCAAGAGCATTATCACTCTATATAGATGTTTTCTCAGTCTGGCTCCAGCAGCAGACACCCATTGCTGACCCTAGTGACTGCTGTATTTTGTAATACCATTGAGAAGATCAACCAGAAGAACGACATCTAAAAGACATCCAAATCTGAACTGCTCCTGCAACCTCTTTCTATAACCATTGAAGAGATGACAGCACTTTGCTCCTCTAAAGACAGGCACCACTAACAGGGGAGAGGAATTGACATCTAGACCTGTTTATTTTTTTCCTTAATAAAAAGGGACCAAGTACAAGGTAATTAGCTCAAAGTAAGAGTTCACACCTTTTGACACACAAAATTAAGTGAAACGAATCTCATCTAAAATGATTATGAAAAACTTTTCAGGCCCTCTATCAGCAGCAGAGGATGAAATGGATAACATGTTGTACCTGCTACACACTATACTGCAGAGACTGTAGCTCAGAGGAATTCATTAAATGAAAAAAGAAAATCTACTTGCCAACAAATGTTAGATTATTCAGGATGTAAATGCATGTAAAATACAAAGCAAATTAACTTACATCACTAGCCAAGGTGGATGCAATCTGTGCCTGCTTGAAGGAAGCACTGTCAAGAGGATTGTACTGGTGACTCTTCATTTCCTTGCTGAACTTCTCTTTGTATTTTACCTTTCACCAGAACAAACAGGTCTAATATTAACATATAGCACTTTAAAAAGTTGGAGAATTTAGACTACAAAAAAGCTTATTAAATGCAGTTGCTTTATTCATAAATCTTTAAAGAAAGTTTAAAGAAGCTCAGTTTACCCACACCTGTGACAGTCTTGTGATGGTTTCAAATTAAGTTTTATGTATCTGAATTTTACTAAAATTTTAAGGTTGTCGTATGTGATTACTGGTGCTGAAGGATTTATAAAAAGAAAACAGAAACAAAACCGTATGACTCACATAAGTAATCAAATAAAATAGAACTTTGACTAGCAATAATAATCTAATCATTGAGAATCGTTCTATTTATTATTAACATCGAAATTGTGGTTTTAACAAAAAGCAAAAGTGAATAAACTGTAACATTTGTTAAACAAGTCGCTTGTAAATTTTTCAGCCACCTGGAAGTGGGAAGACAGAATCAAACTTCCCACCTCCAGGTCCACGTGTCACTCCCACTCTGCTAGACTGCCACCAGAACTGCCAGGTCTATTTTTAATTCTGCCAGAAATTTCCCAGAAGACACTGAGGAATCCCTCTGTAGCACAGTCCTTTCTTGGGGACAATGCCCACCTCATTACAGTGCTAGAAAGCATAATTAAATGACTGCCTGCCATCATTTTTACCATCTTTTCTTCTCTTTCAAAAGAAAAAGGGAGAATAACAATACATGTAAGAGGAAATAAGCAATACATAAATATGAAGACAATGGCATTAAAAGTAAATAAATCACAAAAATTCCAGAAAACATGCTGAAAAACTGAATTCAGAATCTGAAAATAAGAAATTGAACAAATAAAATATCTCCCTCCTTTGCTCCCTTTATGAGTGATCATCAAACATCTGGAGACTCTGCACACATGTCTGCTTCTTTCCAACAGCTGGGCATAATGGAGGAGAATAAAGTTCAGTCTGAATTATGCTGCTGCTTTCATGAATGTTAGGCAGACACCTGATATCTGAGCCTATGCAACATCCATTATAATTTACCACGCTCTGCACTAAATAAATACATGGATATTTCCCTACTCCTTTTTTCTCTATTCCCACATGAATATCTGATAAAGTGGTTAAGCCACCTCAATCTTTTTTTTTTTTTCTCAGCTTTAGTTGTGGGAAGAGGGGTTGTTTTTTTTACTTTTCAGTTCTTCCTCGCCTCAAAAGATCCTCAACATGATTTAGCTTATGCAACCTCATTATCTTTAGCCACAATACCCACTATTTCATTAATCAGGATAACAAGAAACCAAAACTAAGCCACACAAGCAGGAACTAGTCGTATATGTTCAAGCACTACATTATTATTCCATCACTTAGGGTAATTTTTCTATGTAAGGAAATTCTAAAACACTGTTGCTTTTAAAGAGAAACTATCTGAGCACATGATGAACTTCATAATCTTTCACACTAACAGCAGAAGAGAGTATCTATTGCCTTCTGGTAGATTCATCTGGTTTAAATTGTTTCATATTTGCCTTGGCATTGAATCAAGTGCAAAAGCATATATCTGAATACAAAGACAAAGGCAAATCCAAGCTCTGTATGAGCAGTGAAGGAATAAATCAGAGGGCTTTTCTCTCTGAGAAGGTGTATCCAAAATTTGCCTTCTAATGAAAATTAGGCAGCGCTGTAATATGTCATTCAAAAAGTCACAGATCAAGTCAGCAGGGTGAGCAAAACTGTCTTTTATACCTTTACCCACATGGCAACAACCCCAAATGTAAGACTTTAAACTGCCCAACTACTGCAGGCTGCCTCTTCCTGGCCAACAAGTGGCCACAAACAGTACACACAGACCGAATGCACAACTTGGTACTTGAAATTCTTGTTAAGTGGGAAAATGCTGGTGCCAAAGGGACCTCACCTCACAACTGGCTTGCCATCTTCCAGCTGCAGCCATTTCATGCCATCATTTAAAAAAATTTTTAGCAATTCATTTCAGTCTAGAGGTTCCAGCAATAGATCCTCTTTAGTGTCATTTCAGATAACGTTTCTTTCACTGAAGGACAAAGAGGGGACCAGTGGAACCCAGACTTCATGGCACCCCGTGTCCTGATGCTGATGTGCAGGAGGGTCCCAAAATTAAAGGAGCCCCCCAACCAATGTGTGTGTAAATGTTCTGGTTGCAGTAGGGCTGTGTGGCAGCTCCTGGCCCTGCTGCCTCCCCTGGCTGCTCAGCTCACTGCCTCTCTCCCCTCCCTATCACACGGGTCACTCTGGGGCAAAGCAGAGCACATGCAGTAATTTCAGACAAACCTGGCAGTGTCTCCAGAGCACTTCCAGCAGTCATTTAACAGACCTGACATAGGGGATTTGTTGCATTGAAAGCTACATAGATGTACACTCTCTTTTATCAACATCTTTCTGGTTCTTTCTCCCTTTTGAAAGGAAACATGGGGTAGGAGAGAGCGAAGAAAAGAGCTAGCCCATGGATGAGTCATGGTGAAGGAAAGCACACAGTATTCATCATCCTTTTGAACAGGGTGAATGCAGTTTAAAGAGAGGAAATATGCCTGAGAGAGAGTTCTGATAAAAACAAAGAAGAAAAATAACTCATATGGTTTCTAAACCATCTGAGGGGAGGGAAGTCTCAGCAAGGCAGATATGGTGGAAAAGCAAACAAGTGGGAGCAGAATTGGCAGTTGTTAGTGGACACTTATCAACAAATTTCATCATTAACCAAGAGCTTTACTTTAATGAGGGCTTAAAAGGATGGTTACTTATTTACCATCTTCATTAAAGTCTTAAGTTTGTTTATTTTTTTAGAGATTATATAGTGGAGGTTAATTTAAAAGAAATGAGTGGATGTTGCTCTCTAAAGACTGCTTAAGAAAGAGCAGACTCTGCAGGCTTTTAACACAACAACATCCCTGAAAAACCAAACTGGAATTAAATAAGGCCTGGATAAACAAACTTCTCATTGGCCTTGCACAAAACCTATAAAAGTCAGAATTGCAGCTGGACAGAGCAGTGTCTTTTGAAGCTTAGCAGCAACATTCCTAAATCAAATCTGTAGTTCAAAGCTGTTCACACAGGGAGTGTTCAGTTTCAGAAGTGGATGACATCACCCACTGTTCAGGTTTACAAAGAAACTACAAAAATTGAATCATTCAACCACTGGGATCCTATGATGAAGCAGACACTTGCAGCTAAAGCATTTCCTCATGACCATATGAAAATATCTTAAAAAAAGAAAAAAACCTGTCAGAGCACATATATATTGAAGGAAATGTAGCATAAACAAAGAGCAAAATTGAAACATTCATTGCTAAAAGCACTAGCAGAGTTTAAAGGAAAGAAAGATTGAGAAAATCCGAGGCTCTTCGGGTTGTTACTGAAAATCTCAGAGAAGGTGCATTTTGAAAAACATTCTGCATCTATCAGTTTTATCCCTAAAACAATAAGCACCAGATTCAGCAACAAATATGAATATCCAAAATTATTCATCTTAAAATCAATTACTGAACATCATAAGAGGAATACTTCATATCAGCTGCTCTTTGAAAAAGCTAATAAAATGCATTAAAAAACATAAAGAGGGCATGAACAAGAGCTTGTTTTAATAATAATAAAAAAAACAAACCAAAAGAAATAGCCCAAATTATACAATGAACACTCAGCAAATTGACAAGCTTCATGTTTTCACAAGGGCTAACACAGTTTCTGTTTTAAATTTCATTTAAAATCAACAGAAAAGGGTTACCACATGCTGTGGGTAAATATACTAGTTCTGGGAGCTATTATTTTTGCTGCTGTTGTTGTCAAAAGCTTTGTTAAATAAAAAATAAAAAAGGAAAGAAAGGAGAGAGAGAGAAAACAGTGATTTCTGTAGAGCCTTGAGTGCCAGTCAAACATTAACACTATTTTCTTCGCTTTGTTTGCTTTCCTGCTTGCCTTGATTGCTTTCTCCCTTCGTTACACCCACACTGCCTGACCTCTTCTTGCTCCTGTTCTCTATACTCCCTAAATTACCTACCCATATGCACCACATTAAAACATGTTATCATCTTCTCTTCCCATTACATCCATCAGAATTGTCAACTTTGCAAATTTACTGTGAGGGTCAGATAACTAATATTTCTCTGCATGTCACAGCTTATAGATTCATGCAATTAAGGGAGATTATCAACTTTCAACAGAAAAAGTTTATGATCTTCCTATCTGCTGAGAAACAAAACTCTAAAAGCCAGAATGTCTGGAGACAATAAAGTGATAATTAACTTAACTCTTTTTAAAATCTTGTAAGTTTTACAAACCTGTTTCATGATCCTTGTATGAAGAGGACTGACATGACTGACCCATATTGAGGTCTCCTTCTCTTCTGCAGCACAGGTGCATTCCTCATCCTGCCCCACCATCCTGCTCTTTGGACACGGGGGTCATCTTCATTTTTCTGTGCTCTTGATTTATGATTAGTGTGTCTAAGTGTTATAATGATTCAAATAATATATAATAACCTTAGACAACTCATGGCCACTGCCTTCCCTTCAGAGGACATGGGGGAATTGCTGAGTGCACTTCCCTGCTGCTGAGAGCTGCTCAGTATTTGCACCCTCCAGGCTGCTCCAGGCTGCTGAGGCACTGCCTCCTTTTCTGAAAGAGCAGTCCCCATTACACACACTGCAAGCAGCCACAGCAACTTAGACTGGAGAGAGGACAATACAAGAAAGAATTCCAAAAGTTGAATCCAGGGCCAGTGACTGCAGAGTTCAGACCACCAAGGTTTAGTAAGAATCTTCTTTATAAATAAACCAAAGGCAAAGTGCATTTTGCCAACTTCTCCTCCCTTCCTGTCACACCTTCTGCACTATTTAGACTCTCTAAAGAAGTTAAAATTTCACAGTAAATGCCGTCTTCCACAGAAGGAACTCAACTAGAACTGCTGCCATCCCAGTTCCTGGCAGTGAAGAGGCCCTATTATAAAGCATTTGCAGATGTAGCTTGCATTGTCCAAGATACAAAGCACATCTAATAAAAACGAGATTAAAAGTGCATTGATGAAGCCTTCCATGTAGCTGGCTCATCAGCCTGCAGGATCCCATGATCCAGCTGATATTTTTCACTTGTGATTGCTGGCCACAGTCTCATGGGCACCAGGCTGGGGAAGATGGAGAGGGCTATTGGAAAGGGCAACACTTTGGTCTCATTGGCAAAAACAGGCAGCTGCAAGCTCAAGGGAGTGAGCTGCAAGGACAAGAGTGAGTAGGCAGCCACTGAGTAGCTATAAAGGACATTACACACTAAATTTAGATATGGACCCTTTTAAAAATCATTGAACATGTTTGCTAAATGACAGTCCCATTTCCTGTAAGTGACACTCAGGTCTGAGCAGTTCTTTCTACTGTTTTCCAAGCCTGCACAATGCTAAACACAAAATTATCTCTTAGCAGACTTACCCATCAGCAGAGAAATGAGAACATGATCCATTATAAAATAGAAGACAGAAATTTATTTGAAAAATACAAACTAATTTTGATTCTGAGCACATTAATAAAGCAATAAAAAAACATTTCTTTCCTTCTTTTCATCTTTGTGCAATGCTTCAAAGTTTACAACAGTGTAAATCAGGAAATCATGCAGCAGGTATCTAAGGATAACAGCAAAAGGATCTCTACCTCCTGCAGACACTGCACAATTTTGCAGGTTGTTCTCTATGACACATCATTCTCATTTTATGCTAGTTCTAGGGAAGACATTTAGTATCTGGCCAAATCACTCTAAATCACTCTTACTTTTTAGATATCATTGATGTTATGTCTGTCCTAGTATATACACTATTTACATTTGTGAGGTTTTCTGGCTCTGGGAAGGCTGACACAGCTTTCTCCAATCAAAGGGCACTATCCTCCTCTTACAGGAGGGCAGTTCCTGGGTTTTCAAAAGCTCCAAGGGTAGCTGGGCAGGATTACTAACAGGGATTATGCAAGGCACTGTTAAAGAACTACTTCAGACAAAAAAAAGGGGGGAAAAGAAAAAAAAAACAAGATCAGCAGTGAAAAATCTGTTCTCACAATGTTAGGATGATCTGTAGTAGAGTCTCATGTGTGCATCTGATGAGTAGAAAACTACTAAGAGGAAGAGGGAATATTTCTATTTCAGATTTCTTTTTCATTAAGGACTACAATAATTTTTTTTGGAGGTTAATATATAACAGTAGTACATAAAAGGTTCAGTTTCAGGGGGAAGGAAGGCGGGTAGGTTACATGTCAGGTCAAATTCAGATCCCATTACTCACATTAGCAAGCAGCTACACAAAAGACCTCAGTTACTTCAGCAGAATTAATCACAGGGTAAGGTCCCACCCAAACTGAATGAGGAACAAAATTTGCCTCTAAATTACATACAGTTGATATTTTAGAAATCCTAGAAAAATCTGTATAAATATATACCATCTCCATGAGAGACAAGTTGTAGTCGAAGTTCATTGTATTTTTGCTTCAAAATGTGTATTTGGTTTACTAAGAATCCAAAATTTATCAGTTATTGCAATGCTATATGAAAAGTTTCAAGGCCATTAGAGATAATCATCTAAAAATCTAAGTATTTCTTTGCATTACTAGGAATGAGATATTTGGATGAAATCATTGTAAAATGATTGAGAATCTTACTTGGCTTAAAAGTTTTGAAACTCCTTTGGCATGTTCAAAATCAGGTCTTCCAAGTACAGCAGACTCCTTATTCAGCTCTCCCCTTCCTTTCTTGTACTTAGCCTTAAAAAAAAAAAAAGGAGGGGAGGTATGAATCACTAATAAATTATTTGGGTTTGTTTTATCAGGAGAAATGAAAGCATTAAAGCTAGTTGAAAAAGTCTCATGTAATGGTCTTCATTGACACTGCTGTTCTAACCAGCTCTGAGTAGAGCCCTTTTCAGGGCTGAGCTCCTTTAACAATATAATATTTATTAATTGTAAAACACAATGTGCAGTATTCACAAAATTCAACTTTAACCGAATGTACAGCTTAAACCACAGAAATATTGTCCTGATCAAGGCAGAATGAGTTACAGTGGCTCAGCATTTCTTATGACAGGGTCTACAGTTAATACAAGATTATTTGCAGCAGCTGAAAGTAGTCTTGAAATAAAACTAGTCTGAGGGGCAACTTTTTTGAACTGTAAGGTCAAATTCCACTCTCAGTTTTACCACTGCAGTCTTGCTGGATGTCAGTGAGACTGCACTGGTGTCACAGAGCTGAATTAGTCCCACAAGGTTAATGTTACATGATCTCCCCAGCTGAACTGCCTCCCATGCAAATTGCTGCAATTTTTTCCCACAATGCATTAGAAAAAACCACAGATGAATCAACAATAGGTGCTTTGCAATACCACAAACCAAATTACCCATTACCTAAAATAGGCTTCTTGCATTACCCAAGCATTGTGAATCAGCAAGGACACACCATAAGACAGGACTGGGAGAAATAAAAGTCCCAAAGCCACTCTCATTCTAAGAGCACTTGAACAGCAATTAGTAAATTTGCTTGTTGAGCATAACACTTAGTAGAAGTTTTTGGTTTTCAAAAAATCCTGAATATTAAAATACGAATTTAATTCTGTCTCTCTGACAGTGTCCAGTCAGTCTCACATTTAATTAATTACTTTAAAATTTGACTCAGGGCTTTTAATATATATGTTGTTTGACTTGTCTACAATAAAACACTAAACTGCATCACACACTGCTGCTCCTCAAACTGCTCCTTCACCTGTCTGTTAGCTGAGGTCACATGGAAGGGCAAAGAATTTGAGAGGGGAGTTCAGGGAGGAGAACCCCCATGAAAGAAGCAGCATCTGCTGCACAGGTCTTTCCCTGGACAGCAAGGAATTACATTTTCCTGCACATTTTCCTGCACAGGTCTTTCCCTGCACAGCAGGGAATTACATTTTCCTGTCGCTGCCAGCTGAGATGGGAAAAGGAAGGGCTATCCTGGGATGCCACAGCTTCTCTACTCCCAAGGTAAAAAAAGTTTTGGGATGTCTTCTGAAGTGCAGTATAGCATAGAAGCACATAACTTATCTTGAGAGTGCTTATTGTGAATAAAGCTGAAACAAAATCAACCTTAGCAATTTTCATGTTGTCTTTACATGAATTACCAATAATTGCAAAGACCATACTGTCAACATTTAAAAAGGACAAACCATAGTTTTCTAGCCTGTCCAAAAAGACTCTGGCCTGTTTTGGTTATGTGTGGATTTGTTTCAATCAAATCTCCCTAGCAGATTTGGGAGTGCAGGTTTTCTATTCAAGACGTTTGAGAATTCCAGCAGTATTCTAAAAAAATCTGATCAAAATTGAAATAAAAATATTACATGCCTAAAAAAATAGAGAATAAAAAGGGAACATACATCACTTATTATCTCCGTTATCTCAGTTGCCTTCTTTATGTCTGGTCTGTTCAGCACTTCAGTGTACCTATGAGTATCTTGCATATCCTTCTTATAGGACACCTGTCAAACAAAACACAGGTTTGTGTAAAATAAACAACGAAGTTTGACATTTATAAATAAACTTTGTCAAATCAGACATCAAACTAAATTGAAGTCCACCTAATTTATTCCAACAGAGTTCTGCTTTACAGGGATTGTAAGGTAAGACCCACATACAAGGTAACACAATAAGCAAAAAATTCAGAAGCATAAAATATAATTTGAAAAAGAAAAATGGTTTTGCTTAGAAGCACAGTGGAAAATTAAAGCATTGCGAAGACACAATATTGGGTTTTATCATAAAATTTCAGGAACTTTTAAGAGTATAGCTTTTTTTCCTCTATGTTGTACCCATTTTTAATATAAACTAACCCCTGCTCTGATACTGTTGCAGCTACCCTGAAGAGAAACTGTAATTCTATCATAGTGAGTTTCTTTCTCAGTACTAGACAGACCTGTAGTTTGTATGTAATTCAATGATATTACTCCACCTCAGCATCCCCACAAGGCCACTTATTTGCTCCTTTGCACAATCACAGGAACATGAAGGCTGAGTGTTCCAGCATGTTGAGTACACGACTGACTCTTTCTGTTTGTGCAAAAGTCAGTTCCATAATGAATGGGCTCAGGAAACTTTGGCCAGAAGGCTCAACCACAGATAGGAGAGTTCAAACATTCTCCATGTAGCAAAGCAACCACAGGAGCAGCATAGACCTCAGGGACACTACAGAGCACAAGTCATCCTTCTTTTTCCTCTTCAAACTTTGTGAACTTTTTCCTGCTCTAGCACATTGGCCAATCAAAGCCAATTTCCAAAGGTTGTCTTCCTGAATTATTCTTAATGAAATTCTGTCCCTGGTATTCAATAGTGTCTGACACATTGAAGTTTCAGGCAAAAGCTGATGAACACAAAGTTTAGAGGAAATAGAAAGTAAAAGAATAATTCCTCCTTTACTGGGAAATACTTTAGATTTTCTTTTGTGGCTTCACAAAGGTAATCAACTTCTCAAGATAGTATTTCACCAGCAAGAAAACTCTCAGCTTGAAGCTTGAACCTCTGCTCCTATTTCCAATGTAAAGTTCCACTCTGGCTGCAATGCAACAAACTCAAACTGCAGCAGTCAGTGACAAAAATACTTCATAGAAATTGTATTGCAAAAAGAAAAGGAAAAAAATTACTTTTTGGCAAATATTTTACATGCAACAGGAAAGTAATTTTGGGTCCATATGGCTTCAGCTAAGCAGACAAGCTAAACAGGCTTCACTGTTGGCTGCCTGCCCACAAATAGATCTTATAATTTTTAATCTGCCGTGATACACAAGTGTAATCACTGATAAAAGAAACAAATACGTTTGATGGATTCAACCCAAATTATCACACACATACAAAACAAAAGTTGATTCTTACAGCTGGTACAAACCATTGGAACTTTTGTTTTATGCTTAAATTTTCTCTGATTTTGATTTTTAAGAAACTAGAGGTAGAGAGAAGCGTTTACAATTCAGGACTTTACATGAATTTAGTTAATTATATGCTGTTCATCCTAATGACCACATGAGGTGAGGTGAAAACCACAAAGGCAGCAGAAACAGGTTTCTGAATAGCACCCTATGATCCATGTAAATTGCAAATTAAAGGCCAGCATATGTGCTCAAAATAGAAATTAGGAATGTAGTGAATTTAACATCAGAGAATCAAGAACAGTGGTGATAAAGTTGAGGAAATGTGGTCACTTATTGCTCCCAAATGACATGATCATATAGTACATGAAATAATGGATTGTGGTTAATTTCAGAGAAAGGAAGGGGGGGAGAAATAAGACAGTGACAGTCCTTTATATTTCACCATTTCCAATTATATTAGATGCAAGGCCAATTGCTATATCTTTCCCTGAGTGAATTATTATTCTTCCTGCACCTAAACCAGTATACCTATTACTTATGTCTGAGGGAAAGTCATCTAGCATTTTACAAATGTCTGCAATATATATTTGCTCCATTCTGCAGCTTGTCATACTCCAGTGAGAATAAAAATGTTATGCAGCAGAACAGTAGTTTGTCAGAGGTAGGCCAAAGAAAGAAAAAATATGTTTCCCATTTCCTGAATAACCTCAATCCCTGGATGCTGACCCTCTCCCATTGGGACACTGTGCTGGCCTCTATTACACAGCTGCTATTCTGTTCCATCGAGTGATTTTTTTTTTTTAATAGTGCTATGTTAGAACAGTAAAACCAGAGCTATTCTGAGAGAGCAGGGGAACAGATGTAGACAGGGCAAAGCAACCGGCTTGGTGTGTGCACCCATGGGCATCAGAAGAAGGAAAGTGAAGAAGCCCATGAGGAGGGAAAAGCAACAAAAGACAGGAAACAGCAGAAGCACCCAGAGAAGGAGCTGCCTTTTCTCCTCAGCTGGATCAAACAAGAGGCTCATACCCTGACTTGAATTTCCAGGCATGACGCCCTTACTCAGTCTTCACTTCAAAGAGTTGCTCAGGCTCTACCAAAAAAAAAATCAGCAAAGGCTCAAGAATTGCTCCACTTCATGAGGGCCATAGGTCTACAAAAAATTTTTGCCAGCAGGCTTTTGCATGGGAAAAGTAACCGAGATAACAATTTTAGAGCAGCAGTGAAAGACCTAGATGGAGAGCTACAGCAAACCAGTGGGAAATTCAAGCAAGAAGGAGCAACTAAGAGGGAAAAAAAAGTACCATCTTGAGTCCTGAAGCTGGAAACAGTTAATTATAAATACCAACTAAATTTAAAGTGGGTTTCTACCCAATTTGAAATTACTATAAAAAGTAGTAACATTGTTGAATATTTTTATGAAGCAATAATTGGAACAAAACCATTTCTCATCTTTAATCCCAAATGTGATTACATACACTGAATTGCAACTGGTTTTTGCAAAGCACGGAGAATATTCAGGGCCTGCTCATAATTAGTAGATTGATTTTAATAGGGCCAAACCTCGAGTTCATATAAAATGCATAAGGTCCTCTGAGGACAAACATGCTGATCTAGTTACTCCAGCAGGATCTGGAAGATGCTTCACCTTACATGAATACCAGTGGAATGCACTACAGTGCTATAAAGTAAACAGATTTCTAACAATGCTGCAAAACGTCTCAGACTGTCAATCAACAAACAGAAACTTCCACATGATGAATCAAGCAAACATGAGTTTAAGAGATTCAGACCTTTCCTGATATCTTTTATCTTCTCATTTATTCCAATTCCAAAACTATTCCAAACATAATAAATTCCACAACAAATTACTAAAATATGCACAAGCAGCTGTGAACACACTTAGCCCTCTTAAGGATTCAGCAAGAAGTTGGGCAGACCTTTCTGCACAAGAATTTGTCTCTTATTGTTTGTCCCTGATTAGCATTTTCTAAGAGCTTTTAAGTCCACTAACTAATGGCCTGTCAGCTGTGTCTTTGACCTCTTTCCTCTCATCTACACTTCAGGGTCCATCAACACTAAGAAAATGACTAGCTGGTGACAATCATCATTGGCAACAGCTTTTCTAATTCCTACTCAAATGATGTTGAAAACTGTTTTCCGGCTTGTGTAAAAAGAGACAAACACATTTCTGGCCCATTACAGACTGATGCAGTCATTCTTTCCAGTAATGGGCCTTAAAATTGATTGGTCCCAATTACACCAGGAGTAAACATCATTTTCAGCACCAGTTGGAAGTGGTCCAGGGGGACTCACTGTTGACAACCACTGTCAGCAGAAAGTTAGTCAATGAAAGGTGATTTTTCTAATGCAGATACTGAACAGAAAGCCAGGAGAAGCTTGACTTTACCATGATCTGCATCAAAACAAACATTAACACTTGGGTATGTTACTGATGGTGTTTAAGCACGTCTAGTTTAAGATCTGCTGATTTGGACTTATCAGAAAGAATGTACTGTTTTTGTGTGCATGGATTGTGACTGCACAATATCCTGAACATGAAAAACAACTTACTCCTAAGACAATACAGAAATCTTAAATATTCAAATTTAGATGGTGAATGAAACATATAAATTATCATTACTGACCTCATGTGGAGTGGAAAGTACATACAAATACATCAGAATTTTGTCCAACTGTCAACTGGCATTTCTAAAAAAGCACTCTTTTGTAGATAAGTAAAAGAGAAAAGACACCAGGACTTTAAAATCATATGTGCAAACTGCCTTTTAAATGTCCATAGATGAGTGTACTGCAGTTTTCTTATTTGTAAAATCTGAACATGACGTCCTTATTTCATACCATGTAATATTATAAGGAGAATCAGTCATTTTAATGAAGCAGAACATTTAAACTGCTGTTGAAATATTTAACAGTGTTTTCCCATTCAAAATGCCCAGTGATGGACCTGGTCATGGAACAGAAAAAAATTATGCTGCACAGCTTTGAGTACCTTCATCAAATGACACGTGCAGCTTCCACATAAACACAACATAGCACGTGGTTTCTTAGAAATTTAGTTGTCATGTCATTTCACTGTTCAACTGCATCCTTCTATTCACATGATGCTCAAATACACATAAAGTAAAATGCTGTTTTGTGACATGGCGTTGTTTTAAGACCACCACTTAGTTTTGGTCTCAAGTTTGGAAACTTCCAGATGAGTTAACTGATCATCTAAGCACAGACAAAGCAGGCTGATGGTCCCTACTTTGCTCTTCTGGAGATGACTGTGTGCCAAAGTCGTATCATTAACATTCACCTGACATAACACAAACACAATTTATAGAGAAAAGTACTCTGGTTTGGATAAAGAAACTTCCCTTCAAGCATTATGTAGTACTTTCTAAAAAAAACTTTTAAAAGTATATTGCCTTTCCTTAGAAAAGTCAATTGTGTTCATTTGAGATCACCTTTCTTCAGTCTAAGTATAAAAAAAATGAAAAATTATTTTCTTATACATGATCACATTGTTCAGGAGATTTTACAGTATTTCCCTGTTATGCAGTTTCTGCCCAAACATACAGAGTACGTTAATGATATTCAAAGTGGTGTGAAGGCTTATAGCACATCACAGTTTCAAAATGTCAGCATGAATGTATGGTAAGTTGAATACAGTTTTAATTTTTAAAGGGAATTGCACATTTCACAGAGTTGAGTAGTTGTCAGCCTTATTTTAAGGCTGAGTAAATAACCTTAAACACATCCTAATCCTATTAGATGCAAACTCTCTATGTAAAGGTTGAACTGAGTTGGCAGAGCATTGTAGATAAACATGCATTCTTCTCCCACGGGTAAACTGTACTGAATGGTGGATAAAAGAGCTTTGTCCTTCTAGGTCCCCAGCAGTTTCCCTTCTTTTTCTCTGCACTTTTAAAGCTATAATTACACAGCCTGAAATAGTTTGGAAAGACAAAAGCTCCACATTTGGGATGCTCGCTGTTCTGTGTTCCAACTCCAAAACGAAAACTCATAGGGTTTTTAATTAAACCTGTACTTACAAAAGAAGAAATCCACAGCTTTTTACCATGATGCCCAAATATTACACACAAGAGCTGTGTGATTCTGCCAAGCAAGAACCAGACTTATATAACTTGCTCCTTTATGTGTGGCAGGTATTTGCCCATTGCACTGCAGCTACTCATGAGCAACCAGAAAGAATCTTTCTTGAACACATTAAACTAAATGGTTAGAATTTTGTGTTGGATTTGGATGACTAACTTGATTTTTTGAAGTTTGCTCAGGCTGAAAATAATTTCCCTCATATTTTTTCATTATTTCTAACATGCTGTTAAAAGTTCTCATTTATCAAAACATCCTTCCCTCCCATGTTTTCCTTCGTTTCCTTTTTTTTTTGGTTGTTTAAAGGGTGAAAGATGAAACAACTGAATTTCATTTATCCTCACATCTGTAACATGCTTTCCTTAATTCTATTAGCAGGTGATATACAGCTGGAGAAGGGGAATAGGTTTTGCTCTAGTACACTAATCCCCAAACTATGATGAATTTGCTACAGGAACTTGTCTCATATTCCTCCTAGTCTCACCACCTTCTCTGAGAGGGATTCTCATCTCTCTTTCCAGCATTATTTCCTTTCCTAGCAGTCCACCATCATTCCTCCTGCTAGGTAAATAAAAAACCTCTTGCTTATGGGGAGAAACATTCACATTCCCAGCTCCTACGCTCTGTCTGTGTGACACCCTGATGCTTCCAACAGCAGAAATGGACAGTGTTTGACAGGAAAAGGGAATTCTGTAATCAAGGCAAGTTGCAAATTACTGCTGGGAATTCCATTGCAGGTATTTCCCAGCAGAAGAAAAAGTTATTCTTCAAACATAATGCTTCCCTGAAGTTTTCCAGCGGCCTTTTAATCAGCAGCCAGCTGTCAAGGTCGTGCATGCAGGCATACATCTAGCATTGACATTTAGTTTTCAGCCTACATAAACTAAGAGTGTTTGTAGTACTGTTAGTAGGGGAAGATAGGGTAAATTTCAGATGATTTTAAATGAACACCCAAGCTACATTTTCTACATTGTTAGCAACAAACAAATATACCATTTATCTAAGAAAAAAGAGTTGTAAAATGACATGTCTATCTCAGTTGATTTGATTACTGAAATTGGAATGGAATTATAAGGCTACAGAGCAGCTGTCCTTAAAAGCTTTGTGTACCCCTTGAAATGGCATCACTTTTTTAACCAACCAATCTTCTTCTAAAATTTGTTTTTCTCACAAGTAAGCTTTTACAAAACCTAAAACGAAGATAAATTTTTCTTCAAAATTGTGTCTGTACCATTCAAGATGCTAATCTGGGCAGCATTTCTGCCCCAAGCAATGATGCATTGAATTAGTATATGCTAGCATGACCATGAAATCAAACCTGACTTGATTCTAATAAAAAATGTAAATATCATTATTAGGCTTTTATATTGTGAAAACTGTCAGAATCTCAAGAAGATAATAAGCAGCTGAAGAAAAAAAAAGCAATCAACTTTCAAAATACTGCTAAGTACTCATTCTTTGTAAGTTATCTAAATAAAACTACAAGAACTAACACTTTGGTCAAGTGGTATAAACCAGCATAGGCATCAAACTGAACACTGGCTCAAATTCTGTAAAATAAATCACACATTAGTCTATTGGAAAATTCACTTGATATGTATTTATGTGATAGGAACAAACTTATTCACATGCATAAAAGTGTGTAAGAGCAGGGCAGAAAGAGCTCACTTGTCTCCTCCACACAACACCTCCGAAGAAATCTAAATTATGGCAGATTGACACTGAAACAACACTGGTGTTCATTTAAACAAAGAACCTTATACATTTTAAATGTAGTTACAAGTGAATTCAGAAAAATCTGTGCCTGCAATTTTATTTCAAGTGATGGCACTTAGTTACTACTGATAAACAGTAACTACCACTTTCCACTGCAGTTCAGAATACAACTCACATATTGTTAGTCACAGCACATTTTATACACACACCATGTCCTAAGTTGCTTCAGAGTCAATAATTTATAAAAAATACCATCTAAGGAAAGATGGAAATATTCCATGCCCAATTCATTTCAGTAAGCTGTCACAGATGTATCTGCCCAAAACAAGCACACTCATTTCAGATGGGGGAGTACTTACATCACTCTGGTGTTTACTGACTTCCATGGCATGTTTGACATCTGGAGGTTCCCTCATACGTGCATAGTCTGAAAATCCTTTCTCAGCATCATGTTTTTGTTTATAAAGAACCTGAAAAGAGCAACATTATACTTTCATGACCTGAGAAGAGCAGGTATAATAACACAGGCTAGGTTAAACCTAGTGGCATAATGTACCTGTATTCAGGATAATAAATAATTAAGCTCCTTAATGGAACCAGAACACTGAAATGAGTGCAGCTTCCACCCAAAACAGAGACATATGTGGTAGAGTCAATTGAAAGATTTCTCTGCATCTATTATTGCAACAGATGCATGAGTAGACAGGAGAAAAAAATAGTAAGATAGAAAAAGAAAATTAAATTTAACAAGGTGAGGAGACAGCCCAAGGAAAAGCATAATCAAAAGTCATTTTTTTTAAAAAACACACTTGAAGATATCAGCTATATAATTATTCTCCATTTTCAAAAACAAAATATCTTATGCATTTGTCATAAACAAAGAGTTTTCTATTTTATACCCATTGCCCAAAGTTCTATTTCTTCCACTGTTGGGAAGCAACCAGCATAATATTCATTTTGACTTAGCCCTAGGTTCACAAAGAAAAATACTATTTACATTCAATTGTCATCATG
>VZTB01002309.1:132159-161061 GCA_013397245.1 Thryothorus ludovicianus
ACTTTATAAACACCTTTATTATTATAATAGAAACGGAACTCCAAGTTGGGCATTCATCCATCCTTCACTGTACTGTGTTATACTTACATACACACATTCACATACTACAACTGCCTGGAAAGCTGATCTTACACTTATCCTTGTCAGAAGCTTTTAGGCCTATATTAAGAAAAAGTCACCAGGTTTTGATGCCTAAAAAGTAGAAATCATGAAAATTCACTTTTTAATAGCTCTCGTGAGCAAGCATTAAAATAATTGGTAAGAAAATAGTGAGTATTAAATAAGATAAAAAGCTGATTAGGAGGAGAAGGATTGACACAAAAACCCAGGATAGTAATAAAAGAATAGTGTGAAAGTTCTGCAACAGAAACTCTCAACTACAGAGAATCAGACTCTTTTAGGACAGGATACTAGAACTGTGAGAAAATGCTGTATCTGTTTTTGTTTAAAGCAAGATTTCACCTGAGTTACAGGCTAGTGTGCCCAAAGCAATATGTTAGTATCTGCCCTATCTCAGATTACAAAATGATATACAGGCTGTGAGATTAAGACAAGAAGGGAAGGAAGGGTATTTCTGCACTGCTACTATGTGAATGAAAGTATCAAACCAGGAACCTTAAAATTTGCCACCTCCTTATCCAGTGTAACACAATCAGCCCTCTGCAGGAACAAACACGACTGACAGTGAAACAAAGAGTCCATAACTTGCCTCCATTGGTTACATCTTGCAAAAGGAAAGCACTTAATCTTTAACAGGACTGAAGCGCCACTAACAAATTATTTCCCACAAAACTGTAATTAGTATACAAACATATGCCACAAAAACTCTTTTGCTAATACTCCTTGCTTATACTGTTACTTTTAAGATGTTCCCCACTTAATGACATTATGAATAGAAGACTGTTACTTCCAAAATCTACTAATTTAGAGATATTTTATTACATTGTCATTCTGCTGGTTCAACAGCTCTATTTTTCCCTTGGTGAATGGGCTATGTAACCAAGATATGAAAACACAGTAACACATCAACTCTCAGCATGAGAAATTTAACAGAAATTATGACTATCTGCTATCTTGGGAAAAGATGACCATTTCTTTAGCTTAATGTAGCAGTATTTCACTTGCTTTGACATGTTTCATCGTATCTTTTCCCATAATTTTCATTAACTCTCTGAAATAGTCTTGTTGCAATCCTAGGCTAGGAGGAGTTCAATGGCTGTCTGGTTTAGTCTGGGACAGTTTAGTGCAGAACTATTTCCAGATTTGTGAATTGCTTCCAAATAAGCATGCAAAAATATTATTATTTCATCAATATTCTTAGAACCATTATTTTACAGGTTAGTATGCATACATTTATTTCTCAACTCACATTATTTCCAAGTTTTAGCTAAACTGAATTTCCTTTATCAAATCTACATACGAAACTACTCTACACAGAGACCAAGCATTACAGGTCACTGACATAACCTTTACCCTGTAGTGGTGCCATTTTTTAACTTGAGAAATATAAGGCAATTATTTAAGTAGGTATGACTTCAGATTGAACCAATTTGTAAGTACTCATTTTTTATTTTTCATCTCTCTTTTGCACCAGTGTGTCAATAGGAAGCAGCATTAAGGAAGGTTTTGTGCTCTTTTAACCTAGCTCTGACTGACCCCCTGTTTCAGCATACATTAAACACTATTATAGTTTTATTTTTATATTTCCCTTTATAGTCAGTAAGAGGTGCTCTGAAATTAAAATCCATAAAGTAGGATTTTGTTGGAGGAAGTGTTCAAGAACACCAAAAATGTCACTTCAATCTCCATATAGAGAATTATATTATCCAATGTATTTGTGTAAAACAGAACTATAGAAGTCAAGAAGACTGATACCCACCACCATAAAACAGAGGAAATCTTGAATCTGACATTTCCTACCATTAAAAAAAAACCCTGAAAAATTACATAAAACAATTTGATACTGTGTAATATGATTGGAAATGATGCAATAAACAAAAAAAATTTTATAGTAGTGAAAAAAAAACCCTCGGAAACTTCCTCTGGAATTTGAAAACATTGCTTAAGATTCTCTTGGCTCATTGCCTTTACAAAGAAACAGGAAATACTGTTCAACATTGACTCTGTGAGATATTGCCCTGTGCAAAGTAGAAAATTAAACTGCCTTCAGTTTGCTTTAGATTATCCCTTTTAGATAAGAAGAAAAATAGTGCAATCACTTCTTATGGAAGAAATAAAGTGATGAAAAAAGTTATGAAGTGCTTACTTTTTTTCAACACTGTTTCTCCTCAAGCAATTTCAAATACCTTTTTCATTGTTTGTGACACCTTATTTAAAATAATAATGTTTTACATAAGGAATTATTCATCATATTGATCTTCAGACAAGAAAAAGACTTGACACACAGTTAGCAACGATCAGAAATTTTCCTTCCACAATGTTTTCTACAGGAAAATTGAATTTCCCCAGAAATTTCCATTTCCTTTCAGAAAAATGAAAATGAAGGCTCCCTGCCTAGACTTCTCTCATCAAATTTATTTTCTCACTGCAGAAAACAGGGAAATTGGTGAGAGCTTTGTAGGCTGGTAAGGAGAGTGAAGTTATTCAGTGATGACAGGGACTTCTCTTTCTAGCTTACCCTGGGGACACCTATGACAAAAATGAGGGGGAGGCAAATCTGGTTGCTCATTCTCAAGAAAGGCATTTAGTTGGCCACAGTCAAATTTTATGTGTAGAGGAAAAAAATTAAATTGATAAAAGCCACCCAAGCATGTGGGGCTGTGAAATTTATTGTTCATTTTCCTGAAACATTTTTTTCCATAAACACCACTGGGACTTTTTTGTCAGTTTTGGATTGATGTCATTCTCTACGGATATTTATTTCCTCCTTCATGCCAGTTCTACACAAAACACAAAAGAGCAAACATGCATGGTTTCATGCAAAAGCCAGCAGGCAGTCTTGCTTCAGGCTTTCCAGAGTATCTTGAAGAGAGAATTGCTTATGATGTAATATAGCAAATATGGGGTTCCACAGGGAGGGAATCACATGTCAGGGTGCTGTACTCTCCATTACAGCAAGATCCTTCTATCAGTACTGACACTGCATGGCAGGGCCCCTGAAGAAGGAGATCCTGACTCTGCTGAAATCACTGACAATTGCCACATGAGTTAAAGAATGCAAACATGGTGAATGGTTTTGTGTCAGACTGTTTGCTCTGGAGAGGAGGACAGTGGAGGGCAGCTGTAGGTGAGGTATAACTCCTTGAGACGAACAGGAAATTTCCCCAGTTGTTTCCAAGTTCCTAAATTATGTGTGTGATTTGAAACAGTGTATCAAGTTACTAAACTGGGCTAGATATAGGCAGGCTGAAGACAGGGCTGCTGGGCAGCAGTAGCACAGCAGCACCATTTCAGGAGCAAACCCTGCATGATGAGAGAGCCCATTTGCAGAGGACACACCTGTGCAAGATGATCCTCTGCCAGAGGCACTCCAGCCCCTGACTGGGGAAAGTCAGGGGCTCTCTTTCCTCCACACCATGATCCTCTAGCCCCAGTGCACCTGCTTGGCATACGAGGCTGTGGATCCTGCCAAGAACATGGCACCACAGAGCAGGAAGGGTCCTGCCTGATCTGCCCACAAAAACATTCCAGCCCAGCATTGCATCCAAGAAGCATGAAAAGGGAGTCAAAGGTGCAAAGTTGTTCTAATGTGAGTAGGGAGGATGCATGCTCATGTTTTCTCAGGAAATCAGCACCTATTTTAAAATCAGATTGCTATAACTCAGAAACAGACTGCAATTCTGTGTCTGCAGCAGCCTTTTTGGAGCAGAGCTGATGCAATGGCCAGCTGGTGCTGTTCTCTCCCCTTTCTGTGGCCTATCTGTAGTCTGCCCCAGAAGTGATGACCTCTAAATTCACAATCCCAGCTATACAGATGCAGCAGAAAGCCCCTCTGCCATATCCTGGCCCAGCTGAAATCTAAAATCCTTGTATTAGCTACTTAGGTACTGCAGTGATAGGCACAATATGGATTAGATTTGAAAACTGTGGAGAAGATTTTTCACTGAAAAATCCCCTGAGATCTTTCTTAAAGTAGCATTAAATTCAGGTCCACTGCAGCAGTAAACTACAAGTTGGAAAAATGTGTCAGCGTATCTTTAAGTTTTATGGTATATTATGATTTATAATGCATCTACTCCTAAGGGGATAGTATGAATTTTATGGGAAAAATTTCTGCTTAAATATAACTCACCCTATATGCATTTTTTTTTCTCTAGAGCTGTTGGATGATTGAAGAAAACCTTCAAAAACTACCAAATAAAAATGTCAGTCTTTTCCTTAAAAGGGTTTTTTGATGAACCAATTGTTTCATTTTTAGATTCAGTTATTTATCTCTTCTGCCACATCACCAATGTTAATTAACCTCATTTATGTAAACTAATGTAGAATGTAATAATTTGGAATGAATTTGGGAGTAAATCTGTGGCAAAATAGTTAACTAATGTTTTATAAATCATGCTAATGGCTTAAAAATGTAATACAAGTTTAATTCCCAATTTATTTTTACTGTAATTCCTCTAATCACTCACTTTACAATGAAATGTCACACTAATGTCATTTCAGCTACTGTGGTGCTTTAACTTGTGTATATATATTCCTTTTCAAACTCTGAAAAGTAAAATATGTGTTATTATATTTGCTTAATATAGCCTTGATTAACATGTTTTATATCTAAACATTTCTCCACAAGCTGTCCTGAGATTTCTGTCCTTTCTTTTTTTATTAATATTTTCCTTTGTCTGAAGAAGCATCACTGCATTACAAGAATGCACATTGAGATATAATCAATATTACAGTTTTAAAAGCGTATTCCCTTCAAGCACTGGCTGTTTTAAACTAAAAGAAGTTCCCCTTTAAGAGAAGGGAAAGCAAAAACAAGAAATCATGGAAATGATTGGTGGACAGAAATCCATGATCATCTATCCAATGTAATTCTCATGAGTAACAATGAGAATCTGTAACCTCATTCATACTACACATACTTAACATTCACAATTCCACTGAGGTCAGTGGAAGTGAAGAGTCACTGCCTACTCTTAGGGTATTATATTTTTGAGTGCTTGAAGGCAACTGAACCAGAATTTACTATTTTATTGGTTGTTTACAAGCTTTACACTATGTTCAATATACTTGATTTCATATTTTAATACTATAAAATTTGTTCTAAATAGTATTATGCAGACTATCAGAAATGCATTTACTAATACCACTAAATGCCTTTAGAAGTCATTAAAGCAGGGTTTTTTTTTCTTTTGCCTTCAGTATCAAATATTTTATACAGCTAATACAACATTCAACTGGAAAAAGTTATATAAGATTCATCTGTTCTATAAGGACCATGCAATGTCACTGAATTCAATAATTCCTTATTGCATTAATACATTTCATTGGATTGATAAATACACTACCAGTTTTTAAATGTATATTTAATAAACATAAGTAAAATTGTCAACATTTTAAAAATTAGTAGTTTTTGAAGTTAAGAAGTTATGGTGATAAACTCTGGATGATAAGCTCAAGCAGACAATCAAGTGCCGCTCAAAGTGTTTTGTTCAAAGTGTACTTATTCTGACACATAATTAATCTAAAAATCACTTTTGCAATTCTAAAGTTGTACCTTGCTCTGCAGGTGCATTAATTCTTTTGCAAATACACTGTCAATTGTGGCTGGCATCTGCTGATAAAGAGAGTTGGAAAGGTCTTTCTTAGCAGCTCCTTTATATTTCACCTAGAGGGCAGAAAAAGGTGACACATAATGCAAAAATGAAGATACAGTAAACATACTACTTATTTTTTCTATTAAGTAAAATGGCATAGACCAGACTGGAAAAAATTTAATTCTGTTATTAACTCTCAAGCAAAAATATCTTTAAATAATATTTTATGGGGATGTGTCTAATTCACAGGGCAATGCAAAACATCTCCTAAGTAAATTCAATAATTTTGATGGAAATACAAAATAAAATAAGCAAGGCAGTCTTTTCTATCCTTTTTCAGATCATTTTCAAATAAAAAAAATTACTTTTCTTCTTTCTCTTTTACAGAGTCCTGTGCAATGGGAACAAATGAGAGGCCAACCACAAATATTTCACCAACTAATAAGAAGCAGCAATTAAATGTAGTTAGAAGGGAGAGGAACATATAAGTTAGAATTTCTGACATAATTTCTATTTCCTCTGTTCATAATACAGACTCATTTTTAAATTACATTTTATTTATCCTGTGTTTCCTCCAGTATTCAGTATCGGTAGCTCCTCACAAAGGGGTTTTACAAGAGATACCAGAAAAATAGCTCAAAATGTGTGAGTCTTTTGCTTCAGATCTAAGACTTTCAAATTCATAAAACAATTATGGCAACACTGCTGTGAAAGCAATCATAAATGCTAAAAATATTTTCAATTATACTGCCTAATGTCACTTATTTACTGTGAAATATACAGTTCTTCATTACAGGCTAATTCCTCAAATGTATAACGTGTATATATCAATAATTTGCTGTAACATTTGCTGCCGTTCCCCAAAACAGAAAGCTCTTTTTCACTGCAGTGGACGTCATGTTAAGAATGTCAGTGTCCAAGATTTGCAAATACAGGTTATGGGACACTAGAGGTCAGTAATTTACAAGATAAACCATCCATCACTTTACAGCAGATAATGCTGCAATAAACAGGCAGAGTGCTCAAAAGTGTGGTAATATCAAACCCATAAGGTTTAAAGTTTTAAGTATCTTTATATCTCTAAATCTTTGATTAATAATTAGCAGTAGATTCTCTAGAATCAGACAGATGGATTAGATAAATACTCTCCATATACTGTATTTTTGTAGACTACAATAGTCTATCTCTTACAAAGTGCAATTACATCAGATTTACTTCCCTTGGGACATGCCACTCTTTCTCAGAAAACAGGAAGATAAATACAAGAAAAGTATTCAACAGATGCATTTATATTAAAAGCCACACAGCAAATTGCTGTATATCAGAAAGAATTTAGAATGTGTATAAGTTATATATATAACAGACAGCAATAGTGGGACCTTTTTATTGTAATCATAAAGGTGGCACAAAAAAATGAAGCACCAAAATCTTAATTTTCTGAAGGGCCCTAATGACAAAAAAAATCACTCAGAACCAGCAATTCCTAAACAAAGCCACTGTCTCTCAGGTGAAACTTCTGCTGCTGTTCTTACCTGTGGAAAACAATCAGAGATGCAATCCTATAGCACCTTGTACCTGGGACATGAAGAGCTGGCAGTAAATGCTGCTCTGACACTTTAGAAGCTGGTGATCTTTCTTTGCCACCACAGCTGTGTGTGTGTGCATGTGTCACAGGTATGCAGATAGATAGACAGACAGACAGACAGATAGATAGATTGATAGATAATAGATAGATGGATAGATATAGATAGACAGATGAGATAGATATAGATAGAAAAGCAGATAGATGAGATAGATAGATAGACAGACAGAGAGACAGATAGACAGACAGACAGATAGATAGATAGATAGATAGATAGATAGACAGACAGACAGATAGACAGACAGACAGACAGATAGATAGATAGACATGCATGCAAGTGCTCAGACAACCCACAGATGGCACTGACCTGACATCTGCCCCAGGCCTCTTGCTGAAAGAGGACAGAGATGATAACAAGGAAACATTTTCCTTGTCTCCTTCTCTTTGATACCAGGCTGTGAAATCTTCACAGCAGGGAAATTTTGCACAGGTGTAATTTGCAAACCTCATCACTGTAGAAAAAGTGTCATTCCTTTCCTATACCTCAGTTTATCCACATATAAAATGGGATAGCTAGGACTGGCTAAGAACCATTAATAAAGTATCCTCAGATCCCAAAATAAAAGTGTCATGTAACTCTGAAATACTATTATTATTATTATTCACATTGCAGTATACACTAATTACAGCCTTTTAAGTCACTTCAGCTTTAAACAGAATTATTTGAAATAAGTCACCGTTCCTCTGCTAAAAATCATGGTATTCAACTGAAGGAGTTTTTAGGAAGGATAAGAAGCCAAGAAAATTCTTCAGTCTTTTAGATCTTACCTCAGAAATAAAAGCACCGAGGCTTTTCACATGTTTTAGCTGCGGGGTGTCAGGTACAAATATGCACTTGCCTTTAGATTTTTTAAACTCTTCTTTATAGTGTATCTACAAAGAGGAGAAAAAGAAGTTTAATTGTTCTTAAAAACACACAGAAAAGGAAAGTAAACATCAGTTATTTTTATCTTTTTTTAATTATTTCTACGTTATTTTATTCATGGATGCTATGCTGGGCAGCTTGCAAATACCTCCGGCTGGATCAAATTAAACCATAAAGGGAAGCTACCAGTTCTCACGCACATTACCAGGGCTATGTAAGAGTCACAGAACTCTTTAATAATATAGATGAAAAAGACAGGATTTTTCTCTACATCTAGAGCACATTTTCACTGCTGTTGTAGATGTTTTAGTATCTCTAAAGAAAGAACACTCAAATAATTGATCTCCTTGATCCTTGGTCTCAAAGATGAAAATTGCTTAACTTCTAACACAGACCTAGCAAGCACAGAATCTGTATAACATCATCAAATGCCTCTTTATGAATCCAAGAGTTACATGAAAAAATTCAGGAGGCCACTGCCAAACCATTGCCTACAAAGCACCCAACAGTCGTGACATCCAAGTATAACAGAATTTCTTTAACACCAAACAAAATTTAAATTGAGGCATTTTTTTAAATGTGTATGCACATAGGAAATTATTAAAAAGACCACAAGAACACTATGACATATTTAGCAAAAAAAAAAAAAGAAACATAAATACCAACCTTTTTCTTACAATGGGGCAAACAGTATGGGGAGGTATAACAATCATATGAGTGTTGCTGTAGTCAGAGTTATTGTTTGTATTAGTGAGACTGCAAGAAGGATAAAGTCTATGCACATGGTTTACGTGTAGGAACATTCATTATATAAGAACTGCATGAAGAAAGATGATGAATTATGATGAGATGGACAAATAAGTTTTAAAGACAGACACTTTGCATGGATAGCCTTAGACGTTTTCAGTGACATTTCTTTCTTTGTACAGAGAATTGTTTAGATCAATGCAAATTGAATTATTTAGTACTAAGCTTTCATGGTTATTATCTGCTACCATTTCTCTAACCTCATTTTCACATTCTGCATAACAGCAGCTTGAATTTATGCACTCTAGACTTGCTGACAAGCACTGACAGAAGCAATATGATCTGCATCTGAGCATTACAGAAATATGCAGCCTTAATATCCTCTTTCTCTGAATCCTTAATGGATATCACAAGTTCTAGTCTATACTCCTCTACTTGGAAAACTTACGAGAAGGATGGCAGCTTACTGCTCCTGCACTTTCTAAGGCAAAGTTTGTGCCTACTGAAAAATGGATTAGATAATGTCAAATTCATCTCGCACTCATGACTACTTAATCCTCACACAGGAAACAATTTTGGTTGTTATTGAGCTCAATCAGATTCGGACAACTGAAAAAATCTACACGTCACTTCCAAATCACATCTGCTTTTGTGGATTATAGTCTATTCTAAAAAAAAACCCTTTTGGCGAACAATGGGTGTAATATTACTGTGTTTATTCAGGGACTCACAAAGCCAATGATTCATGTAACCTCTGTGCCACATCATACTCACAGGTAACCAGGAACAACAAAAAAGGCATTTTTATGATAAACGGGAGCAGGCATTTACTGTTCAACCTGCACATATGCATGGGAAGTTTACAGAGATGACTTTCTACGGAGTGAGTTTGATGGCATTCCCAGTAGAAACTCCTGTAAAGCTGTGACTCTGGCAGAGGAGACAGAGACTCTTGCTGCTCACAACTTAGATAAATGACCCACAGACACCTGAAAGCTGACTGCAATTATATCTATTTTATTTGAAGAGTAATAATTACATCTGAGAATCAAACACAAAAGCTTCCTAAGGTATCTCTTAATGGATGGGAATGACAGAACGTGACTAGAAGAAACAAAGCTGTTCTGCTGTAGAAGTCATGCTTTCAAAAGAATTAAAAGCACTAAATGACTAACGCTGCTGCATTAATCCTTTATTATTCACATTTGTTAGAGTAACCCATAGAAGCCACAAAATGCACACAGACTCAAATACACAATTTAGAGAGAACATATAACAAAATATTTGGTCAAATTCAGATACAGCAAACTCCATTCTGCTACAGTATTGTCCACATTTCTTGGAATCAGAAAGATGGAAGATGAAATGGGACAAATATAATGAAATCATGACACCTGCAGTTATAAAACATATATAGTGTAAATGATGCAAGGAAGTGATGGCTGAAATGAATAGGCAAAGAAGCTAATATTCCTCTTCAAAATCTGTAATTAAAAATTCAGATATCTGAAATATTGAATAGGAAATTTTGCCTGCAGTTGGCTTACCCTCATCACAAAATACACTATTTGGATTGAGCAGATCTGGTAAGCCTCATGAAAAAAACAAATAGGAAGAATTTGCAAATGATGGCCTGGAGTCACTGCTCTTTCAATATACTTCTGAAGTTCAATAGCTCACTAAAGGCCCAATTTTTCATAGTTCTCTCCAGATCCTTTTCTTCTCCCTGACTCATCCTAAAACTAACTCTGACCGCAGCACAACTATCCAGTAAAGTGGATTAAAATTCCTAGACAACCATCAAAACAGTAAGCTTCAAGCTGCATTTTTTTCTTTACGGATATTATATGGGAAGATCAACTTTATAAAACAAGGGCATGCAACCTTTAAGCTGAAGCTTCCCAGTTCACCAAGAAAATTCATCTCACCCATGGCCTATTCCATCAGCCTTTTCCAGGGGGAAATAGAAGGGAGATTGTGGGCTAAAGGAAAGACTCCGTCTGTAATAGCATAATCCAGGTAGCCACCATTCCTTTTATTCAGGGACACATGCTCATCTAACTTTAACATGAATATACTCAAAAAACTATTCTTAATAATCTTAACATCAGTGATGTAACCATGTCAACAGTCATCATGCCAAGATCCATTGTAGAACTGTCATATCTAAAATATCCATTTATGTTTACAAAAACAACAAAAATGTCTGAACCTTCTTATCCTGCTTTTATGCTAGAACAAAAGGGAACCTCCTTCTACTAAGGATTCCCTTTCTATATCTACATTTCTGAACTTATCTCTTATAAGACTAAGGACTGTGTCAGACTACAGATCCATCTAATACAGAATCCTTTCTCTGTGGCCATAGGAACCTAGAGAAAAGCAAGAGAAAATGGGAGGCATACAGTATTATTACTAAAATATGTAGTATTTTAGCAATCTCCAGCAATTTCACACTCAAGGTCCTCTTGAGTTAGAGGCTGTGACTAGTAATGGTGAGTCCAGGGGAGCAGCTGCACCCAGAATTAGGAATTAGCTGCACCCTGTTAGTCTGGTACACTGTTTCCACTATTGGCTCTAGGTCTTTTTGGACTTTGCTTTATAACATAGACATCCTAAAGCAAAGTTGGACTCCGTGCAAGGACAGATAAATGGCAATCAGTTCTGTTTTTTAGAGGAAAAGAAGGGCTGGTACCACTCTACCAAAATTCTGTAGAAACTTCAGAAGGTGGTGTCTGCCATTCTACCAAAAAGGATTATAATAGTTTGGTCAATTCCCTTCTATAATTGTTCTCATCTCTGCTTATAACAGTACTGACAACATCACACCACATAATCAAAACAAAGAAGACATAAAAATACACTACAAACAAATGGACGAGCTTGTCAATTTCAATGTGGAAGAGAAAAGGCCTGGAGAGGAAGACAATTCATATAAATCAAACACACATGACAGTTTTGAAAACATCTGTAGAATAAAATTTCATAATACAGGGAGATTAAATGGAATGACTGTTGAGAGAAACAATCCAGGGGGTATCACAGCCACAGAACAAACATCTGCCAACCTCAAATGAAATTGGGGATTTTCCCAGGAACCATAGCACATAAACACTTCCCAACTTCCCTACATGCAGCTCAAAGGTGGCAATTACAGCTTCACCAAGGGCTGCCAGTGTAACACTTTTTCAAAACCATATTGCCAAATTAAAGTCAGCCTGCAAAGAATGCAGGCAAGCACAATACAATCCCAGTATCTCAGGCATGTGCACTCCTGGCTCTGCATTCTGATGGAGAAGTTGTGCTGACAGCTCCACCATCAGAAAAGGACAATCACCCAGTCTCGTGGTCAGCAAGGACACAGACTGCTCCCCCAAGGTCACCTGAGGGCCAAACTGCAAGCACCGTAAAACCACTGTACAAATAAAATGTACAAATATACACCAATCACAAATACACACAAAAAGCAGTGTGTGCAAAGTTTCATGCTAAAAAGGATAAGGAATATATAAAAAGTTCTGAATGTCAACAGGTCAAAAATTGAAGGTAAGAATGAAAACTTCTTGCAATTTATTGGTCTCCACAATGAAATGTGCAGGGTGAAGAATTTGTACCCAGGCACAAAGGACTTCACCGGTCATAAGAAATTCCATTATAGCAAAAAACTCTGGGAAGTAAAATTCACATTCTATGCATATTCCATTCAAGCCAATGAAGAAAAAACCTACTGATTTCATCAGGGACTGAATAAATCCCCAAAGCTGGACATTATTTTTAAACACAGAGCCTCTTTTTTTGAGATTAGATTGGTCTGGACCGTTATATATTGTTCTTGCTTTTAAAGCATTAATAACACTTTGCCATTATGCCTGACATATCTCAAGGAAAATCTAACACACTTGCAGGCTAAACGCATCACAAGTCTTCAGCAAAAGCCCACATCCCTGAACCATTATAAGCTGTAGAAGCCTGGTTTGACCTAGCTATTTGCCTTAGCTCTTAAATCCCTGCAGAAAATTCAAGAAAATACAGCCACTCCATTTATCCATTAATTAAGAGCCACAGACAACATTACTCCTAATGGGTACACAACAGAGTAATAATTCCTTTTCAGTAGAAGAAAGATTTCTTCAGCATTTTTCAAGAAGCTTGTCTTTAAGAACAGTGACCATGTTTAGAAAGAAGCTGCATGGATGCAATAAATGTATACTGGGTCATATAAGTGCTTCAGGTCCATTTTCATTTTTGCCTTTACATGAGCTGAGGCACTTACCATATGCCTTTTTTTCCCAAAGAAAAAATATTATTCATCTCTACTGCTTCCTAAGGTAGGTTGAGTTTACAAAGGAGTCATCTTGGTAGCTTCTCTTAAGGATCTATCCAATTTTCAGCACTCTTTCTGAGAAAATTGAAGTAGGCAGTGTATGGACAAGAGGAAACAGGAAACTTTGACCTTGTCAAGTCACACTTTCAAGCCAGCACTGTAACACTTCGAACATCCCAGATACTCTTCTTCTGAGTTAACTATTCTTGTCTGATACACAATCTCTAGCAATTTACACCTAAAATGTAGATTCTGTATGTTCTATTCCCATTAAACCAACTACCTGAACCTAAATATCGGATTACAACTCAACATGAGCCAGGCACCATTTTTCAGTTTCTTTAGGACATTTGTTGAAGCAAGTCACTCTGTCCCTAGAAAGGCCTCCTCTCCTGCCAGCCAGCTTTCGAAATCACAGGAGAAATATCACTCTTAACACCCATGCACCAATGAAGGGACAAAGTTACTTTTCAGACACACTGTCCCAGAGAGAAACAAAAATAAATTTCTATCAAGGTAAATCTGATCATGTTGCATTGAAGCAATCAGATCTAGTCCAATTTAAAATGTCTTGGACCTGATCTATGATGTTTATATAATGTTTATATAACTGATCCACAGTTTTAAAAATCTATAGTAACTAAATCAATAATTAGCTAGCTAAATATTTTTAAAATATATTCTAACATTTTAGTGGATTTGTCCTAAAAGCATAGTCAAGATGCTGAGTTTAGGACATGTGTCAGCACAGAACAAAAGATAACATTAAAATTTAATCTTTTATTTTTTACTTCTCTCCTTTCAGCTATATATACTGGAACCCAGTTTTGTTCAAACCAATTTAACTGTATAGGATTAGGCTACAACCAGAAAACAAACCACATTTTCCTGATGAAAGAAGACAAGGTGTTCTCATGGCAGACATCCTCTGTCTGAGACCTACATTTTGAAACACTCCTTTCTGAGGCCTATACTTCAGACCATCTAAGGCCTCTGAAAAGCTCATTCTTCTGTGGAAAATATTTTATGGTACTAGAGCAATCTGTGCTTTTCTACTATTTTGTGTGCTTTTATCATTGGAACCCTGAATGAGCACATGCTACATTGTACATATTTGAGAAAACATGTATCATAAATATCAATGCATTTGAAAAAGGAAATGCAAATATGAGGATGTAAATAGTGACCATCACTTACATCACTTATTAATTCACTGCATTTCCGGGCCAGTTCCATATTTCTGTCCTCAATAACAGGCTTGAGGAAGATCTGAAAGAGAAAGGTAATCATTACCGGTTTATTGTGCTAAAGAGTAAGAATAGAGGGAAATAAGTACTTTGCAAAACTACTGGGGTTTAACTCACCTTTTCTTCTTCTTCCCAATCCTCATTTTCGTCTTCCCTGAGATCCTGAATGGCAGACACTCGCATTTTAATACTTTGCAGGAAACAATGAAAACTCTTAAAAGGTTCAGTGCTGCAGGAAACAGCTCAGACCCTCCAGCATGCCTGGAATCAATGCTCCATTTGTGTCCTCCACTGCACTTAACCCTACCATGGCTCCTTCCTTATTTAGGCAGCACTTGACAGTCTTTATCTGAACAATTCAAAGTGAGTGAACTGAAAGGCATTGCAGATGGCCTTGCAGGCTATCACTCACAGCAGAGCTAATGCTTTCTTACTGATAAAATATAATTAAATGACCTATCCCCAGCAACTATTTTTAAAATTACGATCAAGACAATCAAAATACTGTGATGTAGTTAATTTGTAACATAAGTAATTTAGTAAAATTAACAGGATTAAAAGGGGAACATTGACTCTAACTTTACAGGAAAACTGCCAAATTATAAGATTCAAGGCATGAGTGACTCCAAAACTTTTTTGCACAAAACTTTATTTTACTGTCCCAATAATAATATTTCTTGTTTACAAAAGCACACTATTTTCATTTTCCAGTAGATGTAACTGCTAGTATATTTTTTCAGAATTACTTCTTTTCCACAAAGCTTATAGAATTCCTTAAATGCTTTCCACAATCAGGTTTAACCTGCACGTACATAGATACAGACAAGTCTGTATTATAAGTATACATGGCTAGGTATTCACACAAACATGTGTGTTCCTTCACTGTTATAAACTGTCATGGTTTGTAGTCTAAAAACCAACCTTTTATAATATGAAGTCACAGATTCCAGCTGCAATGAAACTGAACAATATCTTTATGTTCATGAGTGCAGTGCCAGTGTTTACTTCTGTAAAATAAGCAAAAAGGTATTACAAGATCAATTGGAGAAACCAGCATTTTAACATCATTTTTCTTTCTAAACTGTAGCTTGTATATTTCTCATTTTGTAGAGGTGGTGATTTTGAACTTCATCTAGCAAAGTCATTCACCACTTCTCAGCTTTGCAATCAGGCAAAGAGAAAAGGAATGTGTGCTCTTAAAGACAACTCTTTAAAGAATTTTAAATATGTGTGCCCAAACACAATGTCCAGAGCTTAACTAAAAACACAGATTTCCTTAGAAACAGAAACATTTCAAAGATGAGGAAAAAATACAGCATTTGATTTAGTTAAGGTCTAATAATTTGAAAAATTAAATATGAAGAACAAAAGTAGGAACTTTCAGCCAAAATCAAGAGAGAGAACTCTTTATATATTAATAGTACAGAAAGCTTCAAGGCTTTCCATCCCACTCTCAAATATAAGCTTCTAGAGTTCATGTTTGAACCTTCAGCACTGCTGAAGTTCAGATTTAAACCTAGAAGTCTAGTTTACATAGTTTACATGCTGACTGCTTTTGGAGTTCAGGATGCTTCATCCTGGTGGAACCAAATGGTTCCGATACTTATGAGTATTCACAGTAACAGGCCTTTTTTCAATATTATGGCTACAGCAAACATATTCCTAAACAACAGGTTCATGCCTGATTTTAAGGACCACATGGTAAGGTGAAAGAGTACCTACAAAAGTGTCAGACAGAAATGCAGCACTAAGGCTTCACTTTGGGATTTTTGTGATAGTATCACCAATACTACATTCTTTCAGAGCAGTTAATTTCCTTTCCTTTCCTACAATTCATAATTTTTTTAAGTGGATATATTGAAAAATATTTAAGAGCATATAGAAGAATTATTAGTAGCTGCAAAGCTTCCTGAGCATAGGGAAATATTTTGCTAATTTTTGCACTGGAAAGCAAATATGGTCAAAATTACAACATCAAAGCTGTAGGTGTTTCAGGGTAAAAGGCTTTTGGCTTTTTAACATGCTTTTAACATCATATCTGGTAGGTTTAGCAGCTGGACAGACCGAAACTTGTGTATTAATTCTGGCTTTCCTGCAGTGGCTTCTGCATAATCAAAATTGCACAATCACTTTTGGTCAGCTGTGAAGTGATCGGGGAGTTGGACTACACAGTCACTGGAAGTCCCTTCCAAGTGAACTATTCTACTCCTTTCCATTCTATTTTATTCTACTATCTGTAACAGCTTTGATGCAATTCATTTTTTCTCATTTTTGCATGATCTGGGTCAGGCATAACTAAGTATTCAAATACCCTGTGCCCCACGTAACTTCCATAATACAAGGATTACAAGACAGCTGCTATAACTCATCATATTAAAGAAAAATATACTACCAGGCACAAAAGAAGTAAGGGGAAAAAATCACAGAATCAACTAACCATATGTAGGTTATTGAAAATTCCACTTTTCACATAAGAGATGCAGCAAGATACTATATGACACAGAAATCTATCTCACTTTTTTTTGCCTTCCTCAAAACATTGAATACTATCAGAAAATATTCAGTGTGCAATAAAGCAAGCCTGCCAATTTAATATATCCAGATGTAGTTCAGGGAAGAGTTTGTTTGGACTATTTAAGAGTTGCATGGTTTAGAAGTTCACTATGATTTGATTATCAGCCTGCAAGTCACAAAGAATCATAGAAAGGCTTGGGTGGGAAGGGACTATGAGGATAATCCAGTTCCAATCCCCCTGCCATGGGCAGAGGTGCCACCCACTAGATCAGACTGCTCAGGGCCCCGTCCAACCTGGCCTTGCTCAAGGGGCCTCAAACACTTGCAGGCATGGGAAAGAAGCTTTAGTTACTTCTATAGGAGACAAGAAATAATCTAGAATCAGCAGGAATGTTTGGTATTGCAAATGTGTATGTACATTTCCAGTACTTTTTAAATTATCATAAAAATATTTAATCTAATCTGAATAAAGACCTAGTTAAAATGCTGAGCTTTTACATCCCCAAAACAATCATGAACTCTGTGTACTAAAGATTACTTTTCACCTACAAAACCTGCAATTTTACCAAAACCTTCAAACTGACATTTCTGAATCATTTTCTGCTACATATAATGGAATAATTTATAATCTTTTGTTCTGGTATGAAACAGCCCAAAATCCAATTGTACAGAATTCTAAGAAAACACTAAAATGTAGTGCTAAGCAGTGTATCCACAATATTTATATGGACATAGGGCATGGCAAAATTAGAATTTCTTATTGCTTTATAGATATCTTAAAATGTGTACAAATGGGTTCTTCAGGGAAGTACCCAACATAAACTAATTCAAATTTCGTAAGAAAATGCTGCATAGCTCGACATTTCTACTTACACACACCTGAAAGGACATTTCACATCTTAGTTCAAATTTAGCCTATACTGTTTACAGAAGCATTGTACCTGCAATACACAGCCTTTGTTTATGCTATGAAAGGAGATATTTTGGTCTCCCAGCACTTAGAGCCATCACCTCATGTGTCAGTGTACTATTTTTTGTCACAGAACATTACTCAAGTACTTGATGTAAACATGTATCTGCTGAGGAGATAGAAGAGGAAGAAACATGGGATGCAAATGAGCCCAAATCCCCGAGGCAAGTTGGCCGAGAGTGTGAATAGTTCAGGTGCACAGCTGGGCAGACTTCCCATTTTGATCACAGACAGCTGAGTCCACATCTGGCTAGAGCCTCACCATCTCCTTGTCCCTTTATCAGTCTTTCAAGAAATGCATTTGGGAATTGTTAGCCCAGAAAGTTAAAAGGCTTCATCTCATTTTGGCTGTGATACACATAACAACTTAGCAGTAATTCTCAGTTCTGTCCCTGAACAAATACCTCTGAACTTGTGTGGCATAATCCCTAAAAGCCTTCTGATATATGCAACATCTATATGTACTGCTGGGCTGAAAGGACTAGCCTACAACTTCACAGAACAGCAGAACCCATGTTTGTCCTGGTAAAGATACCAGAAACCTCACAATCTCCAACTTATTTAATGCAGAGTTCCTCATGGGGTACTTGAACATAGGCTACAAATTAAGGACCAAGGTATTTCAGCTGGAAATCTGCACAGCACTATACTGAGATGTATATACATTATGAATATACATAATTTTTTTCAGTCCTTTAAATTCTGGACTGAAAATCTAACAAAAACAGAGATAAAGGTAGTGCTTTAACTATCCTGTTTCAAAATCAATTAAAAATCAACCCACAGACATCCCTAAAATTAAAATGTTTTCTGTTCTTACTGGACACATACAGACATCACTGAAATAACTACAATTAATTCAACACAACACAGATGGGGGTGTCTTTTCAAAAAGCACACAAGGCATTTTTAAGTGCTGAGACTCAATCAGTTCTCATTTCTAGAAATACTCAGACTGGAAGTTCCTAGCAGCCCTGCATAAGGAAGTTCATAGTTAGACTATCAGCACCACAATCACAAACACAAAAATGCAAGGAATCCTAGCCTGCCAATTTTAACCTCCCTGAACATGAAATACCAATTCACATTAACTAGAGAAATTCAAAAGATGGCTCTATTCACTGAGAAAAAAATTTTCTATATTTCTATATAGAGAAAAAAATCTTACCCATGAGTTTGTATCTGTCAGATCATTAACACTGCACTCATCATCAGCACTTCAAAACCTGAAAATACCTCGTGACACTAAGCTAGGATTTTCATTCAATAAAAGTTATTTTAATGTTTTAACACAGAGAGTAACAATAACATTTTTAATGACAAATACAACTGAGATGTTAGAATTCTGACTTCTGAATCCCAGAAAACCTAATGAATTTTCAGTGCCTAATAGATACAGAAACATAGACATTTTTTGTAAACTCACACTCCAGACATTGTCTAGCCTAACTGGATTTTGATGTCAGAGCATTTCAGACATCTGTATGGTGCACAACTAGTTTTACATAATAATATCAAATCTAATCTAGATACCAGAAACCATGTAAACTGAGTTAATAAACTCTTTCCCACACAACTCATTATCCTGAGAATGAGCTCATTCAGAAGGGAGAGTATTTATCAGGGCACAGAACTGTGCCACACAGATGTAGCCTTACCTGTGATGAGGAACAATATATTAAAATAAACCAAAACAAGTCATTAAAATAACCCCAAAACCTCCACTTCATTTTTCTGCCAATATCTGTAATTGCCTACTATGTTTACACCATACTTTTTAAGCCTCGAAACAGTATTTTCTAAGTGGGATACACAGTTCTATCTGTATTTTCCTAGTTTTCTATTTGTCAAAAAATTAAATCCACAACAATGAAAGAATCTGTTATTTCCACCCCCTCAATATTTTCTGTTTAACTAGAAGCCTGAAAATCTACCCCTCCTACAGCTCCTTTTGCAAGCTGATGGGTCAGGAGCTGAGATGTCACATTTGACTGCACTGCAACTCTTTAATCCACTCCACCTGAGTGCTGTGGCATTTCCCTTTCCTGGCATAAAGCCCCCGTCCCCTTACTCGAGAGTTCACCTAGGTGTGGCAGTCCACCAGACCTAACAGCTCTGGGGCATAGCAGATGAGCTCTTCAGCACTCCCAACTCTCACTAGTACTTTACAACAAGGAATAGTCAGGATATTTTCTTCCTATTGCTTCCAAAATGGGGAGCTCCTGCACTCCCCTGCGCCGCACGGCCAAGAGCCCCGCAGCTGGTGCCCTGTAACTGGGGGGGACAACACACAGCCAAGCTGCCCCTCTGCTCTGCAACCTGTGCCTCAGATTTCATAAGACTGTCCTACAGAAGGTGGCTAGAAAACAAAATTATCAGCTGACTGTGTTATTGTGTGAGGCATCCACAGGAGCAAAATCACATTCAGCAGAAGAGGGAGTTACCGCTTTTCTCTTAATGCAGAAAAGTTTGGATAAAAGATTAAAGTTCTCAGTTCACAAAATTTTCACTTTATCCAAAACTAAATCCTTTGAAAGAAAGAGACTGGAATATATAAAGTTTGGAAAATTAATTTTTCTATAAATCTCAGTGAAAATCATTAATGACTGTAGGTGAAAGGTATCAAACCAGTAATAAAGTTCATTTTGCCTTAATAAATCCTAAAGAGTTGAGTATATCTCCACCTATGACTATACATCCATATACAGCTTACTGTAATCTGAAATAATAGAAAATATGCATTTATCTTATATACATATTCTTAGTTCTAGCCATATAGATTAGGCATGTTTGCTTGCCAGGAATTTTTCTTGTGGTATTATATTTAATTCAACTGCCTGAACTGACAGAACCTCCCAGAGCAGGAAGAGAAAATGGCACATTTCCTATAAATTTAATTTTCAACCTATAACCTTCACTTAATGAATGCATTTTTCTAAAAACTAAAGCTACAGTGGTTTATTTTACTTGTATTTGAATTTTTTCTTCTTCATATTTCTGTACTTGTATTTTAGTAGTTCTAATACTGTCACTCTCTGAACAGAACAATATCAATGTCATAAGTAACATACATCTTCAAATAAACTTTCAAACTTTACTGTTCTGGAATATTTCATGTTACTGTGATTCTCAGATAGGTTAAATTTGCATCAGATTACTACAGACAGTTAACTCCAGCACAAAACCTACATTCTTCATTGACAGTTCTTTAAAATAATAGCCTTGAAATTTCAGAAGAGTTTTCAGAAGACTCCCCAAAAGATGAAACCAAACAGGCCAGGATGAGAAAAGAAATTTAATGCATACTTTTGAGGTAATGGTAGTGTCTTGTTCAATGATGAAAAATGTATTTAAGTAACTTCATTTTTTAAAAAGAGAAGTAATTTCAAGTCATAAATAATTGATGCAGAAGTTATATTTTGAAGTAACTCCGGACATTAAAAGATAAAAACAAACCTTTACTTACGCAAAACATACAACATTTTTATTGTGCTTAAAATTACCGATTCTTAAATCTCATTTGGAGGAAAAAAAAGCCAAACTATTTACCTTTTTTTTTGTACTTTATGAGTTGTGCACATCATAAGATTTTAACAAGAAAACAAGTTACACATACTTTGTGTCCAGGAGGGCTTAAATTTGGATTGTCCCAGTCAAGCTTCTCTTTCAGCCTCCTGTTCCATGCATGATAGTTTAAGACAATGATACACAAGAGCTGGACTAGGAATTTAGCACTGTATTTGAAAAAGTAGCACATAATATATAAAATCCACATTCAGAAAAGATCCACATCTTTCAAGACAGGGAGTTTATAAAGACTGATGGATTGTTCATTCTTCCCAAAGAAATTGCTGTCAAAATAGTCTACTTGAATAGAGTGAATATTAATTTTTTAGTGCTTATAATAAGCTACAACGGGCTAGGAAATAAAACTATTAATAACCCTGTATGGAAAAGAACCTTTTAACAGAGAACTCTGTACTATGGGGTCTCTGGACAACCTAATCCTGTAATTGTGTTCATGGTTGTAATTAAGGACAACAACTTACAAGGTCCTAAGCATTGACTACAGTGTTGAAGAAAATACACTAAAAATACAATAGCTGGCAATAGTAACTCACAGGAATGTTAGATCCTTATGTACAGCCTGTTTAACAATTATATACACAAGTTTCCATGACAACAATGACAAGATGATAAAAACATCTTCCATCATTCCCTGAAAAATACTTTTCTGCTTACATCACTGCTGAAGTGGCAAGCACCTAATTTAAAAATGTCGACTTGCATTCAGTAACATATTTTTATATTCAAAGAAATACAGATCATCATTTTAAAGGATTAATTAAATATCTGAACCAGATTAAAATTATTTATTATCTGATTTTTTTAGTCTTTTAAAACAAGTTATAACAAAGTTGTCTTTTACTTTAGTCATGGTCCATAGCTTAGCTGCAAAATTTCAGCTTTAAAATGTTTTACCCTCAGGGAAATCTCTTTTATATGAATCAAATAAAAGCTGATCTAGCACTTTCCAAATAAACAGTGAAAATGTTAGCAGAAGAATGTTTTATTTTTAAATTGGCTTTATTTTGCTCCATCATTCACAAAAAAAAAAAAAAAAAAGAAAAATTACATAAAGCAATTAAGTTTTATCAGTTGCTTAATTTGCTTTCACATTAGGGCATTATCTTACTTCCAGTCTGAATTGCTTTCTTCAAGTCAGTGGTGGACATAAAACTGGTACTTCTTGCTTCAGCTACTCTTTAGTCACTCCTGTGACCTGGTTACTTTTGAACCAAGCAATGACAACAGTGGAATTTAAACTTGGAAATTATCAGAATACAGATACTTCTAAGTGAACATACTTCTCAATCTGTTAAGAACATTCATAATAATTATTAAAATGTCAGTTCTCATATTTTACTGTAGGAAAAATAGTTCCTATAAATAAATAATGAAAATATAACCCTAAGATGCTCTTCATATAACACATTATATCTAAGTTACCACTTAAAAAAGTGTATTGAACTACAATTCTTCAAATCAAAGAAGGCTATTGCCTGCACTATGTGAAACCCTAGAGTAAGCACCTCCTGAGAGGTGAAAGGCAAAAGAAATGATAGAGCAATGTTTTGTACACTATAAATCATCCAGAAATACTATCTTTGGATTTGATCGTTTGTTGCTGTCAATAACATTAAAGAGCAATCAATAGTTTTAAGTCTTACAGCTTCCTGTGGATAAGATTTAAAGAATTTTATAAATAGAGGGATAATGCTTTAGATTGAATATACAAACACAGAGCAAGCCAAGTTTTCTCCCTGTCCTCAGGCATTTGAGGACTAGGCTGGAGTCAGGCTTAAGTAAGAACAGCCATGAATAAGTAAGCCTGACCAGAAAATCTGCTCCTGATCATGCTGCTGATTCACAGCCAATTGACAATCATGCTATGAACAATGGCTTGAAAGGTGCAGCAGACTTGATTTGCAGAACAAACTGTCTTAAGTCTCCTTTGAACATTCAGAATTTTGTGAAGAGGGTAAATAGCTACTGGAGTGGGCTGCTCCATGCTATACACCTGAAGATACATGATGATTCCATCATTCTGGTTTACAAGGTGGAGAAGAGGGAGCCATGAAGCAAAGCAGCATCTCCACAGTAAGAAAGGAAGCCTGCAACCAATCAAGATTTTTTGACTCCCAGCCCTACAATTTTAATGCTGATACCATAGAGCTTCTCAACAGGATTTTTCCTGGCTCTTTTTCAGTGATACTTCTGTTAAGTCATTTCCAGCATAAATTAACTCTTAACTTATAATACTTGACTCACTGTGTTGAAGACTGGGGGATTTTTCTAGAACATCTTGCTATCTATTAAATAAATGTTAGTGTTAATATAGCCTAAAAAATAAGAAAGGAAAAAGTGGGAGGAGATAAGAACACAGAGCAGTTCTTTAATTTAGGACATTAAACTAAATTACAATGAGTAAGCGATTGGGTTAATGTGCAGAATAGAGTTAGAATAACAGTGCAGTTACTTGTTATGCAAATTAATTTCAACGTCTGTTCAGTTATCAGTAGTAACTATTGAGCATGCAAAAAGCAAGATAATCTCGCTGAAATTTTGCATATAGAAAGAGACAGAAAATATCATGTCCTTTCCTGGTCATCTGATGTCTAAATTAAAGTTATATGAAGATGTTCTTATGCTGAATTTTAAAAAATAGGTGATATTAAGAAGTTATTTTCAAGTCTAGTTGGGTAAGTTTCTATTTAAATTGCATTTTTGTAAATATTTTTTCATTTTTTACATACAAAAACCATCACCAGAGAATTAAATTATGTCAGGGCCTAAGGCCTAGCTTTGAAGAGCTTTTAGTCTTTTTTATCTCTTTGAGGATCTCATGGGAAGTCTAAGCCTGCTTTCAGCACAAAAACCTCCAAAGCCTGAGGCTGCCTCTGGAAGAATTATATTTGCCTTAAGGTCTGTGGTAAATGTATTTTGGCAGCTTTACACTACAGTTAAAGAAATTTCTCAATCTCATCAGAAAAGTGTACGCAATAATGATAATCTGTAATACAAAACTGCAAACCCCGGGGGCGGGAAGTGCCTAATCTTACATACACGGACACTATTCTACAGCCCCAGAAGTAACTGCATATTTCACTTACTTTCAATAATTTTAAACCTTCTCTTTGCAGGAGGAAGATGCAGCTATAATATGCTCCGTGTAGACATTCAAAATATGTCAGACTCAGCTTCTGCAAGCTTATATTTAAATCCTAGGATATTAACATCCAGTAGTGCACAGTACTTGACTAATGCTACCCAAAGGGATTTTTTAAGATGTCAGAAATTTCTACAGCTAAAAATCAAGTTGAGGTAAAAAATGAGTATCAGGGCACAAGTCACGCTAATCTCATGTTGGTTGTAAAGCTAATAATGACTTTAATCTCATTGTTTCACCATCACTAAACATACAAACAGCCTTTGGAGCAGCAGACAGAACTGAGACAGCCAGCCCCTAGCATGTGACAACTACAGGAGACCCTTTTCTGGCCTGTGAACCCTCTGTCCTTGTCTACACCAGGGTACAGCTTCAGCAAGACACCCATCAGTTCAATATCAGAACTTTTACAATGATGGATTGGTGGGCCAGACCCAGCAGCTGTTCTCAAAATTATTTGGTAATATCATCATGATATGAAGGCAGATGGAGATATGATATATCAGGCTATCAGCATTTAAAGTCTAATGACGAGATTAAATCTGAAAAGTGTATGCTAAATGCTCATGAACTTTGATAATTTTTTTTAAATACAACTTTATTTTTTAAATTAAAGTTTTATGTTGTTGTTAGTCACTTTGAAAAAGGAGAATAAATTTTCAGACATGAAATCATTAAAGAACTTAAAAGAGAGAATAAATAATTACCATTTTGTCCTGACCAAGTCTAGAGAAGTGATACTCTAATTTCTAGGACTCAACTTTTAAGAAGCTTAGTGTCATATCAAGGATAGAACTCCTAAATCTTAGAAAGTTTTTAAAATCCCTAAACAAGAAAACATATATAAGTAAACCAGAGAAAACACCTAAGTATTTTAAGTTTCTACTTATGTGTAATGACTCTGAATGATACATTCTCTGTCTCATCTTGAGACAAACAAAATATTAACTTCATAAACTTCAATTAGCTTTTTCTTTGAAGGCCTGCTTCTATCTGCATCTTAACTGTGATATCGTTATCTTTATTCCAATACAACTTAATAGATGCACAGATACAAGTTAAGCAACAGAGAGATTTTGTTCATATGCAGAAATCCAGTTGAATCTGCGTATTGTCCAACTTAATCACTTTTGTTACATAAAAGTCTATCAGTCTTTTCTACTTTGCTTTCATTTGAAAAGTGGTGAACTTCCATTTTTACATCTGCTGTAAAATGATTTTCAAACAATGTAGGATTATGAACATTCCACATGGATTTTTTTGTCCATTAAATTACAATTCATTCTGCTGGTGTGTCAAATTAATGATATACTTTTATTCATTAGTCATTCCTTGTATTCTACACACAAAAGAGTGTTTAAAAATAAACATGTTCTATGTTCTATGAAAAACCAACAACAACAATTTTCTTCCAGTGTAGATAGTCATTATCTTTCCATCATTAAGGACAACAAAACAAATCCCTAAGGGTCCAGTTCTACCAAACCAGAGTTACATTCAACAGCATCTACATGAGAAATTCTCTGTCATGCACAATTCTCATGTGGGAAAATGGCAGAATCCAAAGATAGCAGGAAATATTTACAGGGCCTAAGCACTCACTGAATAATTATTCCCAAGCAAGGTAAAACAGCATAATTGGCATCTGCATGATTATAATGTTTGAAGAAACAATAGCCTAGGTGCTTTTTCAAGATCTGTATTTTTAACAAAAACATAAATATTTACTTGTACAATGCAAAGTTATTGCTAAAATTACAGTTTAGTACATATTTTTTCCTCAGTTTAACACTATTCAACTTCTTTTACAGACTATGCTTAATTGAAGTTTACTGCTTTCAATAATTCATTACAAAATAATCTTATTTATGAAAAACAAATCTCTTTATTAATGTGTCCATTTCATGCAAGCCCTGACACAACTCACTCACAGATACAACAGCTTATATGTATTCATTGCCAATGCAATCATTAGAGGTATTCCAGAGTTAAAAATGGGTTTGTTTGGAGCTGGGAAGATCTTGGAAAACATGCTAAAGTTAACAGAACTTTAAAATCAATTTGATATAAATAGAATAGAAGATCATTAAGCAAATTTCGGTTTAGATCTAGAATCCAGGTTTCCTTCTTTTACAAGATGTGCAGTTTAGTTTATTGCACTCTGAATTGCAGATTGTACTCTGCCAAAAAAATGAATTTATTCATTGGTATGGAAAAAATCTATTCATATATTCTCCATCCAAGGGAACAAGTAATTTGGAATGGAACAATTTTCCTCTATATTTCCTCTACTATATACTGAAATATGGACTATGTCTTGATTCAAATCTAAACAGAAGACAACAAAAGGTTTTTACATCTTTGCTCATTATGAAAGAAAAAATATTGTGTTTGAGTCAAATTATGCCAAATATTGTCTGCCAGTATTTATGTTTCATAAAGATGCAGAAATCTCTTCTGCATCACTCATTGGAAAAATAAAAGACAGTGTATATCCTGGTTTTAATCTGACATTCCCTGTGTTTTTCCATGTGATTTCTTAGGTTCCCATCACTTCATTTCAGGACACCTAGATGTCCTGACATTTCATTTAATAAACAGAAAGCAAAATATTTTGTATTTTTAAATAAATAAGAAGTTTTTTTTTCAAAACATATCAGCCATGGAGAATTTGTTCTGCCTTTTGCTGGGCAGTCCAGTGTTATATGTGTTCAGAATGATGGACTGTGGCTGGAATCAAGAGAAAAATGGAGTGAGAATTGACATTACTTAAGTTCTTTTTCTCTGAGTGAATATTAATGGCTTCTGCTTAGTCTTTCATTAAAAATTCATTCAGAATCTTATGTTATTGGAAAAAATGTTCCACTTGGAGAGACAAAGTCTTGTTATTGTTGAATCTGAAGCTGGAAAATAGCTACAACAATGCACATTTTTAAAGCACATCTTTATCTTCCTGATAAGTCTTTCGTATGATAAGCTTAAATCTCATGCCTTGCATGTCTCAGCTTGTGATTTTGAAAAAATATCTTTGCATTTCTACTCCTAAAGTCAATTGTAAAAATACAAAATAAACACATTTTAAGACTATAATGATTGTGAATGGAAAACAATAATATATAAAAAATATAAATAATGCTTAAAAAAAAAACACACAGATACAAAATCCTAGAAAACATACTATTTCATAACCAGTGGCAGTCCTCAGCTCAGCCATACACATTTTTGTCAATAATTTTAGACACAGTATTGCAAGAAATTTAAATTTAATTTTTGACCATATTTTTATATTCCCTTCCGCTGATTTTTTTTAATTTCCAAATTCAACTGCAATGACAGACTTTTCATCTCAGGTGAAATAGCTTGTTAAATGATGTGTTCACATGAGGCAATCTATTTTGTGTATAGATGTTAATTCCTTTCAGTACTCTATCTTGCCTTAGCTCCATATTTTTTCCAGATACAAAGACATTTTTGTGGGGAAGTGGGAAAAAGGATGTTTATTTTTCCTACAGATAGCTGTAGCCACATGATTTTCTCCATACCACAGTGGCTTCTCATTCTTTTTTCCAACATCTATTCACCAGCGGTGCTTGGCTGCACGAAGTCTCCACTATCGTTTCAAATTTATGGAAGAAACAAACAGAAGAAAAAACTGGCAGCACAGAACAGTCATTCTTCTTCCAAAATCTAAAGCTGAAAATAAGGCACTGTTGGATACTTTCAATAGTATGTTCTTGTATTTGTATGGTACAGTTAAAAATATTTTTTACTTAAATCCTACAGCCAGATTTAATTTACTGAGGACTGCTGCCACAGTGTGTGCTTTGCACAGGACGTGGTATGAAAGCAGTTCAAGATGTCAGAGTTCCTATGATGCTTGCTCTGCCTCTGCCCTCCCTTGCTGCCTCAAATCTCCAGGTACATTAAACTAGGCAAAGTTCCTCCTGGCCAGAACAAATGAACCTCAAGATTCACCCTGCCCCTTCCCCAGATCTGCTTAGCTGATGGCTATGCTGTCACCAGCGGTGACACATCTCAACAGGGGCATCAGCAGCATGCTGCCTGCACCAGTGTGGGGCTTCCGTGGCAAGGAGATGATGAGGGTGAAGGGAAGGAATGGTCATCTCTCAAAACTACTAAGATGGA